>PVJL010000389.1:199355-436069 GCA_004026885.1 Lyroderma lyra | reverse complement strand
ATGGAAACAACCAAAGTGCCCTGTGACAGATGACTGGATAAAGAAGCTGTGGTACATATACACAATGGAATATTACTCAGCTGTAAGAAAAGATGAAATATTGCCATTTGCAACAAAATGGATGGACCTGGAGATCATCATGCTTAGTGAAATAAGCCAGACAGAAAAAACAAAGAACTGTATGACTTCACTCATATGCAGAATATAAAACTGACAGCAAAGAAAAAAAGAAATGAACAAACAAATAACCCATGGACATAATCAATAGTTTAATGTTCATTTGGGGATGAGTGGGTTAGGGAGGGGAGAAAAGGGAGGGGGTGGGGGAGGAGGGGGGAAGCTAAATATAAGGTGATGGAAAGAGAAGTCACATTAGGTGGTGAACTTATTATATATCAAGTCGACAATGCACTGTAGAATTGTATGCCTGAAACCTATATAATCCTTGCTAACAGATGTCACCCCAATAAGTCTAACAATAAAAATGAATAAAAAAAAAAAAAAAAAGAGAATGCTGCTACCTTATAAGGAGCTGGGAGCTTTAGTCAAGGGCGACAGCCAGCCCAGGTGGCTTCACAGGGAAGACAATAGGGAGAAAAGTCTCCTGACCTCACATTCTCCTATGTGTTTGCCTGCCTGCCTGGAAGCCAATAGTACGGGAACCTGTTGACCTATGCCGTATGGGTCAGCCTCCCGGATGAGGGCAAGGAGGAGGCGGGTGGAAAGCATCTGGAAAGGCAGACCGAGGACAAATTCTGTGTCTTGAAAATAGAATGGGGGCATGTGGACACCATGGGACGGTAGGGTGGGTTTGGAAACAGGAAACAGTTTTGTTTAACTGCTCTGGAAGGAAGTAGTAAGGGAGAAGCTGAATCTGATCATGAAGAACCTTAAATAGTTTACAGAACTTTCCCTTGAAATAGAAACCCCCAGCCCATTTAATTATTTTCATGGTCCATTTCATTTCTTCAAATTGCTAGTTTTTCAAACACAATGTATCTGGCAGAAGAAGCTGTTTCTGATTATTTCCTCATATCACAACCATTTTCAGAGTTTTCATTCCTTAAATCTTTCCTTAGATAATGAACTTAATTTCAGTAAACCTAAGCTTTCTTCTTGGACTGTACGGAGCTTATGGCAAAGTTAGCACTTGGTGGTACCTGAGATTATTACTGCAGGACCCACAGTGCTTCCCATCACAGGCAATTGTTTATTTCCTCCGGTGCTATTTGGATCCCCCTCTCCTTTCACTTCCATTTTTCCTATTCTTTGTCTGTTCTTTTCCAATACCTAAGGCACCAATCCTCCAATGAACCCTAGGAATTTCTGTAGAGGCACTATGGGGTAGTGGTTACTAGCCTGGAGTCAACTGAATAAGGTCAAAGCCCAGCTCTGCCATGACCTTGGGCAAGTCATTGAACTTTCAGTCTCCTTATCTGTAAAATGATGATAATGACACCTACTTCATAGGGTTGTACTAAGGACTAATGGAGATGACGTAGGTTGAATGCTTAGGATGCCTGGCACATAGGAAGTGCTAAAGAAGTGTTCATTATTATTTTTGTTATTATTATTTCCTTCATTGGCAGCCCCTAGGTGGGAGATGCTCTGGAGATGATCTTGGGTGTTTAGATGAGTTCAAGTTTTTATAATTCTCCTCTCAATCCTTCACACTGCTCTAGAGAGTTTGTTAAAAAACACAAACAAGTTATAACACATCAATCTCTTGCTCACACACCTGCAGTCTTCATAATCTATGCAATAAAGTTCAAAGTCCGAGACATTCGAGGTCCCACACAATCTGCTCCCATGCAGTTTCTAGTTTCCGCACTCTCCTTAAACACGGACATCCGTCCAAGTACCTTATATACTTGTCACATTGCAAGCCGGGTGGGGTGGGATGGGACGGGAAGGCTTTAGTCTCTTCACCCATAACTTCCCCTAGCACTGTACCTCCTCTCCCTTCCAGTCAGGCGGGGTGGGGTCCCCGCTAGACATTCCGGAACTGCTGGGGTCACATAGGAATACTCACCATTTTCCAGATGTCATACTCCTTCAAAGTCACTTATCACAGCCCAGACTCAAAATCACCTTAAATACAATCTTCCCTGGTTCTCCCTCTTGTGAATAATAATGTCTTTTTCCTCTCAGAGGCTGTCACTTTCTTTTTTACTTCTTATTTCAGTCCATCTTGTACTATAGTTAGGTTTCATGCCTGCCTCTCTCAATAGCTAGAGATTCTTGGGATAAGAGGAAAGGGAAAGTACACAAAATTTCAGGACCATGTACTCCATGCGGGGTACTACACTGAGCACTTTACATTAAGTAAATTCTTTGAATCCTCAAAACAAAACAAAAAAGCTTGAGAAAGCTTATTTGCATTTTAGATATGACAAAACAGATGCTCCTCCAAAAGGGCAGGCAACTGTCCCAAAGTAGTGGTGGAATTGGAATGGAAGCCTCTCTGCAAGTTCAAGTTCTTTCTGTCTTTCCCAAACCACCCATGAAGGTGGAAGGCACCGTTAGATTTCATCTTTGTGCCTCGCACTACACCACAAACAGTTGTTTACACACAGGAGCCGCTTAGAAGAAGTTGTCAAATTGACTTACAATCAACTTTTAGAAGGAAATAAAAATATCTGTAATCATTATTTAATCTTTATAACATCTTGTGGAAGAAAAGAGGAGCGGACTTTCAGTACTTCAAGAATCTCTGCTTCCTTCCTTATGGCCTCAGTAGGAACCTGAAGAGTGAAAGCACTGGGCCCAGTTTTCTGCTTTGGGAACAACAAAATCTACTGTAGTATTTTCTTCTATCTTTGCCTCCCTGGTTTCTAACGTTTTTCTTCCTACACTGAAATGAAATTGTTTTCATTTTCTTTTCAAATATTTTTTGGTAGCAAAAGAACATTTTGAAATGAATTAGATAATATTACATTGCAGAACCTAAGCTGATTTTCTATGGAAAGAGTAACCCTTCTCTAGGACCTCTAGAATTCCATACAGAGGTAACTGATACTTTCCTGTTGGACTAATGGTTGGGTTTATATTACATTAAATTTCTTCAGTGTGTAGAAAATCACCCGGAATAGTCATTGCTACTTAGAGCTGCCTAAGCTCTTTCACTAAATCAGGCATTAATTGGGTAGAAGGTGTTAAGTTCTCATACTTAAACATTGTCTATAATTTGGTTTTCTGTAGACAGGCTGAACAGGCTAAAAAATCATCAAGTATCAGAAAATGCTAAAAGGCAAAATACATTGTTCCTCAAAAGTATAAGGCTGGCTCTGTCTATTGAACTGTTTGGTTTTGATAGCACATTCCCATTAATACCAAACACCTGATTAGGAAGGAAACATGGGTTTGCAAAAAAATCATAATCCACAGAAAAGATTTTTAGAGATTTTGAAAGATTTTTGTTCAATCCACTATGACCTGCTTTTAAGAACTAAAACTATTCCATCCAAGTAATTAAATATTTTAGCAGGAGACTACATATTGGTTCTATTATATTAAATATTGAATATAATAATATTTTTTCTTCAGATAAATCTTTCTTATAAGTGATTCCGAACTTGAGGTTGTAGACTTTGAAATTGCTTCTTAATCCTTGCTATTTCATTTTCTAAAATTAATCCTACTTTAATAGCAAAAGTTATTCTAGTATCTACAGCTTAGGTCAAGTTTGTAATAAAGGTGAAGAGTAATCATTTATGTTCTTTGTATATTTTGTTATGTTGCAGCTCATTTTATTAATGTGAAAACATTATGCTTATTTTATAGTACTTGAAGCATGTTTATTTTAAGTTATTAAGAAGTTTACAGTTGTAGCTTTGCTTTTGTGATATATTGTTGGCTAGGCATCTTATAAACATTTATTGAACAGTTATTTCTCCTAGACACTTCGCTAGATGCTCGGGACATACAAATGAAAAGAGTTAGATACAATCCTTGCATTTGAAAAGCTCACATTCTAATGGTGACAACAGACTTATAAAGAAGGTTGGTTTTACTTTTTATATTTTATATACACCTAATTGTTTATAAATGTAACCATTAATTACATCACTATTTCAATGAAAAGAATATTATCTACTTTTCCAACAATTTCCTGTGAGATATTGTTTCTAACCATGTAACTCTAAAAATGCCAAGACCAAGAGTAGTTGCTGGTTTTTTCAATCTAATTTCTTAAATTATATCCACTGCTCTACCATGTCTATCGACAATCATTTTAATTAAAAATATGGTCTCCAATCTCATCTGGGCAACACAATCACCTAGGTATTTTTTAGAAGGGATACTTGAAAGGGATCTCCCCAGAGATTCCGATTCTACACGATGTGACCACAAACTCAACTGCATCCTTTCTCACTGTAGTTATCATGGTTCTCAGCTGTAAACAACAGAAACCAACTCTGGCTAACTTAAACAGAAAACGGATTCATTGGAAAGATTTGAGGTAGCTCACAAAATTTATAGTGTGTTTAGAAAACATGCATTTTTGTGGAAAGAACTTAAAACTAAATATTTCATTCAGAGTCTAAACAGGTAAACAAAAATATTTGCAAATAGGGAATTTAATTGAGAGACTGGGTTGGTTACATAGAAGATGAGAGTGATGAGAAGCCCAATTTAAGACAGTGAGGTAGTTCAGGGATTAATTATCAGCAGTAAGCCATTTACTTCCACCTCTAGGCTAGAGACAAAAGGAGAGGAGGAAGGGTTACCAGATCCTGGGTACCTGGTATAATAGAGGTAGAACCATGGCAGGCCTGTCTGACAGGAGCTAGAACCATAGAGAAAATGCAGTCACTTGCTTGGAACTCTACTGAAATCACAGAGCAAGGAGAGGAAATACCCTGGTGTCTTCCTACCCTCCAATCTCCTTTTAGTGCCCTCCACTGGTCAATACAGCTGGAATTCAACTCACGCAGGAAACTAGGGGGGCTAATACTGCCCCACCACAATACTGAGCTGAGTAGGGGAAAGGCAAGGAATGGATGTGAGAATAAACAAGCCCAGAACTGGCCCATATTTGATTTAATCCAGGTTTTGCTATTAATTTACTGGGGGAATTTAGATAATTTATTTCCCTTCTCAGTACTTCCTTTATCTGTAAAATCGGAAAGCTGGACTATAGTTTCTAATGTCGTCATGATTCCTGGCCAGTCCTTGTGTTGTTCACCATTTCACCTTTGAAGTGTTTCTATATTAGGAGATTATTCACATTAATGGTTACATGAATAGAAAAGTTTGATATCTTTTCCTGCAACTTCACACTATTAAATCTGTGAGGTGATTTTGTTTCACTTTACGGGAATGTAATATGGAAAGAAATGGTCACTTATGTGTAGTTTTTAAGATTCAGCCCAACAGTCTAGGAAGATATGCTGCCTACACTTGTTTTTCCACCTTAGGAAGATTCTATTTTTCATTGCAAAAATACCAGTGTGACAGGAAGTTTTTAATGTATATTATAAACATGGTGGTTGTGGGAGGTCTTTTTTTGAAATCAAAAAACACTGATTCTTTCATGGTGAGCCAGTTGAACCACCTGCTTCCTTCTCCTTCAATCAAAATACATGAGTCTCACCATGAGATGACAAACGAAGGCTATATAAGCACTATGGACAATGTCAGGAGACACTGATTTTCAAAAGAACTGTTCCATTGCTTTTGATGGTTGATTAAAGTGGTTTAGAGTCCTGCTCTCCACCTAGAATGCAGAAAGCTGGAAAAAGTGTCTCTCCCATTCTTACAATGAAACAAATACCCAGATAAACAATAAAATCACAACTTTTATTGAACCCATCAGAGAGCTGAGGTTGCAGGTCAAACAAATGGCCTGAAATCTAAAAATAGACAATGCCCCACCCACAAGGGAGGTGGGACAAGTGCAGATCCTTTCACCTGTGGCAAACAGAACTTCCCTACAAGCAGAAGAAACTGTGAGAGAGGATGGAGTAGGAGAAATTTTGAAGAGCTAATAGCTGAGATTTTCCAAAAATAATAAATGATCCAGGAAGTTCAGAGAACATCATGCAGGATTGAAACCAAAACTAAAGCAAAATCAATTCCTTAAAACGAAAAGCAAACAAAAACAAAAACACAACCCACACCTACACACATCATATTCAATGTGCTAAACACCACGTGTAAAAACAAAATCTTGAAGGCATCCCAAGAAAAAGACATACAGAAGAACAAAGATAAGAATTATAGCAGACTTCTCGTAAGAAAAGTGTAAGCCAAAGATGATGTGGTGATATCTTTAAAGTACTAAAAATATATGTGTCTATATTGCTGTAAACTCAGAATTCTTACTGTAGAAAAGAAATCTTTCAAAAATGAAAGCAAAATACTTTTTAATAAACAAAAACTGAGAGAATTTTCAGGTGACCTGTGCTACAATAAACATTAAAAATAGCTTTTCAGCCAAGAGAAATGCCAGACAGAAACTTGGATCTACATGAAGTGGTTCAGAGATAGTGATGCTCCTGAGGCACAGGGAAGAATAAACACAAATTCCCTCCCAAGGGATGTGCCTTCAGCCTGCATGATGGCAGCCCTACTACCTACCATATGGCAGAGTGACTAATCTGAAAACTCTTCTACCAGGAAATACCTAGAAAGACTAGATAAATGTGTGGCTGAGCATGCAAACAAATAAGGCAAATCCACAAAATTCAAAAACAAAGAGGAAACTAAGAATCAGGGCAGTAAGTCATGAAGCTAATGCTGAGTCTGTCCTGGATTCCTACAACCTTGAAGCCTGGGTTTTAACATCCCTATATTGGGATGGTCAAGTCAGGGGACTGGAAACAAAATTTGTGTTTTGTTTAAACCGGGAAATTTGAAAAATACCTATTCTCCCAGTAGCACAAGGAAAAAAGCAATGTCTGTTTTGAAAAAATGTTTTGAGAGAGAAAAACAAACTTTCTCTAGGGATTCATACCTTTGGACATGTGTCTTATGCAGGGTTAGGATTTGAATATGCACTATCAGACAACAAACCCCGCAGCCAAAAAACTACCAAATGAGTAGATCTACTTAGTCCAACTTTAGTGAACCAGGCAGAAGAAAATGGTAATCCTTTCTGGAGAGATGTGTCGTTAAACCAGCAAAGAATTCTACAAATAAAGCCCTTCTGAAAATGAGCTCACAATCCACATCAATATACACACTTATTTTTTTAAAGTCACAGAAAAGAACCTGACCCTCTGTTTCCTGTCTTCCCACGCTAGTCATTCTTGTTATGGTCCTGCTCATCAGCCACCATTTTCATGTCCCAAAACAATCAAACGTTCCTTCCCTTGAGAGCAAAGAGTGTCTCATCATCCTTTATATTGTCCCATGGTATCTACTATCCTGTAGATACCACAAATAATCCTGTAGCTATTCCACAAATAATCAAATGAAAATCTAACTCCTTCACTTATTAGCTATGTGCTCTTGAGCAAGTTATACAGTCTCTCTATCACTCAGTTTTCTCATCTTCAAAGCCAGCCAATAGCAGGCTGAATATTTCTCACATCTCGTCACTCTGAACTCTTCTTCTGCTTCCCTCTTCTGTTTTAAAGGCCCTTGTGATTATACTGTGCCCACCGAAATAATCCAGGATAATTTCCCCATTTTAAAGTCAGCTTATTAACAACCTTAATTATACATGCAACTCTAATCCCCCTTTGTCATATAATATTACACATTGGCAGATTCTGGGAATTAGGACACTGACATATTTGAGGAACCATTATTCTGCTCATCACACTGGCAGGAGCTTACCTAAAGAAACGATAAAGGAACAAACACTTATTATACAGCACTTGCTGTGCACCAGCACTTTACATTTATTAATTCATTTATTCCTCACAACAACCCTATTAAGTGGCTATTATATTTTTTCCTTTTTCAGATGAGAAAGCTGAGCACCATGAACCAACAAGGAATGTGGGAAGCCCCTAGAAGGTAGAAAAGGCATAGAGATGGATTCTCCCCTCAAGCCTCCAGAAACGAACATAGCCCTGTTGACACTTTAATTTTAACCCAGTGAGGTTTTGACCTACTGAAATGTCAGATGATAAATCTGTGTTTTAAGCTACTAAATTTTTGGTAATCTGTTATAATAGCAGTAGAAAACTAGTACAGTCAATTATAAAATTCAGAGTCAAAATAAACATGTTGTTATAACATGTTATTAATAGAGTCTCATGTGCCTTTCTATATGCTAAGTAGAAAGACTCTTATTCAGCATTTCAGAAAACTATCCATACCCAAATAGGTAACCTTGAAATTTGGTTTCCTACTGGGATGAGGAGGAAGTTTGCCCTACATCTTCCATTCATGCGACTGAAAACTGTAACAGGCAGTCTACCTCAACTGTTATTTTAGCAAATTATTTGAGCTGACTAGATTTAGCTATCAAAAACAAGAGCCAAAGGAACACATACCTACAAGTAGTGATGTGAAACACAGCATCTTTATTACCAATGTTTCGTACCAGCAGAATCTTCTGAGTGCTGTATTTGACAGGGCAAGTGGAAAAATTCAGTTCGTCAGGAAAATCTAGGATAGCTCGTGCACCTCTGGCCTTGATGGGTACAATGAACTTTTCTCTTTCTGTAACACAGGTCAACACATGGGCATAATCCTACAAGAGAAGGGTAAAATCATTATTTGTGGAAACATCAACATGATCAAGATAACTGGACAAGAAATATGGCCATATGCCAGGTATCTAGCAAAACAACTTAATATATTCTATGAAAACTTCTCAAAAACAATTATAGATGCACTTTCAATGAGATACTCTTTTCTGAGAGAGAAAGAATAGTTCAAATGTTAAAAACCTGCAAGCCAGTAGAAAGTTTATACTTCATGTATTTCTCAGATATCAGGAAGGTGGGATAGGGGATAGTCAAGGCACCTTTTTCTTTAGGTCAGAGGAAGTTCACATGAGTTCCCTCACATCCTCCTTCTAAACCCCACATATTTACCCTCGAAGCCCACGTGTTCGATTGATGGCTCCAAATAAGGGTCTTTCTACACCCACACTCTTTAAATATGACTTTGCACTCCTCCAGCATGAGTGGAGTCTAGTTCTCCCCACCTTGCCTTGACCAGTGGAATGTGGCAGAAGTTATGCAATGTCAGTTCCAAGCTGAACCCTCAAGAAGCTTTCGGCATTTCTAGTCTTTCTCTTAGAACCCTGCCACTGCCACGTGAACAAGCCTGATCTAGCCTACTGTAGGATGAGTGCCCAGATGTCTCAGCCAGAGTCATGCTAGACCAATCTTTGGCCCCAGATATGTGAGAGAGCCATGCCAAGCTAAGCAGAGTTGCCTACAAACGCAGCTAGTCAAGACCAGCTGAACCACAGTCTTGGGAGCAATAACAAATGTTTACTATTTCAAGCCACTGAATTTTGGGGTGGTCTATAATTGTATTACAATAGCTAACCCAGTTTAAACTTCACTTCTTGTACAAAACCATTACTGACCATTCCAAATAAAAATGCTGAGGCCCTGGACATGTATCTTTCCCGCTGTCGAATTTAAATGCAACAGAAACACTGAATTAAATAATCTTTTATGTCATCTCATTTTATATAAAAACAGAACTCTCATCTTCAATATAGCAAAGAAAAAGTTAAAAGTAAACCATCACCAACAAGCCAAACTAAAAGGAAAAGGAAAACGGTAACGGTCCCCTCAAGAGCAGGTCTACTATGAAAAGGATTTGCTAACGAAACAAGGTTTATGCTGAGTATCCCTGGCAAGGGGAACTGCAAACATAAAAGTCCTGAGGTAAGAACAAGTAATAAAAATTAATGGGCAGTATTAACGAAATTTATTAAAATTAAGTTGTTGGGCTCTTAGGTCTTCAATTGATTCTAGTTTCTAGATGGTAATACCTGGCTCAAAAATTATGCTATTCAGACATAAGGACATACGAATTATACTAAGCATACTTAAAACCCCACAGAATTCAACAATGAAAGAGTCTAGTCTGATTATATCAAGATCCTAAAGAGGTTAAGTACTGTTTTCACTTTTTCTTAGGAGCTCAGCCCCAGCAAGCAAAGGTTTTGTTGGGAATTAGAAACTGGAAAGCTCCTGGCACAGGTAGAAACTTAATATTATCTGAGGCTTTGAGACAAAGGACAAAAGACACTGCTGAATTCAGGATGAGAAGCGATCCCAAAGTAATTTGTTCTATTCTATTCTATATTTACATATTCTCTGACTTGTTTTATAAGAAACTGAAGACAGCTGAAAATAGTTTAGGAAGCCAACTGAAATATTCACAGGGATGTTTTCAAACTTTTCCAAATTTCCAAATGAGGAAGATATGAAGTTTGATTGGAACTATATATCATTTTCATAATCAATTCACACACTCATAGAAGATTATCGAGAAATTCCTTAAGCAACTCCTTAAAAATGTATTCTAATGTCTGGAGTTCTATATGACTATATTGAATTATGTAATGTACAATTATATGTTACTCTACTGGCTTAAATTTAATTCACATGTTATGCCTGGGAAGGCTTGTCAGTCTGCAAGCTAAGCATTTACTTGAGTTGATGTACTCCCTTCCACTATACTTAGATTCAGAGCAATCATGTCACCATTCAGAGCCAAAATACTTATGCTGAGTTCCTTTCCCTTTACTACGTGAGACTTAGCTTCACCTTCCATTACTTTGTACCCTAAAATGTTATCCTATGTAACAACACTCTCCAGAAAAATTTCCGATTCATTTTTTGTCCATTAGCCTTCCTTCCAACATGCCTCTCCTCCTAATTTAAAAACAAACAAACAAAAACTAGCAGTAAGATATGAAAATGGAAAATCTGGCTCTCTGAGAAATGACAAGAATGAATGTTGATTTTTATATTAGCTCCAATGAGAGGAAGCAAACATGGCAATAATTCTGTCCTTTAAAGTCTCAGGCAAAGAAAAATGATGCTTTCTACTGCAACAAATGCTTCTCAAGGTGTTCAGGGTAGGCGTGCCCAGTGGATTAAGCTCTCTTTCTGACTTTTCTGCACTCCTAAATGTGATGGGGCAATGGCTAGCACAGAGTAAAAGCAGATCTGATTAGAACTCAATAAATATAATACTTGACATCCCTGGAAAATGTTATAAAATTCCTACCTAGTTAGAAGTATTTATTGCATAGTATTTTTCTCAATCTGAAATTCACCCTTCAAAAGGGAAGAATCAGTTCTTAAGTCTTAATCAATTTAAAAATGAGACTGTCATGAGGAGGTAATATACAACATAGTAATAACAGAGTCAACAATATTATAATAACTATGTATAGTAAAAGACAGTTACTAGATTTATTATGCTAATCAGTTTGTAACATATTTAATTGTTGAATCACTATGCTGTACACCTGAAACTAATATAATATTGTATATCAACTATAATTAGTAATAAATTAATTTCTTAAAATATGAGACAGATCAGGTATCACAGGCCTTATCCTCTACCACTCTTAACTCTTCATATGATTTAGCTGGGATCTCAGCTTCCTAGCAGCATCTATATATCTCCATCTATTAAAAGAGAATGACTTATGAAGTTAGGTTTAAAAAGAGACCTAACACTTCCAAATTTGTTTTCACCATTTTTTATTCTTAGTATATGATGCTAATGTGGTTCCTTCATGATTCATGTATAAATCATCCTCTTCAGGTGGTCAATTTCCTCTTTTGCTTTTTTGTTTTCTAAGTTACCTATAAATCTACCAATCTACTTGTGTCTATACCCATATACTCTGCCTTCACACCTGTTCCTATCTAAGACCAACCCCTCTGCCTGCATACTAGGGCTCAATCTCTTTTGCTTCTCCAGGATTTATTCATTGTGGAACATAAGCTCCATGAAGGTCAAAGTCTGTTCTGTTTTCCTGGGATCTCTTAAGGATCCTAGGTCATAGAATTGGCCCTGGCAGAGTAAGTGAAAGAATATTACTCATTTTTAATATCTTTATTTGGATGCTAAACTATCAAGAGTACTTCATAAAGAGAATTCACAACATCATCATTAGCCTTATTATATGTTATATATTGGTCAAGTCCAAAAAGCTAAAAATCAGTGATGTGACTCACTAACAATATGAAACAAATGGAGAGAAACATCCTCCTTAAAGAAGATTCTGAGACATCGTTCTCCTGGTCAAAATGACAAAAAAGGTAATGTCTAATACATTCATGGAATAAAAAGATTTGAGCACTTTTTATAAACTTTTGTTTTTATTATCTGTAGGGCATTCTCAAGTTGAAAAAACTTCTTTATATTTTCTTGAGATTAACTTTTACTTATTTATCTCACTTGACAAATATTTACTGCATACTTCCTATGTGTCAGGGACTGTTTTAGGCACTAGGGTTACAAGGGTGAACTAGACCGAACTAGAGAGGGCTAACTGCAGGTAGGAATAAAACCAAATCCTTATCATTATTTTTGTCAACAAAAATTATTTATCATGGAAAATTTTATAATATCTATACTTTAATTAAAAACACTGGCAATATGTATAGTTCATTATTGTTGTACACCTGGATAACAAAATACAATATTTTTCTATTCTTCTTGGGCCATGATTTTTAAATTTCATACTAATGTACTGAGAAAACTATTTTGACAACAAATTCGATATTCTCTTAAAACATAACTGAGTGATAAAATTGTATCACTGCATGTTTTATTCACTGCAGCCATCTCTCTATGATAACACCACAGTAAACAGATGCTTCCTTAAGCCCAGGGCAGTACTCACTTTTGCTTTTCTATAAAAGCCTAATATTTTTCACACTCCTTTTAATAATAAAGACACAAATTTAAGAGGTCAAGAAAAATGTCAGGCTCCAGACTGTTACAGTGTTATGATAACACTATTATATTTTTATCATATGCAAAATGTACACCAGAATTATTAGATTAATAACATATCTAATATTTTCTTTTTTAAGTGTGTGAGATGAAGAGATAAGGAAAGTCAAAGGAAATTTGCTGCACCTGTTATCTGGGTATTTGGCATTTTTAAAAAGTTAAATCCCCAGGAAGCCAGATTAATAGATGACAGAAAAAAATGTAAATTGCCTTATCATCTTGGACATGCTAATATATGTCCAACTGAAAGGAGACTGTCTTATTAAGCTGTGGCATGCTGCAATTTACATATCTCACCCTCCAGATGTGAGGAGAGTAAATGAGAATGGAGTGTGCTCAGATCAGCAGGGGATAAGGAAGAAAAATACATATGTACATTGGCTATCAATTTGAACTGAAGAAAAACTGACACAGTGAAAAGATTGACTTTTATTTTCCCTAAAATAAATCTGGCTGTAGTTAGTCTTCTGCTCCATTCTGCAGCAACACTAAAGACAGCTCTGTGCATGGCCCTGTTGGCTTTCCAATAGTAAAAGTGAATGTAGGTGCCCAGAAATTGGAAAAACTACTGTGAGTGGGGCCCTGCTGAGGGATCTTTGAAGAAAAGGGGGACCAAAACTAGCAGCAAGAGCTTCCCCAAATAAACACCATCAGTCTTAGGCAGTTAGCAAAAGGAGAAAACACTATGTCCTTAGAAAAATGAATTCTGTACATTATGTTACAGCTTAGAGTCCAAATTAAACACAAAATCTTAAATTATCCAAAACCAGATAGTTAAATTTCTCATAGGTAACCATTATTCTCACTCTATGCCTCCTCATACATGCATGCAGCCTTTGTAAATTTCAAACACTTAGCAGAAGAAACAGTAAAATAACATTTAAATTTTAATTAGAGGTTTCCCAACAGACATGCAATGTTGGTGAAATGGAATGGTAAGAGGGAATTTAAAAGCTAGGAGTAAAATAAATAGCCACAAAATACAGCCAAGTAATAATCCTCACTGGGAATGTTAGCCTTTCACATTCACAAAGAAAATACAAACATACCTAAAATACAATTAAGTATTTATTCACTCTATAAATAAGCAGTAATCAAATCTCTGTGTTTTTGTTCTTTTAACTTTTGATTTGGGAAAATTTAAAACCTAAAGAAAACAGAATGGTATAACAAATCCCATGTACCCATCACCCAGATTCAATAATTATTAATATTCTGTCACTCTGGCTTTATCTATACCTCCATCCATTTCCACTTCTATCATTATTTATTTCTATAGTTTTTTTAAGGTAAAATTTAGATGTATTGGAAAGCATTAATATTAAATGTACAATTTTGATACACACAATGGAATATCACTCAGCTGTGAGAAATACTGCCATTTGTAACAACATGGATGGACCTTGAGACCATCATGCTAAGTGAAATGAGCCAGACAGAAAAAAACCAAGAACCATATGACTTCACTCCTATGTGCAATATAAAACTGAAAGCAACAAAGAAAAACAAAACAGTCATGGACACAGTCAATAGTTTAGTGGTTACCTGAGGGCAAGAGGTGGGAGAGGAGGGAGTGGGGGGTCAAGTACATGGTGATGGAAAGAGAACTGACTCTGGGTGGTGAGCACGCAATGTAACACACAGACAATGCACTGTAGAATTATACACCTGGGATCTATGTAATTTTTGCTAACCGATGTCATCCCAATAAGTTTAACAATAAAAAATAAATAAATGTACAATTTTGACAAATTAATATAATTCACACACCTATCAGGATATAGAAAGTCCCCTTCTCAGCCAGACTACTTACAGGTAGGTCAATACTTATTTAATAAAAGACATATTTCCCACCTCACCCCCCAAATTAAGGAATGCCAAGTCCTCAAACCCAGCAAGCTTTAAATTTCAAGCTGCACCAAGTTTAATAATCAGCTTTCTACAGAAATGTCAGTGTAGGAATTTGACACCCAAACTAAATCCATGTACCGTTCTCTGCAGTTAGAATTCAGCTATTGCGCCTTGAGGAAAAAAACAAGGATTTCCACACCATAGTAAAGAAAGCACTAATTCTGGAGCTGTCTATCTTTTCATTTATTTAAATACTGCCCCAAACAAACTGATAAGTCTATAAACACAACCCAAGAAATAAACAGTAATATTACAAAGTGGCAAAATAATAACAGCAGTGTTATCATTATAATGGAATTTCTAATCACTCACTACGCTTGGCAGACCACATTAAATTCTCTATTCCCGTTCGCCAAAAAATAGCAAGAATAGCAAGAATACTGGTAGTGACATTGATGGCTGCTAATAAGCATTAGTGATGGAGAAGCAGGGATTCAAAGCTAGTTCTCTGTTTCCATTACACTCTTTTGATTCCAATCACAATGGCACAATACAAGTTGGTACATACACTATCAACATTATATATAACCTGACATTTTGTTATGCCTATTTAAGCCTTGTTTTTTGTCCTTGCTCCTTCAATCATGCAATAAAACCCTCTTCCTCTTCCTCACCAGTCCCAGTTACTTTAGCCCTTATAGAGGAAAACAATCCACAATTTTGTGCTCTTGGAGCAGGGCTGGGGAAGAAGCCTCCTTTCTCAGTCCCCTTTAGTTGATCCTTCCTTCTGGGAGGAACTGGAATTTCTACAACTGAGGAGAGCTTGAGAATGGCCTAGACTCCCCACAGCTGTAGTGGTACTAAAGGAAATGGCCTCTTTTTAAACTCAGGCTCTTTCTAGCCTTCCTGTGTGCAGACAAGGTTAGCAGAGCAGGCAGGGCTCTGCTCTCAGCTCTAGGTTCTCCACTCATGTGTGGAAGGAGCTATCGGTTAGGTCAGCCCTTCACCAAAGACCAGTTATCAACTCGTCACTGGGGAGCAGGCAGCAGCCCTGTCTAGGCCTCAGGTCCTGGCCACACTCTTTGCCATTAATGAGACTGATACTGTGATCAATATTGGGATCTTGGATCTCTTTCCGAAACTAGAATCTGGGGAGGAGGGATGTAACTAAGTAGGATCTCAAACTTCCAAGAAGCTACAGTCTTTATCCTCTGTCTCAGCTCATTGCACCTCATTTCCTTTTTGGTGTCCCTCTAACTATATAGTCCAGCATAAATATGCTGAGGTAGGTGCAACAGAGAGAGGAAAAAACATCCAGGATTACCCTTCTTTACATCCTGGCTACTTACAGCTCATATAAACCCTCATCACTCTTTGACAATTCTTTCCTCATTCCCAGTAGTATGCATCCCCTCCTCTCACCCACCCTTATCACTCCTCTCACCACCACCACCAACACCACCAAAACCATCATGACACAACCACCATCACAAAACCAATACCATATCAACAACACCACTACCACTACCACTACCACTAACAACAAAACTACCAACACCAACAATACCACCACTCACATCACCACCTCCATGGATATTCAGAATTGCAAACTGCTAGTGATAGGCACTCAACCAATTTCTGGCCAGCAGTGCTGTTACCTTGTTCTCCTCTGGAGTAAAGAGGATTCGAAATACAGATGGCACTCCTGGAGCTACTTTGTGACCAATATCTTTGGGGCTGATTACTTTAAAGTAAGGTGAACTTTCCCCAACAACTTTCACCATCCTTGGAATCTGCAAGAAAAACACACAGACATGACAATGTGCATGTGAAAATGCAGAAGAAAAAGCACAGACTTTGTAGTTAAACATGAAATCTCCATCTACTACTTAACTAACCATGTTAGTCAGGTCTGAACTTCAGTTTCATCAACTGTAAAAGGAGATGACAGTACCTACCTTTATCCCAGTGCCTTACATAAAGTAAGCACTCAATACTTTTCACCTTTAATTTTTATTAACATTATTATTACTCATTTATCATTACTGCAAGTCTTTGCTCATTTTATTATTTAAATGTGACTGTCTTCAAAGAGTAACTGCTAAAACCCCACCTACATGGTGGAGTGAAGCCGGATTTCCCAGCATTTGAGAACTGCTCTGGGTAAAGAAATCACACTTACTGCACTCCTGCCCTGGCCCATGACTGTATATGATGTGCCACTTAATCCTTGCAATAAACTCTGAGTTTCATTGTAACTCCCATTCTACAAATGAAGAAACAGACACTTGCCCCAAATGCTATTGCTTCACCAAGAAATGTTTCAAATCAAGTCCTGGCCTAGCTCCACCTTCCCTCTGTATAGGACTGTCCTAAGTAAACACTACTGTGTAGCAAGAACAAAGAGAAAAAAAAAATAAATAAATATCAAAAAAAAAAAAAAAAAAAAAGAACAAAGAGAAATCTGTCTTCTTGTTCCTAGCAAGATTTAGCTAGATGAGAACCATCCTTTCATGGGATCCCACATTTTCACAGCATCTTACCAAGAGGTATTGGATTATCCATGGGAACTGAATGCCCTTTTGCAGACAAAACTTACACAGTACCCATTATCTTTGACTTGCCCATATACACCCATGGATGATCATTTCTTGTTTAGCACCAGGGAGGAGGGGCAAAAGTACCCTTTGGACAAAGTACCCTTTTTTTTAGCCTTTAAAAGCCAAAAAAAAAAAAAAAAAAGAGAGAGAGAGAGAGAACTGGAAGTGAAAAACTGAATTGGTTGACAGGCCTACTTGAAGAGAGAGAGTCACAATGTCTATGTAATGTATCTCTTCTTGAGTTCTAGGAACATAACCCTGAACACCTGAGTGTTCTTTCTTCTCTATGCCTCCCCTTTAGCTTCTATTCTATCCCATGAGCTCCTCTTGCTAACACCCTTGTAGAAAAATAACTAAATATGCCTTCTTCTCCATAGTCTGCCTTTGCTGTCACAAATCACCCCACTGATCTTTGAAAGACATCAGTGATTCAACTGATGAGCTACTACTGTACTGAATATAATTGCCAATCTTCCCATTTGCCTTGAATTCTTACAGAGTTTTACTTATTTTCCCTTTTCTCTTATAGTGAGAATTTGTGTACACATTCTTACACTTCTGTAAGTATCACTACTTGTCTTTACACCTGAAGTTCAGCAACTCTCAGATGCCTTCCGCCTGATCTGATTAGTTTTCACACTTAACTGTGCTTCACGCTGACCCGGCCTTATTCTTTCTCTCATTATTGTTAAATGTTAAGGAAATCTTCAGGCATTTAACACCACCTCCTGAAATAAACCCTAATTTATCTCTGAGGAAAAAGGTATAAAGATGGAGAAGAAATCCTCAGTCCCAACCACAGAGATAAGGTATAAAGTGGGAGAAGTTGTCCAAAACTATCTGTAGACAAAATCTGAAGGCTATCTGAGGTAGAAAGAGAGATCTCCGTTTCTTTTTTGTAAAAAAAAAAAAATACAATTTGTACAATATAAATACATTGGCTGAACAACTGCAATTCATATGGGTAGAGTTTATACCTTCAATTAGAGATTGGAGGCTCACGCAAAGTACATAAACATGAATAGTAATTGCCCTGTCTTAAATGAAAACCTAGCTCAATCGGTCACACATGAGAACTTCATGACATTCATCTAGCCAATCCTTTGTTCAACAAAATGTTAGTTCACATGTTGCAAGTTTACGTTGGGCACTGCCCTGGGACTAAGCATACAGCAACAAACAAACCAACGTAGTCTTATCTTCATTAACTTTACAGTCAAAGGGCATGTTTTCATCTCTTTTCCTAGATCTATCCAATTAAATAACTTATCTAAGATCCTACACAATCGCATTTTATTTAATCCCTTCTCATATACCCACGAAAGGCGCAGCCATCCTAGGGGACATACTCACTGTGTCATTGTTCCGCAAAACCAGTGGAACTTCATAGACTTCACAGGGAGTGTAGTTCTGAAATACAATTTCTGATGGAAAGGGCTGGAATAATGCCTGATCCAGGTCAATTTCTGAAAACTGCAGTTAAAAGAATAAATTAACCATAATAGTCACACAGTGGCAGGAATGACTGGGGAAGACGAGAAAATATGACATGGATGTATGCATATTAATACTAAGAACATAGAAAACTCTCCAAAAGTAGTAACTACTATAAATACTAATTGTTATAAATAGTAAGGTGATTGTTATCAACTTCTTAATACAAAAGAAACTGTATTGGTCCTCAGTTTTAAAAAAAACAGTCTGATTAGAACACCAATCCAAAACTTCTATTTCTATAATAGTAATGGTGAATAAAGTAATTTGAACCAATTCCCTTAAGAGAATAACAAGAAAAGTGGTATCAACAAATACCTGCTTAGAGGCACTAAAGAGCTAACAAGATAATATTATTAATGTTGAAACTATGAATTATTTCAAGATTATAACTTGTGTACTATCTGACAGGTTTTCAGTATTGCCCTTTTTCCTTAAAAATCTAAAATATCCCTGATGCCTTGTAAATTCATGGTTGCACCCTGGGGCACCTTGGCACACATTATAGAAACTGAAGATATAAGCACCCATCTCAATAATTTAGAAAAACAGTATCAAACATAAAACACAAATTAAAATCCAAAAAAATGAAAAAAATGATTTTTGAAAGCACAAATTAATGAAATAGAAAGTAAATATACTCTAGAAACAATAAAGTCAAAAGTTGAGTCTTTTAAAAGACTAATAAAATTGATAAAATACCTGGCGAGTCTAATCAAGAAAATAAGACAGAAGGTACAAAGAGCCAATAAAAGAATGAAAATGAGTATTTACTACAGAATCTGAACCAAGTAAAAAGAAAATAAATGCATATTATGTCAATAAATATAAAAATTTAGATAAAAAGTATAAATTCCTAAAAAAATACAGTTTATCAAAACTAGCACAAGAAGAAATATAAAATACAAGTAGTTCCATAACTATTAGAGCAATTGTAAGTAAACATCTTTCATAGAGAAAAACCCTGGCACATTCCAAATACATCAAAGTTCTCAATGTGAAAGGTAAAACAACAAAGATTTTAAAAGAAAGCTGAAAGGACTATTTTCATGATGTTAAAGAATGCAAAATATTCTTTAATGGGACACAGAAAATAAAAAACATAAATGAAAATATTGGTAAATTGAGTCATATTGAAATTTTAAACTTACATTCATCAAAGATGCCCATTAGGGAATAAAAAATGAAAGCCAAAGAATCAGAGAAGATTATTTGCAATGCATGTAACTGACAAAGAACTAGTCTTTAGAATATATGAAGAACTTTACAAAATCAGTAAGAAATGGACAGAAAACATAAACATCTAATTTATAAAAGATGATATCTAAATGACTAATAAAAGGGGGAAAAATGCTCAAATCTAGAAATTGTAAATTAAACCACAGCATGACAGCATTACACGCCCAATAACATGATTTAAAGAGATTGACAGTGTTAAGTATTAGTTAGCATGGATGGGGTACAACTGGAATTCTAACACATGGCTAGTGAAAGTATAAATTGGTACAATCACTTTAGAAAACTGGCAATTATCTGCCAAAGCATACCATATGCATGAGCTGTAACCTAAATATTTTACTTTTATGTATATGCCCAATAGATATGTGTTGTAGTTCACTGAAGACATGTACAAGACTGTTTATAATAGCATTGTTAATAATAGTTAAAATGTGGAAAAAAACAAATGCTTATCAATTGTAAGGTCATACAATGGAATACCATACAGCAATAAATTGAATAAACTATTGCAACATAAATAAATTTCAAAAAACATGATATTGAGTGCAGTTACCAGAAATCAACTGAATATATGAGCTAGATGTATGATCCATCGGTCAGGTTATAAGTCATAGCCAGAGATAATTATGAAAGTAGTAATTTAAAAAGTAGAATTTAAAGCATTATTCCTCGAAGGGGTCACCTAAGAAGTGAGTTCAAAAGAAAAAGAAGAGGTTCAAGGTCCAAGTACTGGGGAACTGCAACATTTAATGATCAGGAGGAAAAGAAAGATCCAATACATAAAATAAGAAAAAAAAAACAACCCATAAAGTAGGAAGAAAACCAATGGAGTGAGATAGCTGAGATACAAGCGAATACAAAGATACAAAAAGAGAAACCAACTATGTCAAATGCTGTGAGACAACCCAAGTGTGCTGAACTGGTCAAGCTTAAGAATGAATTTTAAGAGAAACAGACACACACAAAACTCGAAGTAAGAGACATACAACATACTCTGGTGCGTGTAATTACAATGAAATGAAAGTAAACAGAAAGTTAAAAATGGACTGGAGAGGACATACAAGATTTAGAAGGCCAGACAAAGAAGGTCCAACATAGTCATAATTAATATTCCTAACAAAACAAATAAACAACAACAAAAAAAACCCAACCAAAAATGGCATGAACAAATACTTGGTAATTCAAGAAAAACTTTCTAGAAATAAAGGTACATAGTGTGTCTCAGGAAAAATTTAGTCATATCATAAAATTACTGGACCATAAAATTAGAATGAACAATCTCTGGGATACAAGCTAAAAGATTAAAGTATCTATAGTGGGGAAAAAATCAAGGTGGCTTCATACTTTTACATACCATTATTTAAAGCAGAAGGTAGTGAGGAAAATGCCTACAAAGCTCTTGTTGGAAAGATGTGTGACCCTAGAACTTTATACCTAACAAATCTGCAGTTCATTATAAAGGCAATAGACAAATACTGTAAAACATATAAAACCAAGGAAATACAGTTTCCATTAGTTCTTCTCAAAGAAAGTAGTGGAGGATAACTGTCATCCAACTAAGAGACCAATGAAACTCCTGAAAATAAAATAAAAATAACAAGCTGAGTTGAGAGAAGAAAGAGGAGAGAAGAGGAGATGTAGTAAAATATACTAATTTCCTCATCCTTCACAGCAGAAGTCAAAATACATTAAACACACAGACACACACAAGCAGTACACACAAAAAAATACACATAGTCTGGTATTAGTTGTGCTGTGGGAAAGGAGCAAATAGCCCTTAATTAGGATGAATTACCTTTGGGAAAAGCCATGTTCCTTGCCTCAAGTTAGAGGATGGTTATGGGGAAGAGCCCAAACAATAACTAACGCTAGCAGTGCTCAGAGGAGAGCAAATTTTTCTGCAGACCCTAGACGGGGTGAGGGGGTGGGGGGGGGGGGGGGGGGGGGTGGGAACAATGGTGTTGCAGCGAGAGCAAAAGAGCCTCAGGAACTCATTCATCACATGGGAAATATTGGAACTCTGAAAAACTCTCAGGAATAGCTGAAGAACACTTTGAGCGGTCAACTGATTGGGGTTCATACCATTATTTCTACATAAAAAGTGAAACATAAGACCTTATTTTATTATCATATACTCTTAAAGCCCAGAATACGTGATTTACATTAGAATACAGAAACATGTTAAAATAACTATTCTTTAGAGACTAAAAGGGTACATTTGTTATTGGAAACGACCCAGAATACAAAACAAATGCCTACTTTAATAAACAATTCTACCCTCTTCCTATCTACTGAATGACAGCCCAGGTAAGGAGAAATTTCATGTGCTAAGAAGATAATTTAATTGGATTTGGCTAATACAATTCTTGGAATTACTCCTAATCTGTAAACAATAGTGTCCAGAAGTAGCTAAGAAAGAAATGTAACTAGTCAAAAGTTACTTGTACTTATTAATTATAATCCCATATCAAATCACAGATATCAAGATCAATAGAAATAGAAAAAAGAATATATAAAACAAACTCAATAAGGGGTTAGTTAGTGCAGAAACAATAACTACTAGTTACTGTTCTAGAAGGTTTTATTATTGCAGAGCCTACCTATGTAAATATGACAGAAAGTAGCTACCTTTTGATGTGTTGTTTCCCCCATATCTAAGAGTTCGACGATCTGTGGTCGGCACATTAACCGTGTATTAGCCAGTCTCTGTTCTGTGGTGAGGGACATTTCCTTCAGAAATTCTGAGGGTGTTAACTAGAAGTTAAAACAAAAGGAGCCAAAGATTCATAAACAGTTATACTGAAACTGTTTTCATAAGTATCAGTAATGAATAATTTGTGATTGCAGCTCTCAGGATAATTCTGGAATGCCACTAAGTTCCCTTATAAAATATTTAAAATAACTAAATAATACAGAGAAGTACCCATGCATTTTTGAGCTCTTCACACAGTAATTTGAAATGACATGTGGTTGCTATTTCTTTAGAATTCTGAAGGAATCACACAAAGGAACCTAGGGGCAGGGTGAATTAAGAAATTGCACAGGAACATGTCCAAAGAGCTTAACATTTATGCTCAGAAGAGACATCTGAGCATAAAACTTTGTCTCTAAAAATTACTTTCAGGCTTCAGAGCTAAGGAGTTTGAAATACTTCTATTTCTCAACTGAAGTTAAAACATGCAAGCAATGCTTTTGAGTGTTTAACTATTATATCAGGTTAAAGAGTAATCTTATTAAAGGTAAAGAATCTGGGAAGTGTGATTATACTGCTTACAAATGAGTTTGAACTTCTTAGAAATCATAAGAGCACATTTAGACTTTGTTTTAAAAGAGTTCTAAGCCAATCATCAGATCCGTCAGCTAGTCACAGTCACATATCAAGTAAGAACACAAAATACTTTAACACCTTCCAACGTTATGAGAAAAAACATGTAACCTATCATTTATCATCTAAATAAGCCAACAAGGACTTAGTTACCCAGGACTAATCAGTTAGTTATTACTGTTCTGGAAGGTTCACATTATTCCAGGGCCTACTTTACTTACATATTTAATACAAGGAAAGGATTTTTTAAATTAAACTTGCAATTCTGAGATATTTATAGATTTACATAATACGAGAAACCAGGTATCATTTGCCCAGTTTTCCCAATAATAGTGTCTTGAAAAACTACAGTACAGCATCACGAACTGGATATTGACACTGATACAGTCAAGAAACAGAACACTTCCACCACCCAGGGTCTACTTCAGATACAAGGAGATTATGATCATTGACAGCAACATAAAGATGCAGTATATGCCAAGACTGTTAAAAACAATTAGAGGTATATAATTTAGCGATTCGTTTCAATTCAATGCTTTTTAAATTCCCTACAAATTATTTTCTGTAACTGAATCCATTTAAATGAAGGCATATTACTAATATAGCTTCCAACTTGTTTTTTTAGTTTTTTTTTTAATTGTGTCTCAGGTTAGAATAGTAAAATGTTAAGAGGTTATCAGCTGTGCTGTGATTTAAATAAAAATAAAGTCTTAAAAGCAAAAAAGTCAGAAGTTACCTTAAATATGAAGTAATAACCATGACAAAAGAGGAGGATAGATTTTATTTTACTAACTGGAATGTAACTTGAGACTGCAGTGAATACTATATCTAACACTATAAACTGTTATTGATATTTTCTATAGCATGTAGTTTACAACTCAATTCTCACCAAATCATTAATTCATTAAAAATATAAATGTTTTTATTTTAAAAGAAAAAAATTATGTATTTTCTATACACTAGTCATTATTTTAATATTCTATGTTCTACAAATATACAAACAAAAGTAACTATTGCCAATCAATAGGTATTAGATTATTTACGTTAAAATCTATGAAGTTTTGATATTTTACTGCATTTGAATTACACAAATGACAGTCTCCCAGGGTTTAACCAAATATTTAGAAAATCTTAATAATTTGCTTCCAGTCTTACTCCAACTGATTAACTTGAGCAATTCAAGCCTCTACTTCGTGATCATGGTGTCTCCCCCGCCAGGTAAATATCAAGCTTCTATTTCAATGTATATAATTTCAAAAACTTCTCAGGCTTTAAGAGGTTCCTGTGCTCTGCAAGAATCTACCATGTTAACTAAATTTATATTATCAGTCAGTGATTCTGTTTGATGTTCTGAGAATGCCAAGTAGCAGCTGTCCTTCTCCCAGAGAAGACCGCGTTAAGTATTTGACACTGAAACTCTCTGATACATTACCATTCGGTTTACTTCTTCTGTAACCACTTTCGGATTCAGAGGTGGTAAAACCTTGCTTTGGAACCCTCTAAGCATTCTGACAAACCCCATCTGAACAGTCCCCATGGACTCCTCAAGTCTTCTACTCGACATGTTCAGTTACTTCCTTTGCCCACCTAAGAGTGAAAAAAGTTTTAGAACAAATACAGTTAATACTTGCATACAGGTCACAATTTGTTTTTTAAGCTTTTTCAAATATAGGAAGGCTTGGAAAATACTGATCTTCAAAAATACATCAAATGTTTGGAACAAATGCCTTAACTAATGGTGTCTATTCCATGTAACTATTCCAGATTTAGCCTCATTCCAAAGTTTAGGATCCCCTTTTATATAAGCCAAGGGAATGGGGATGAAGCTCAGGGAAAGCATGGAAGTACAAGCATTTTGGCACTTTTATCTTTCCCAGATAAACAAATACTTCTCAATAAATATACTTCATAATTTGCTACTTTATCTACTTATTTGGCAAATGTCTCTCATGACATCCTTCAAACAGAAAAAAACATAAGGCTTTTAGGCCTACACAGCTAGCAGAGACTCAAAAGCAGCAGCACGAGATGAGATGGGAACAGGAAGTTTCTAAAAAAGTTTTAAAATTTGCCATCTTAATAAGGCATTAAACAGGCACCCAATATCTCTAAATCAAAGAACTATACCATCTCTCTTTTGCATAACCTTCTTTATACTTCTAGTAGAACACTTGCAAGTTTAGGGGGCCATTTATGACTAAGTAGGGAATTTCTGTTTTCAGCAATAGCAGGCTAGGTTATTCAACCCTTCCCCCCACACCCCCCCCCAAAAAAAAAACTAAAAATGCTTGATATAATGTCAAATAAAAAGTCCTAAAATCATTAAAAAGTTCACAAGGCACTAAGGCATTACCAAATCAAAATGGAAGGAAAAGAGGTGCATAAAGGAAAATAGATTTGAATGAAAATGTAATAAAGTACACTGAAGTAAAGCAGTAAAACACTCAAAAAATGAATATGAAATTTTTAAAAAGGAAAAAGATTGATTCTTAAAAGTTGAAACAAACGGAAACAAATGAATCTTGTCATATATCAAGCTGGAGGAAACAATTATTCTGACTGACACTAAAACAAAGTATCTTGACTGTATATTGTCAATAGATAGTAGTCTTACTGTTAGTCATAACATTAGTAATAATATTTTTAAAACAAGTAGTTATATCAATATTATTAGGAACCAAGTATTTAGGCATTTAAAAAAATATAAAACCATTATTCATGGGATCCAAGATGGCAGAGTAGGTAAACCCTGTGCCTGCTTCATTCCATGGACACATTAAAATTACAACTAAATTACTGAACAACCAACATGGAGAACCATCTGAAGTCTAGCTGAACAGAAGACAAGGTAACAAAACATGGAAACAACTAAAATGCCCTCCAACAGATGACTGGCTAAAGAAGCTGTGGTACATATACACAGTGGAATATTACTCAGCTGTAAGAAAATATGAAATACTGTCATTTACAACAAAATGGATGGACCTAGAGATCATCATGCTAAGTGAAATAAGTGAGACAGAAAAAATAAAAAACTGTATGACCTCACTCACATGCGAAATATAAAACTAAAAGCAACAAAGAAAAAACAGACAAAAAACTTATGGACACAATCAAGAGTTTAATGTTTATTTGGGGACAAGTGGGGAGGGGATGGGAGAAGGGGAAGAGGAGGAGGAGCTAAATAGATAGATAGATAGATAGATAGATAGATAGATAGATTGATTGATATAGTGATGGAAAGAGAACTCACACTGGGTGGTGAACTTATACAAGTTGACAATGCACTGTAGAATTGTGCACCTGGAACCTATGTAATTCTTGCTAACAAATGTCACCCCAATAAATCTAACAATAAAAAATTTTTAAAAAAGAAAGACAAGGTAGCAAAAAACATCCAGTAAGAACAGCAAAAAGAAAAAATTTAAAAAAAAGAGAATAGTTTAAGGGGCCTCTGGAACAACATCAAGTACAACAACATTTGCATCACGAACTTATTATACATCAAGTTGACAATGCACTGTAGAATTGTATGCCTGAAACCTATGTAATCCTTGCTAACAAATGTCACCCCAATAAGTCTAACAATAAAAATGAATTTAAAAAAAAAAGTACCAGAAGATGAGAGAAAGCAAGGAATTGAAAATCTATTTGAAGAAATAATAACTGAAAAACTTCCCTAAGCTAGAGAAGGAAATAGACATACAATCCCAGATAGCACAGAGTGTTCCAAACAAGATAAACCCAAATAGGCCCACACCAAGATAATTATGATTAAAATAGCAAAGGTTAAAGAACAAGAGAGAATCCTAAATGCAGCAAGAGAAAAGCAACTAGTAACTTTTAAGGAAGCTCCCATAAGACTGCAGTTGATTTCTCAACAGAAACTTTGCAGGCCAGAAAGAAGTGGCAAAAAATATTCAACATGATGAAAAGCAAAGACCTACAACCAAGATTACTCTATACAGCAAGGCTACCATTCAATATCAAAGGACAAATAAAGAGTTTCCCAGAGAACAAAAAGCTAAAGGAGTTCATCACCACCAAACCATTATTACAAGGAATGTTAGAGGGACTACTTTAAGATGTGGGTGGGGAGAGCAAAATTATGAATAAAATGGCAATAGCTACGTATCAACAATTACCTTTAATTTAAATGGACTAAAAGCTCCAATCAAAAGACATGAAGGGTATTGCACTGAGTAGAGTGTCAAACAGAGAAAGGCAGCTGTAAGTTGACTTTGCTTATAGGTGAAATCCAAAGAAGAAAATAGACAAGCAGAACAGGAAAAGAACAGATTCATAAACACAGAAAACATTTGGTTTGCTGTCAGATGGGAGGAGGGTTGGGGGAGGAGGTGAAATAAGGGGAAGAGATTGGGAAGTTCAGTTTGGTGGTTACAAAATAATAGTTATGGGGATATAGGGTACAACATGGGAATATAGCCAGTAATGTTGCAATGACCATTGGTGGCATCAGGTGAGTATTAGATTTATTGGGGTGAGGAGAGGAGGGTGGAAGGGGGTGGGTGAAAAGGGGAAGAAGTCAAGAAGTACAAATTCATAGTCACAGGGATATAAGTGCAGCACAGGGCATACAGTCAGTAACACTGTAATAATTATGTATGGTGTCAGATGGGAACCAGATATATTGGAATGAAGATTTTGTAAGTTATATAAATGTCTCATCATTATGTTGTACACCTGAAATATGTCAAATGTAATTTAAAAATAAATTTAAAAAAAGAAAAAGTATAAAATGAAATAAGTTTTTAAATTAAGAAACCCTATAATCTTAAATGTAAATTAAAAATATGTGTGAACTCAAGGTTATTTTCTCCTTTTAAATAACCTATTTACTGAAAGAGCCTAGGAGCAGTGAAAGCCCAGTAAGCAATGGCAGTCTAGGTATATATCATGGTCTCAAATACCATTTCCCACTATAAAAGGAACCACAGTTTCTTGGAGAAATGGATAATTTAAGGTCTGGGGCACAAAATATGTGTAAGACTAACTTGGAACATTCTATTACACTATAAAATAAGGATGTCATCAAAGTTTACTGGGGATGTGTCTAAAGGACCGAGGGCAACTTGAAGAAGTTCCCATTCACCAAATATACAACAATTTGAGCTTTAAAAAAAAAAAAGTCTGCAATAGATTAGTCTACAAAAATCTAAGTTCAAATGATACTAAGAAAATCATTAGTCAAGTATGGAAGTTGCTAGGGTACCAAACTAATTATTCTGGAAATAATAAAAGGGAAAAAAAATCAACCAACCATTTATCCTGCACTTTCTCTGTACAAACTACATTGTAAGTTAACCAAATAGTTGATGAGAGAAAATTATTCTTCATAGAAGAATTTCAGGTAATAAATACAGAAGAAATGAGAGAAACATCATCATCATTTTATAGCCCCTAATGAAACAAAGGATCATAAATACTAAAACCATTAGAAAAGATGAACTTTATGATGGTTCAATCAAGCTAACAACACCTGAGCCCTCTAAATCAATCTGAACACTAAAAGAATGAAAACCAGACACATCGTGTGCTGCTTGACATGGTGCACTTCACAGCACCACCTATGTAGAACTATTAACAAAAACATACATCTAAATCTGATTAAGCCTCTAAGCTAGAACTACCAGACAGGTTGTAAAAGATACAGGAAATGGAGGAACATATGTATTCTGTAAGAACATATTGTAATTAAGGCAAATCCTGGAGATGAGAAATGTAGGAAAATAACCTAGTTTATTCAACTAACAAATAACATGAGACAGACAGACATAAACACACACACACACACACACACAAACACACAGAGAGAGAGAGAGAGAGAGAGAGAGAGAGAGAGAGCGCGCACGAGCTCAGAACAGTTACGAACTAAGTGTCTTACACCAACCAAGTGCATGGGTGGACCTTGTCTGGATCATGGTTCCAATAAATTAGTAATAGATAACATAAAATAACAATTGTTCTTTTTTGTAGGATAATGATACGTAGGTAGGATTTTTTTTTTAAAGAAGGTTGTTAATATTTATAGGTAAAGGAAAATTGTGCCTGAACTTTACTTTAAAATACTCTAGCAAAAAATGCCGGGATGAGTGTGGGTGTGGTTGTGTGAGGGAGAGAGAGGATAGATGAAACAAAAATGGGAGAGTGTTGCTAACTGTTGAAGCTTGATTATACTGTTCTCGCCACTTCTGTACAGGCTTGTAAATTTTCATAATTAAAAATACTAATATACTAAATCAAATTTTTAAACTGGCAAGAGACTTCCATTACTGACAAAACAGAGTAAACATAAGTTTCCCTACTCCTTCTGCCAAATATAGCTAAAAACCCTGGACATGATATATACAATAAACATTACATATAAATTTATACATATATAAAATATATACAGAAAATATTGCATTTTACATATACAATTAACAAAAGAAGACTGAAAGGTAGCAAGAAGAATGTAGACCAGCCAGGAACCTCAGAACCCAAGAAACCCTCAGCTTTCTTTTGCTTCATATACTCTAGCCCGGGTTCTGGAGAAGCCAACAATCTGGAAAAGGCAACAGGACCAGACAAAAAAGAGCCCCAAGAAAAGCATGCTCTCTCTAGCCAAAGAACCAGGAAAGCGGCAGCCCAGCAAGACAGAAAACTTTTAGACAAAACCACTTTACTCTAGCCACACACCAGAGGAAAAATTGCAGCCCCATTAACAAAGGTGAAGTGGAGACCTAGACTTAACCCCTCACCAGGTTTTAACAAGGTGCCCCCACCCCTCTGCCAATATGGTGTCAGAGATGGCCAAATGAAAAGCAGAGACTTTCATCCCTGCTAGGCAGTAAGAGAACTCTCCTCCAACCCCACCCACCATATTTGCTGCAGTACTACCATTCATTGATAACTAAACTTCCTAATTTTGGATCCAACCATCAAATCAATGAAGGCTTATTCATATTTTAACATCAACAATCCTGCTGGTTTAGCAAAAATTAAAATGTAAAAAAAAGTATTTTTTAATGTATTTTTTTATACATAGGATGTTTAGTTTCTAAATGTTGTATGAGTAGAGTGGGTTTCATGCAAATGTTGATAATATTTCCCGCACCAACACACTAAGGCTAAAGACAGTCATCATCCCCTAAAAAAAAAAAAAAAAGTATTTTTAAGCTGCAGTCTACCATTTCTTAGTGACTCCTTTGTGGAGGAAATCTAAGCCAAGAAAAGTCTTGGGTGTATTAATATTTTTTTATAACACTTACAAAAATACTTAATTCAATTGAACTTTCCTCCAGGATGCTGTATCAATTCTTCTAATCTATGGAATTTCCTAACATGAGAAAATATCTTCTCATATGCCTATAAATGAATGGGTTTAGTTTTCTTAAATCTATTTATCTTTCTTGAATTCAAGAATGTGTACTCAATTAAGAGCTTTTAACCCTTCTTAACAAAATACTCTTAAAAAGGATTTCTTTGGGCTGACCAGAATAACTTCCTCCTCTCACTCTCCTTCTGCCTGTGAGAATCCACTGTCCCGTCCAGAAGGGGTAGGCAGATCTAGCCAATCACAGTATTCTATTCTCCTATGCTCTGATTTTTCTTGGGTAGGAGCTTGTGACAATGCCAATCAGAATTCTTTCCTTGAATAATAGGTGAACATTGGATAAGAGCATATTTTATCTTTGGACTTGGTGTGCTGAAAATGAATTTAAAGCTATTGGCAGCCATCTTCCTCATCACACGGAGAAGGTTTTCTGCAGAACAAAGCCAAGGAGATAAAAGCGGAAATGTGAGCAGGATGGAAGAGAGATGAATGTAAGTGAATCAAAGTGGTACTGAAAGCAGTTCTTAACTTTGAGGTCCTGCTATCTGTAGCTCATCTTTTGATCATATGAGCCATCCTCATGTCCTAACTAAATGGACTAAGCATTACCTTATTTTGATTAAGCTATATTGAAGTTTGAAGTAAATTTCTGTCACATGAAATCTAGAACTCTCTAATTAAAATTGTTTTATATTTTTAGAAATCATACGTTTACCTGAAATTTACTTCTGGAGTTTATTGGGAAGATCAGCAAATAACTACTATGCAATGGTGTGAGTTGCTATTTCCAAAGCAAGTTGAAAATAACCTCATTTCTATTACAATAGGAGAGAATAAGCATATATATATTTGCACTTACATTTAATGTATAGACTAATTCATTTGTACCATTAAATGTAACGTCAAAGATGCCCAGAAATCTGGAAATCATGAAAACTCATTGGATTTTTGGATTAGGTAACACAGGACAGGTAATTTCATACATAAATTATTCCATTCCTACTAATCCCATGTTTGAATGAATATAATGAGCATATAGCAAGGTCTCTGCAGAGGCTCACATGGATCCAAAAATTCCAGGTGATCCAGAATGCATGAGTCCAGAAGATATCATTGGAAATATTTCTTTTTCAGATTTTAAAGATGAAAGTCTATAGAGGGTTACAGAGAAAATCCTTTACAGAAAACTGATATTTTGTACATGCATTTTCTCCAAGTACTAACAACTTAAGAGTTATTTAGAAACATTTAGAAGTGATCTTATTTGTTAACCAAATTCTTTTAACAAAAACAATGCCTGCAAATCAGGTTTCCTTTCACAGAAAATGTTTGGAATCCCTTTAATAAAGCTACCCATACATGTAAGAGCAAACTTGGATTTACTCATTGACCCTTCCACGGCTCTAACTGACATCCATGAAGAAAGGCACAAGGGCTCCACCAGCCATTAGGGATGTGGCAACTCCCAGAAGCAAGTGCACAGCCAACTAGCTTGACCCTCAATTGAGTGCTTTCAATACTAATAACTGTCTCATACATTCTCACTAACAGCTACTTGTTAATTGCTGCATGTCAACCTTTTATTAAAGTGTCAGATGTAATTCCTATAATTCATACTTGATGGCTGTCATAACAAAATTCAGTAATGAAAACCAATGACAGAGAATGGTTACATACTGCACCATTGTACTTGAGTTGCCTGGTACATAACAGCCGTTTTTCTTCTTGCAGTTACCACACTGGTAACTATTGGCTAGGAAATTCTTAGTGCATTGCTTTCACAGGGCTGACCAGACTGATTCCCATCAAAAGTATGAAAACTATCTGCATCCAGCCTACATTTCGAATAAGGACAATAAAATTTTCTCCCAAAATTAAAGAGGACCTCCATCTCCAATATTGACAGGTAACATTTAATTGAACCAACCATTCCTGTGAGCACAACAAAAAGTTCTAAGTACAAAAAAATTTTAATATCCTTTAAAGTATTAACAAGCTATGAAGATAATAAGCAATTACAGACCAAAATCTAAAGGGAATCCAACACCACGGAAGTAAGCAAAGCACTGGAAATCCACAGCCACTTTTGCCTTTAGGGCATTTGCTAATCCAAATTAATAATAATAATAATAATAACAACAACAACAATAATAATAATAATAATAAAAAGCTAAGCTTTGGTTTTGGTGGTCTTGCTGGGCAACGAGATATTAGTGATTAAAGTATGCTCAAAATGGGAAGTATAATGAGAGCTCTTCTTCACTTTAGACCAGGATCCAAAATTAAAACTGGACATTGCATCATCATCCCCAGAAAGCCACAGCAAAACTTGTTATGGTGCTATGCAGAGGAGAGAACAAAAAAGAAAAAGAAGAGGAAAAACTACCCCCGCAGTTGGGGTCACTTTTGCCTCACATTTTTGCCCCGGCTCCATACCACCTAAATTGTCTAGAGAGCCTCAAACCAGGAGGCAGGGTAGTCCCAGATTAACAGGTCCTGAGGTGCTTGACAGCAGCAAATACAAACCTCCTACAGGGGAAGGCACCATCATACCAGACCTCGATGAAGAAAAACCCCTACAGATAATATCTCAAAGACAAAATGGAACAAAAATAAGCAAACATAAGAAAATAAGACACGATGAGAAAAATTAGCAGAAAGTGAAGACAGCAGAAAGACCATTCAAGGTCTCATATAGGGGACTTAGTAGATAAAGACTAAAACACAACTATGTTATGTTTACTATGTTTGAAGTACTAATACACAAGCTTGAAGATATCTTCAGAGCACAGGAATCTACCAAAAAAAGAAAAAAAAGATAAGCAATTCTGTAGAACAAATGGACTCTTCAAAAACCTCAATGTCCTAAAAAACAAAAACCAACAAAACCCCAAAAATGTCAAGGTAACTGTCCTACACTAAAGGAGACTAAAAACCTTAACAATTCAATGCAGTACATGATCCTCAACTAGATATTGGATGTAATTAAAAATTTTAAAACCACTGTAAGGGGAATTATTGAAAATCTGAGAAAATAGGAATATGGAGTATATAATAAATTATACTGTATCAATTTTAAGTTTATGGAGTATGATAACAGTATTGTGCTTCTATAAAAGAATGTTCTTATAATGTATATAAAGGAGCAGTGTCATCATATCTCCCATCTGTAAATCATAAACTTACTTTCAAATAGTTCAAGAAAAAAAAAAAAAGAGAAAACAATAAAGCAAATGTGTGGCAGGATATTAACAACTGATGACTCTAAGTAAATGATATTTAGGTACTATTATTTCAAGTTTTCTTTAGGTTTGAACATTTTTAAAAAACAAAATATTGTAGGGAGACGTTGTATAGTAGATTTAAAAAAAATACAAATAGAACATACAGCAATGAAAACTACAGTGCTATATTTAGAAATTTCTTGGCTAACTAAAGAGCATATTTTAAACAGCTGAAGAGAATATGACTAAATTAAAAAACAGATCAGAAAAAATACGCAGGTCAGGAACATAGGTTGACAAAAAAAGAAAAAGAAATGAGGGAAGGAAAGAAGGAAGGGCAAGCAAGTAAAGTTAAGAAACATGGAGGACAGAGATGTGATATCATTGGAGCCTTGAGTGAGAGAAGAGAGATGAGTCAGAGGCAACATCTAAAAAATAACAGCTGTGAATTTTACTGAAATGTTGAAAAAGACTGCATATAGACTCAAGCCCAACAAATCCCAAGCTAGATAGATGGGGGAAAAATCCATTCCTAGACTCATCCTGGAGAGAGTGAAGAAAACCAAAGACAAAGAGAAAAATTACTAAAAGAGCCAATAAAAAAGACAGGTACCTTGAAAGGAGTCATGGGTAAATTGAGAGCTAATTGCTAATATAATGAAATCCAGAAGATGGTAGAACAATGCATTCAAATGTGTTGGAAGAAAAAACTACCATCTTTTAATTCTACAACCAGCAAAAATTTCTTTCAAGAGTAAAGGCAAATTAAAGGCAATTTTAGACAAAAAAATATGGGAAGATTCACCCTAGCAGACCCCCTTCACACTCAGTTAACATTGACTATGAATTTAACCTACCCTGCAATTTAAGATTCTTTTCTCCAGTATTCCTCATTCTCTTAAACAAGACATTCAATGTCACAAGAATAATGTACAACTATAGCAGAAAATTATTTTGAAATGGTTAATACACAAATTTATCCCATCTGAAGTCTCAGTGATGCTTCAAGTTGTCATTTATACAAGTTCATTAATACACATACATCCATACTACTATACCACTTTCCCAAAATGAGGAACCCAAATAATTTGAACTGTGCAGGGATTTCTTTGTCCCTGATTCATAATAATGTAAGTTTATATTATGGTTCTGTATTAATTATTTTACAAATAGAAATACCATTACTCATATATAATTTCACTTCTAAACAAAACAAAACAAATATCCATAAGTGGTGACCTCGAACTGACTGGTTAAATTTAGGGACTCATTTGTAAAGGTCAGTGTCCTTTGCTGCAAATCCACTTCTTATGCAAATGAGAAGTTTAACCTGCCCTCTGGCTCTGGGCATAATTAGCCAGCTGCACCCTCATAATAAGGTGCAGATGGTTAATTACAACAGCAAATAAATGCTTACTTGTGGGCACAAAACCTTGTACCTAAAAATCACTGAAAGTGTACTTGGGCCTATTTATGCTCATGCAAACAAAACACTTATTTCCAAGGTTTCATCTGTGAGCAGACCACCACAGGCTCCAACTCTACTGCTCTGGGGGGGACTCATTAACACTGCTGGGGTCTAGTTCAAGGGAGGCACTATGGGCCACAAAGCCATATTTCAACTGCTGAAATATTTCATAAGGTGTTGAATCCTTGTGAAAAACTCCCCTAAAGTTAATTTGTTGTTATAAAAATTATAAATAAGGTGAGAATTTGGCTTCCCTAGAACCCCAAGTAAATTCTCTATTTTTTAGATAAAAACCCTGAAATGAAAGAATTTTTTTCACAAGCAAATATGTCAACATTAGTTGTCTCAAAAGAAAAAAAAAAAAGACTAATTATCAGTCCCCTTGAGGAATTTCATGGGCTAGCTAATAAGCTCCAGAATTTGGAAAGCCCTATTAGATACAACACATCCAATGGTTACTATAGACTGTCCAGAAGATCACATTTTAAAAAGTATTCTATTAATCCCTGTATGGCAAGAATAAGATTTGGGGAGAAAGCAGAGAAGGGGTAACTATTTCCTAAAGCCCAAATTTGGAAGTCCTCTGCCAGCTGCAAAGCTCTCAGTTTGCAGGAGTCAAAATGACAGGGATGGGGAACAGAATACCAATCTGCTTGAATCTACACAGAATCTTTCCTCTGAAGAATCCACACAGCATGTGATTCTGTTCAGTTTAATTGTATGTTGGGGAAGAGGAAAAGCTGCTTGCCATGATTTTAATTGCTAAGAACACACTATCTTTTTAGGAACCATCTGTTTAATTGTAATTACAAACAGCGATGTAAAAACACAGCGATGATTAACAAGTACAAAATTTCCCTATCACTAACGGTTTTAACATAACAAGCCATATTGTGAAAGAGTATGTTGCCTTTTCTTTTTCTGCAATATATCATAATTTAGCAACCGACAGCCTAACATTTATTACAGAATCTCAGTCTGGTAAAGCTCAGGTTATTAATTAGTATTTTTAGATTACATCCCTCTGATATTCCTTTTTATTAAACTTTAATTCCCTCTGAGAGTGACAGGGATTATATCAGAAATGAAATACATAAGGTCTTTTTTTTCCTACCTCCTGGTAAAATCTCTGAGGTTTCATATAATATACACCACCTATAATTATTAATAATTGCCAAGGAAATTCCAAAGTATTGCAAGACTAATTTTTTGGCTCTCATAAACACAAATTTCTGCTATCCTGGTTTTGAAATATGCTTACCACACTGTTATTATTTTAAAAGCCACAAGTTTTGGTAATTGTTTCCAGGCATGAATAAAAATAGCTTATCCTTGAAATTTATTTTAATTAGGGACTTTTCAAAGCCACTGCTGCAATCGTGGGTGGATTGTTTATAATAAAAATAAGCATCAACAACACAGTTGTACAGAACATAGAATTAGACCAAGTTATCTAACTTGGGCTTACAATAGTAGTTTAAAGAAATATAAACATACACGGATGCAATCAGATCATAAGAATATTAGAGCAACCTTACATTCAGAACATTTTAGATAGCCTATTAAAGCAAGGAGACGCCATTTAAAAATAAAATGCAAGAGATTTATGAACTGCCAGTGAAATTACAAGCGATTTTTTTTCTTAGTCATTTCACACTAAGTTTTCTTTAAAGTCAACCAAGTTGACTTTTTGGCATTCATTTTAAGATGAAGAACACCACTTCAACAATACCATATACTCTGATAAGCATTTCAATCAAGCACAGAACATTTTCTAAAAGACCACTCTTCTTCCCCACCACCACAAGGGATATATATGATGCTTAAAAAAATCAAAGAATTAAAGCACTTCAAATCCTCAAAGAAATGAAAAGACTGACTGCAGTTTTTCAAATTAAATTATAATGCAGACATCATATCAATTTCTCACTTATCCTTCTCTGCCAACCATAATCCTTCTAGCCATGATCCTTCCATTGTTTTTGCATTATTTCAAGCCCTCATGTCCCTTGCAAGACATTTCATATGAAAAGCAGCCAAACATTAAGTGCCTCTGAATTGTTAAGAAGGAAATAGATCTTGGAATAAATCATTTGAGAGGAAGGGACTGCCCCTCAAGATACAGCTGCTTCTTCCTTTTTAAGGATGAAGTATATTACCATCCTCTGCATTCTGCAACGTGCTTATCCTAAACCAGTGATCTTTAACCTTTGAGGTCCAAATCCCACTGGGATTTGAGTAAAAGCTATGAACACTGTTCCTCAAAAGATCAACATAATCCTAAACTCTAAAGGTCCAAAACATTCAGGGTCAAGAATCTCTTACTTTACAAAGCTCCCCAAGTATACCAGTTAGAAACATGGTTTCAGAACTCACAGCCCATGTGGGTTTCTTCCAAACTTGATGAGAGTGTTCACGTTCTACAGGTTTTTTGCTACTAAAATGGAGAAACATTCTCAAACTGTTTTGAAGTTTGTGAAACTATACCACTAATTAGTAACAGATAATAACTTCCTCTCTACTCTGTTACTGCATGAATCATTCTCACACACAAGGCAGAGGTATTGTTGTGCTTTCGCCAAAATAATTTTAAATTTGTTCATGTACAAAATATGAAATGAATTGTAAAATCTAAATCTATAAAACTTTGAGAAGGAAACATAAAAGAAAATTGTGTTACCTTGGGCTAGGCAGAGTTTTAGATAGCACAATCCATTAAAAAATTATTAAGTTGGCTTCATAAAAATTAAAAAAAACTTTTTACTATAAAAGACAACTCAATGAGAAGACAACTGAGTAAGATATGGGCAAAAAATATGAACACAGGGAGTTCCCTGGTGGTGTAGTAGCTAGGCTCCAGCGCTGTCAACGCCGCGGCCTGGGTTCGATTCCCGGCTAGGGAACTACCCCCCCCCCACCACCAAAAAAGAAAGATATGAACACATACTTCACCAGAGAATAACAAATATGCACATGTGCTTCAATATTATTAGTCATTGGCAAAATGTAAATTAAAAACAGAATGAGATACCACTACACATCTACAATAACTAAAATTAACAAAATTGTCACTTGCTATAAAACAAGTGAAAACTCTCATACTATGCTGGTGGAAATGCAAAATGGTACAGTCACTTTGGAAAACAGTTCGGAAGTTTCTTATACAATTAAACATATACTCACCATAGAATCTAGCAATCTTCCAGGTATTTATCCAAAAAGCAAAACAAAAAAAATGTATGTGAATGTTTATAGCACTTATTCATAATCAACAAATACCAGAAGCAACCCAAATGTCCCTCCACTGGTGGTACACCCACTCACTCAGCAATAATAAGGAATGAAATACCGTAATATGCAACAACATGGATAAATTTGAAAATCAATGTGTTAAATAAAACAAGCCAGACAAAAAAATACTATGTATTTTATTATTCCATTTATATGCTATTCTGGAAAACATAGAGACCTGGTTGCCAGGTGCTGGAGGTTGGGAAAGGGGATTGACTCCATCTGGATACCAGGGAACTTTTTAAGTTAATAGAATCATTCTATACATTCATGTGTACATTCTATACAAGACTATGTATTTTTCAAAACTCACAGAACTGTACACCTAAAATGTGTACAGGTGAATTTTATAGTAATAAATTATACATCATAAACCTGACTTTAAAAAATAGCTAAGAACATTCTGGAAAAAATATTAATTTAAATTATATCTCAAGATAGCATAAATGCTATCAATATCCAGGGTATGTACAGTACTCCTACAAATCAATACAAAAAGGAGAGTCAAATTTAAACTTGGCAGAGATAAAGACAGGCAATCCATACAAGCCAATAATCAATAAACTGCTTGATTTCACCACTAATCTGGCAAATGTAAATTATAACAAAGTGATAACCATTACTTACCCATCAGAAAGACAAAGTTTCAAAAGACTAATAATACTAAGTATTGATGCCTATGCAGGGCAAGTACTACCTCTATAATAAGACCCCCAAAAGAGTTCTATCAATTGGGATGATAAAATTTCAACTATATTAATACTTAGCTAAATCAAAAGACAGAAAGAAAAAAATTTAAAAACCTTTACATAATGGGGTGATTGTCTTTGCCGGTCCAATCAGTGGGCTGTAGAGTGAGGTGAGATGGCAGTCCTGAAAATGCTAGTGTCATTCTCATCAATGCTGGAACAAACAGTCCAGTGCAGACTGGGGGGGACCACAGACAGTATTCAAAAGGAAAGTTCTAAGGATTTATCAGCAAAGAGTGATATCCAGGTAGCCACCTGAATAGTGAAAGCCTCCCTCAACATTCTCAAAGAAGAAACTGAAATATGAAATTTAGAAGAACAAAGATATAATGGAACTGATAGATTTATCTTTCTATTTATGTATGGCAACAAACAGGAAAAGTCTATAAATTACAGTTTTATGAAATGTGCTTAAACATTTCCAGAATTAAAGTTTTTCAATGGTTCAATTTCTGAATTGGGTTGCTCCCAGGTGTTGTAAGGGATTTCCCAGGAATATTTTTGACTGCATTCAACTTTGACCTCAGCACTGACTTCTGAACCTAGTACAGTAAAATCTGACTCCACTATATAAGCTCAACAAGGTCACAAATCCCACTGTCCTAATATTTTTTCCTGCTAAACACCTAAGTTTGTACTAGACATGAAGTAGGACCTAATTATATAAGGAGCAAAAGAGAGTGGGAAAACAGCATGTGATGAAATACATACTACTTGAAATATTCTGAAATGAAAAGAACAAGACCCAGTAGCGGCAGGGAGTAAGGTAAACAGGTGAGTAAGGTGAACGCATAGAGGACAGGACACTGGGTAGTAGTAACATAGGTGGTGCTTAAGAGTCATAGCAACAGCCATCCACTAGCACTGACCATGGGGTACTTTCGGAGCCCAGACTGCTCATCTGTAAAGGCGGGTTAATCATTACAGTCACTTCACAGGACATTGTGGCTATGAAATGAGACTGTACAGGTGAAGTACATCTAAAGGTGTACTGGTCTTGCATTTGATACTTACAGTCATCCAAAGAAGGGCACCCCATTTTCCTGATAAGGGAATACAGAAAAGGATTTATCCAAGGACTCGTGGCAAATTAAAAGTTAGAAGCAAAGCGAACACCCAGGTCTTTTATCTTTCAGGCCTACACCTGGCGCCTGCTGGCTGGCTGGAGAATCCCAAGAACAGAAATAGCAGTTTCCGCTATTTTAATGGGGGTGAGGAGAAGGGGCCAGGGTAGGCTGGGTAGGAGTAGGGTCTGGAAAGCTTGGGGAGCCCCTGGAATGAAGGGCGGGAATGCCAGGAGGGGACGTCTGGCCAGTCCCCATGCTCCTCACACTGTGATCCCATAATCACTGCTAGGACTTCCCACCCCGGTACACTCCCACTCCCCTGTCAATTCCATGCCCCGTTCTCCTCCGAGATCCCGTGTCCAACTCACAGACGCCGCAGTTAAGGGGATCCCAACCCAGCTCCAACCCTCTGGCTCTCATCCGGCTCTGCGGCATCTGAAGCTGTTGCCATCCGTTGCCACAGCAACCACGCTGCACAGTCTAACAAGCCATGCCATGATTGGAGGAGGCAAGCGTCCATAGCAACAGCCAGGCAGCGACTTAAAAAAAATTTATGGTTTTCAGGAATTCTTGGGACACCATCTCTCCCCAAAGGCACCTGTCCTAGTTCTTTAAAGGTGTTTTATGCATAATCTCATTTAACACTTGTCTCCCCGTGTTGCTGTGAGGGTTCTCATTTCTATAAGAATTTTAAAGCTGAGGTCCTTTTGCCTCATCAGGAGGCCATGAACCCCCTTACGTTATATGCAAAAGTTTGTACATTTACCCAGTAGAATCATTCATAACTGTAGATTTTCAAAGGAGCCAGAAAGACAAACAAACAAACAAACCAGATTGCTGGATGCCCAAGACAGTCCAAGAGAGTAACTTCTATATGCTTTAACCCCATCTTCCTCCCAGCACAGATAAAATAGTGCTGTTCTTCCTAGACTTCATTTTGATTGTGGCTTCATTTAAATCCTGCCTTGAGACATCTCCTAAATACTTTAACTAATTCTTGCTTTCATTCATTCATTCAACAAACATCTACTGATCACTAATTATGGGTCATACATTTGTCATAAAGGCACTTTTCTAGCCACTGGAAGATAAAATTGTCAAGACAGACTCCCCATTTCTTAGAGCTTTCTCTATGGTGTAGGAAACAACTGATGAGTAAACAAGCTCATTTCAGATTGTGATAATAAACAAAATGTGTGATATGATGAAGCGTGTGGAAGGTAATGAGCCCTGCAGATAGTGGCATGAGGGAAGTTCACATTGAGGAGATGGCATTTGAGACGTGAGAAGACACCAGGTATAGAAGAGCAAGGGAAGACAGCAACGCAAGCAAAGGAAACAGAAAATTAGAAGAAATGAATCTGGGGTGTTAGAGAAAAGGAAAGGCCAATGTGGCTGAACGGGAGAGAGCTTGGAGGACTGGGGCAAGGCACCATCAGATTGCCCTTCCCTCAGCTCTTCAAAGGACTGGCTACTTCTCCCTACTGCCTTGCTCCTTCATCACAAATCACTCCCTATCTTGTCTCCCCAGTTTTTTCCTTCATAGCCCTTGTTATTTTTAATATCTATGAGCTCCACAGAGACTGTGTCTACATTGTTCAACACAGTATCCACAGCACCTAAAATAATCCACCCAGCAGGAACACAAATAAGTATTTGTTGACTACATAAATCTCCATTATCACAATACTAAGGAATGGTGGTATATTGTGGGGACAAACAAAGACACCTCAGCGTCCTTAGAGCTTAAATGCTTATGGAATAAGTGCATTATAAACTATGTAGGCAAACCAAATGTATGCAGAATGGAATGATTTAGACTCCAAGCACCACTTGTGGGAAGCCACTAAACAATTCCTTTGATAAATTTTTCATTCTATTATATTTCAGTTCAATTTCACAAATATCAAATATCTATTATATGCCAAGCACTGCGTTATGTAAAAATGACCAAGAACAACATCAATCTTGCCTATAGAGCTTACAGTCTATTCTCATGCTGTCCTACAGCAGCCAACAGACACTCATTACCATTGACCATGTGGTAAGTGGATGGTCTGAATTGGAATGTGGGGCAAGTGCAAACTTTGAATTTCAAAGACTTAATGCAAAGTAAGAATGTAAAATATCTCATTAAAAATTGTTAATATTTCATATTGAAATGATAACATTTTTAATATATTTTGGGTTAGATAAGATCTAGTATTAAAATTAATTTCACTTGTTTCTTTTTTTAACCTGATTGCTAGAAAATGTTAAGTTACACATGTGGCTTGCATTATATTTCTGTTGGACAGCACTGGTCTAGTAAGAACTTAATAAAGAAGTGATACCTTATTACTATGGTAAAACAGACTTTTCAACTGAGGCACACTAGGTAGCAAATTTCAAATAGAGGAACTAGGCCAAGAATTTACAAAGGAAACAGGTTAGACAATTCTTGAGCCTTTCACACATTGAGTGTATAAAAGGATCAAAAGTAGGTGATTATGGAGAATTTCTTCAAAAAGAGCTAGGTTGTGAGCCCCACCTCCTAACTTCCAGTCAAAAGAAGGGGCTTTGAGAGGCCCACCAGATGAGATGAGTTTAATATATGCCTCCTGCCGTTTAGGAGGCACAGTGGGCTTGTATCTAAATTCACCTAAAGGGCAAGACATGAACTAGTCAGCAGACAGCAGAGCAAAGGAAAAATTCCTTGGCTGGGAACATCCTGTCCCCTTCACCTCAGGATTTATCAAGGTAAAAAGTGCATGAGTGCTTCCTATGGAGCAGATGTGGGCCACTCAAGAGAAATGTGTAGGGTCATTTTGGGTCCTTCCTAAGAGGGAAATTCAGTAGGACAAAGAGACCTCAGTGAAGAGAACCTGAAGGTATTATTAGGTTCCTAGGACCCAAGAAAAACCAAAGAATAAGGATGTCTCAGGATGTTTTAAATTTTCATAGGAATTACAGTAACATCTGTCAGAAACTACTAGCTTGAGGTAGTTCACAGTTTCAACACTATATTATTACATCATTTCCAGTGACCTAATCTTTTCAAAGCTGGGTTTTCAGTAACTGATTAAAGTGATTAAAGTAAGTACCACTTGAAAATAAATGTAGAACAGAAAATAATGGTGGTGATGTCCAGTACAATTCCAAGGCTTGTGGTCAACAGGCACTAAATTGTTAGGATGTAAATACTTATGAAGGTATTTAGACCAAATTATTTAAATAAATGGAATTGTCAATTATTTCTTTCAGCCCAGGGATGCTGTGAAACAACTAAGACACTAAAAATATCGCTCACCGTTTCACCCTTATTTTACCAAAAGTAGATGGAATTGATTTCCATTTCAAAGATGAGCCATGTAAAACAAACCGTTAATGCCCCCAGAGAAGAATACTTGTTGGACTCTTCTAAATAGAATGACTTTCTGAGATTATTTGTTGTGTCACTTAGAAAATATGTTTGCTTTGCTTCCTCTTGTGGGAATGTCTAATATGCTCAAATCAACTTAAAAATCTTGTATTGCGCATTTACTAGGTGGCTTACAATAAAAAGAATAAGACTTAGGAAATAGGTTAGAGACTCAGTTCTACTATCACCTTTATGTTCTAGGCTACTAGCTCCTTCATCTCTCTGAAACTCAATTTCTCCAACTATTAAAGGGCATCATTTAGTCATTCAAAAAAATGTTATTTATGAGCCTACTCCACGCTTAGTAGTGTTCTATTCCATAAAGCAGTGTTCTCAAACTTTTTTCCTTATTGACCCCCTAAGAAGATTTTTAGATAATTAGATATTGGGGTGGGGGTGGGGGGTAGCTCCCTGGCTGGGAATCAAAACTTTTTAGATTTTTTTTGTCCTAATTATGCCTCCCAAACTTCAATACCATGTATATATTGTATATCTGTTTATGTACTGTATATAAATCTGTGCTTTATACATAAAAAGAATGACTTTTCCCCTCAAGAGGAAAATTTTGCCCCATAGGAATGATATTACCCCTATTGAGAATGCACACCCTAAGAAAACAGAAGACATTTCTGCTCTCACAAAGCCTATATTCTAATATTAGAAACTGGAAAAAAATAAATAAAAACAAGTAAGATATGAAATGTGGAAGTTGCTATGGAAATAGTAAAGCAGAATGCTATGATGGAGAATGACTGAGAGGATGAGCCAGAGGTCTCTCTGAAGAAATGATCTCCATGGTGAGATCTGAGTGACAAGCAGGGGCAGTTGGGCATCTACGAGAAAGGAGCCACTAGTGTGGTGGCCTTGCTGGCCATAGGCCTGGCACGAGACAACACCAACATTGGACAGTCATTTTGAAGGCTGTGTAATAAAGCATAGAAAAACACTGTGTAAATAGTAAATTGTTAAATGAATGAGATAGATATTTATGTGCAAAACGTTGCTTTAAGGCATGATGGGCAGAAAATGAAAATGACTAAGCTCTGGTCACTGCTGTCAAAAAGAGTTGCTTTGGAAAAACAGCTAAAAAAGTTGGATTCTGGGAAAAGATTTAAACAACCAATGATATCAGACGTCTAGATAGCTAGACAGACCTAGAAGAGAGAGAAATGTCAGAAGAAATGATACATACCTAACATTTCTGAAATACTGTATGCTTCTTATAGAGTGCTTTTTTATAACACATGGATCCTCACAACCACATGTGGTACTCTCTTCATTTCACAACTGAGGAACCGAGGCTTAGAAAGCTTAAATGATTTCCCCAAAACTGCACAGGCAGTAAGTGACAGGACTTAGGTCTATCTGACTTGCACCTAGGTCTTAACCAAGATAATACAAGTCCCAGTGTCCCCATCTAGTTCCTGGCAGCACTCCATCTTCTACGCCTGCTCCTGTACTATCACTGACCTATATTTATTCAATTTGTAAAAGTGGACTTCATCTGCTGGGACATCAGACTCAGCTCAACAATTAAAAGACTAATTACAGTGCTCTTACAGGGCTTAGGAACAAAAGATGTCAGCACCATGTTTAATTATTCACTTCTTACTTGTAGGAGGGAAATACATCTTATTTCATCCAGACAATTAGTCAATATGGACTATGTCTGGGTTGGAAGTGAATTTAAAAGCAGATTTTTTTTCTGTTTCAGACTTCCTAAAATGCAAATCCAAGAACTGCCAACAGGACTACACTTCCAGAGATTAACTGCCAAGAGGAGATGCAGAGAGAAGCACTTGTCAAAAGAAGACACCAGACACTGTCTGGTGGCCGTGAGACATAATGTAAAGAGTAGTAGACATGAACACCCAAGATTAGAGACTATTCACAATAGGAACATGTCATAGGGCTCAGGAACCAAAAGCATCTGGTAGAAACATACAAGTATGGTTTAAATGGGGTGGAATTAGAGCTAGCCTGTGAAAAATACTTCCAATCATCAGGCAGGTACAACTATAAGCAGATTTCATTTTTGTCAATACCCAAACAAACCAAAATTGTCTATTAGGAAAATACTTGATAATGCAGTATATACAATTACAGATGTACTACACTTTCTTTATCTTCTTCTTTTTGATGAAAATCTCACAAAATAGAATTGCTGTGCTTGTAGAACCCAAAGTCTAGCAGTATTACAGAGAAAGAGTACGTCTGTGTGTGAGGTACCCTACAATGATATACATGCAACTATCAATAACGAAAATACCAATTTACATCAACCATGCTAAAGAAAAATGCCAAACTATCTTTCTATTCTCTCTAGAAAATGACACTATAAAATTACTGTTGTATGAAAAGGCAATCAATTATGCAGGCAAAAGTGTATAAGAAAATTATTATAGAAATGTGGCAGGCAGTTAATGAATAAAAAATCTGATTTTATACGTTGTGATATATGTGATATTTGTCAACTTTTTAAAGTTATGATTAGTTACAACTCATCCTAAAAAATTCACTTTTGTATCTAATTTGTAATAAATGTAATAAAGGGTTTCCAAAATTGTATAAACTGCAAACCCCACAAAAATTAACCCGTGGCTGAAGTGTGCAATCAAGAGGAGGTGAGGCACATAGACATGTAAATTCTAATGTGCAATACATCACAAAGTCAATAGTACTGTAATCATCTATAAGAACAGCCAATAAACAAAAGGGTAGGTAAGAAGGAAAGATGACTGTTGGCTGGAGTTGTCAGCAAAGCTTGAAGTGACCATTGATAGGCCAGTGAAATTTTGATTGATTTAATATAGATTCATCAAATATTATATTGAACCCTTGCTCTAGAGCAGATCATGCCAGTCACAGGACATCCACTGAAAACTCACTCACACACACACACCCCCATCACTTATTTACTTAATACATTCAACAGCTATGCATGAATACTTGGGGATGCCACCGTAAATAAGCAGAGGAAAAGGAGGGGTGAGGTTTCCAGATGAGGCTACAACATCCTCATAAACAGCTCTTCAGGGCTTAGCCATGGGAAGATGACAATATATGAGATAAATCTGAATCTTAGATACTTAGGAATAAAAGGCTGAAGAGCGACAGAGTCAGGAACTACAGAAAGGAGAAAATAGAAATGGGATAGGACTTTGACTTTAGAGGGCAGGAGGTAGGGCAAATCTCAGATTCTCTTTTTTCTTTCTGGGAAAATGAGGAAGAATCTGCGAAGTGCCTAGAAGAGAAGAAAGAAATGTTTGATTTGAGTCCATATAAGAAGTTGCTCTGGGGAGTTCCTTGGTGGTGTAGTGGCTAGGTTTCAGCACTGTCAACGCTGTGGCCTGGGTTCAATTCCCAGCCAGGGAACTACCCACATTAAAAAAATAAAAATAAAATTTTTTAAAAAGTTGCTCTGACAATTACAATATACTGTTAAGAAATAAAGAGGAATATGTAAGAATTCATCCTTTTGTTCATTTAAACACACATTTCTCAGACGCCTAGTTATTCAAGACTCTCAATTGTGTCAGATACTAGGGACAAACAGAGAAGACTGTCAGTTGTTTATTTTCCTGCTAGACTAAACATAAAGGGATACAGCTTCTATAATAATGACATAGGTAGAGGGCCGGGAGGTAGACAAACACTGAGGTAGTGGTCTTTCATAAAATGATGGGTCTGAATATTAGAAGGAAACAAGAAAATAAAATTTAAAAGTACCCCATTACCCTCATCTTCCCGTAAGACTAACCCCAAGGTTTCTGGCGAGTCCTCAGGTCCCTGGCTTCATTAGAAAAGCAGATGGATCTATCAGAGGGGTTAATGACAGCCAGAGATGACCCTGATATGTTTTGATCCTAGCTGCTGTCCCTCTGGTGATAGTTATGATTTTGAAAACTGAGGGCAATGACTTTTGGTGGGGAGTGAACCAAAAGATAACATTTTAAATTACATTAAGATTTAAGAAAAATTATCCCCTCTATAGGCATAGGGAAAAAATGAAGAAATAAAAATTAAAATATAGTAGTAACAACATGCTATTTATTAAATCAAATATTGCCTACATGGACTAATAAATAATAAAGGTAGTCAAGACATGGATAACACATCAAAAAAAATAAGTATTTCAAAATATTCTTAGCTATTCCTTTAAGGAGGGCAAACTTGGAAACCTAGTGGAGAAATATGGCTGACATGTAAGGGGTGCCCGGAAAACTCCAGCCATAAATGCCTCTATTTTCATGTCACAGGGCTGGAGACTTTCCAGGCAGCCCACACATACATCGGTAGACAGTGCTATGTGTGTACTTTCTTGACAGGCAAGATGATTACGAGGACATGAAGTCTAAACCCATGTGGAATTATATGATGTGTTCTGTCCCTATGTTCTTCCTATTTCTGACCAATCATTATGGTCCATTAACATCTATTCCTTTCCACCTAAACCCTTAATAAATGGTCTTTATTTCTGCTGCTGGCAACACAGAATTTTCAAGAGTCCTGTAAGATTGAAGCATTCTATACCAGGGAAAAAAATGGGCTTCCCAAAGAGTGCAAAAACACCAATTACAGTTGCTCAGTTTTCAAATCAGTAACTATTTCTGCACAGTCTCTGCCTTTTCCTATACAGCTTCAATGAGATGCTAATATTTCAATATTCATAAGTATGCAAAGAAAGTATTAACCCTCCTGATTAATTAATCCAATGATTTACCCCAATTTTTGCCTGTGAGCACTCTAGGACCCATGGCTTATGCTTTTGCCACTCTTGTGTCTCTACTGCTGTTGGCTGTTCTCTTGCCTAGCATTGGGCATAAAAATGGTCCCTGGTCTAGACTGCTTATACATTACTCAGCAGGCTGCCTAAGAGATGTTCACAAATCCCTTGTGCACTTTTAAACTTTAATAATGAATAATTGGCAGATGGAATTTGAAAACCAACTTCTTTTGCTCATTAAAATTTAGGACAGCCATATTACAATTGCAATCAAGTACAATGCACTCATTTCATACCCTATGACACGGACAAGTGGCTATCCCATGCAAGAAGGAATTCAATTTACATTTAGACACCATTCTCAGAGTGTGACGAAAGGTCTCTGCATTATACAAGTTTGAAGTAGATTAAGTTTAGCCAGTGAGTTTTAGAAAGTGTTTGTGACTGACGTGCAAAAATGAGTAGAGAAGCTAATGTTTTGATTGCAGCCTTGTGAGGAACCCTAAGCCAGAGGAGTCAGCTAAGCTGTGGCAAGATTCCTGACCCACAAGACACTATGAGGTAATAGATGCAGTTGTTTTAAACTACTAAAAAAGGAAAATGAGTAAAGGTTTTGTTGAAGATTCACACATACTTATGGGCAAGTGTATTATCTCCTTATCTTTTTCCCTTTCATATTTTCTAACTTGATACAAACTATGCAACAAGTGGACCAGTCCTATTCATACCAGACATTAAGCCACAGGTAGTCTCAGCTTAAGCTACGACCTACAGAAGTACATATTCCAACGAGGTGTGCACACACACACACACACACACACACACCATTTCATTTACTCTACTGGGAAAAAAAATTACTTTAAGAAAACATCTATTTATTTTTTAGATAAATTCTGCAAAACTGTTAAATATAGAGTAAAGGAACTATTATAATATTTACTCTGGCAAATAGGGTCATTTAGAGTCAGCAACAGAAGAGCCTTGAATTCCACACCAAAAAATTAAACATTATTCTGTATGTGATGGAGAACCATTCTGAGATTTCTGAAGATGGAGTTGATGTTAAACCAAGAGTTAACTAATAGCATTAGGAAGAACAAAATGGATAGGTAAGGAAGTAGAATCAGTGAGGTCAATTAGGGGACTGTAATACATAGTTTATGGAAAAAATAACATGGAGCTAACCAGAGGCAGTGTGAATGAGAGAAGGGGAAAAGTACAAAGCTACTGGGGCAGTAGCATCTTAGTAATTGAGAGCTAGTTGGATAGAAGATGGAAAAGAAAGAGTGGACACATTTCTGAACTTTTGTTGACAGTGTGTATGATGATGCCATTAATTGAGACAAGAAATACAGAACATAAATTTGAGGAGAGGAAAAATGATTTTTTTAAGTTTACTTCTACTCTTCATATGATGTAAAGAAAATACCTTACCTCTGTGATCTTCCTCCCCCAAAACCATAACCCTAGTCTAATGATGAAAAAAGTATCAGACAAATTCCAATAAAGGGACATCCTACAATATACATGACCAGCACTTCTCAAAGCTGTCAAGGTCATCCAAAACAAGGAAAGTCTGAGAAACTGTCACAGCAGAGAGGAGCCTCAGTAAACATGATGATTAAATGTAAGATGTTATCCTAAACGGGATCCTGAAACAGACAAGAGCATTAGGTATAAACTAAGGAAATCTGAAGAAACGATAAACTGTACATAACTAGTCCAAAAAATAAAATCTATTTTTTTTTAAAGGTTGCTTATTAAAGTGTTTGATATATGCTAAACCATCATGGGAGTTAGGGGGCACAGAGAACAAGTTCTTGTTCCCACCCACAAATACCCCATACCATGTTAGAGCACATCACCGATAACTACCAATGCCCCACCACCCACCTGAGTGAGAAAGCTGAGATGGGAAGACAACTTGTTGCCAACCCTTAAAAGCTACAGTTTCTGTTACCAAATGTTGAAATGGCAAGACTGGGCATGTATGGGTGACACAGCAACGTGACAACAGAGAAGAAAACAGGACTGAGAAGAGTTTGCTTTGCTTTTTAATGTTTGCAAAGACACTGTGATCTCACACCTCAAACCTGTGTGCTTTTGGATTTCATCCAACAAACGTTTATGCAGCACCTAGACAAGCTGGGTTCCATTAGCTGCTCGGGATATGAGGACACATATGCCATAGCTCCTGCCTGTAAGAAGCTCAGTCTACTGTAGAGGCAGGACTACAGATAATCACAGCGCTTTGGAGCAGGGATGTTAGGTGTTAAAAAGAAAACAAAAATTATTTCTGGAGTGCTGAAGTAGGAACAATTAAATCACCTAGGGAGGTGGTCAAAGAGGGCAGCACCTACTTTGAACTGGGCCTTCAAATCTCTTGCCAAGTTGAGCATTTGCAAAGCCATGGTGATAGTTAACAGCATGATGTGCTTGGGGAAGTGGCAGCTGGAGCTTCAGGTATGAATTTACAACTTGTGGCCTGTGAGAAAGGTCTCTCAGAAAGGCGAAAGACTTAAGAAGTTAAGAAGACCAGGTAAGAGGCTACTGTAACGAATCAAGCTGGAGATGATGAAACTCTACAATCAAGAGAAAATATAAAAATGCCCCAACTTTCCTACACTCTTTCTTCCATCAACATATTCAAGCAAAAGAACCCCAAGTCCCCAAAGTCTTTGGCTCTTGGCATGCAGAAAGGCCTAGCATCTGTTTCTTGAGCAGCCAGTAGCTAAGGTTGCCAGTGTCCAGACCTCCTCTCATTAGAGTACCCTGGGGTGTAGGCCCATGTCCATTTCAAAGCTCTCTGGTGAATTCCATGTGTACCCCGCCATCTGCTAAGTAACTCTCCCTTTTTTCCCAGTACAAGGCCGCTCAGCTCTGACTGTAAGGAGGGGACCATGCTCACAGCTTGCCTGGGAGCATTCTGGCATAGCTTCAAAATCTGCAGAAATTACTACCTTTTTTTGTGTCCAAAAAGACCTGTCAAGGGCATGAAAGTGGCTGTTCCAACTTAAACCCCTACTAGCAGTATATGAGAGCTGAGTTGCTTCACATCCTCACCAACACTGTGTTTTCTGACATTTTTATTTTAGCCATTCTAGTGGGTTTGTAACACTACCCCACTGTAGTTTCAATTTGCATTTCCCTGGTCACTAAAGATGAACACCTTTTCATATGTGCATTAAATACTGTGTCTGGCATATATAGTAAGCACACAATAAATGTCAGCTATTATCATTATTATTCTTTGGTCACAAAAGCACGACTTTCAAGTGGGGACATGGACAGAGACTTCTGGAAGCTTCTAAACATCTTGTGCTCTCTTGGTCCACATTCTATCTCCTATGTGTTCCTTTACCCATGTCTCCCTCTTCTCCTGGCTAACTTCCCCATAAATAACATTCCCTGACTCTCCCAGAGTCCAGACATACTGAATAGGAGAACTGAAAAGCCAGGTGAGGCTTCTGACCTCCACCCCAAACAAGTTCCCACCCTTGCTCAGATGTGTCAGTTCCAAGAGGAGAAGAAAAGATCCTCATTCAGACTCTAGGTCACCCAGTCTCATCCATCTGACCTGACCTCCCTCTAGCTCTTTCCTGATGAATGGTTTTGACAACTTTCTCATTATTACAGCCTCTGGTCCAAGTCAGACTTGAATCTTTAATGCTTTCTGTTAAGAAAGATGCATCACTTAATTTTTAAGATGCATACAAAATTCCCTTTACAAAGCCAGTATCCTGAGGGGTTTGTTAATGCATCAAGCCACATACCTCTGAAGAAAATTCTGTGATGTCCCTAAAACAAGAAGACAGTTAAGCTCTACCTTCAGTTTAGCCCTTACTAGTAAGTTCCAGGAGAAAAGGGGGGGAAATGGCATTGTGTAATTGGGGGTACAGTTGCATCTTACAAGATCTTGGGAAAGAAAAAAAAAGGAAGATAGTTTAATAATTCTCCAATCAGGTCAAAATTTTTCATCCATATTTGTATAAAATATTTTTCATTATATAATAGACATACTTTTATTGTCTAAGTAGCTGGGTTAAGAAATTCTTAGATGAGACCCACCTTTGCTGAGAAAATTTCTTGGTATGACCCCATGGAATAAAATGTGGGACTACCTTGTCACCAAGGACCTTGAGGCTTCAGAGATACTAAAGAACAAATTTGCTGATTGCAACAGAGATTAAAGAGAAGAGAAAGCAAAAGAAGGATGCTAAGAAGCCAAAGAGCTGGTTAAAGGATGATCAGTGGAATATGTAACCCCTTAAGTCTGTAGGAAAGCTGCTACTTCATTAACTGCATAGTGCTAAATGAATCTTTTGTGGAAATTCATGAAGGAACTGAGATTTGCCTGCAGGTCAGTCTGGGGTGTGACTGAGAAAGTCTGAATACAAGAGTTACAATGAAGGGGCAGAAAAAATTAAGCAGTTTGAAACTTACAAAAATTATGGCAAAGGTTCTGGACCTAGTAAAGCTTTAGAGTAACCAACTTGAGGTTTGTTCAGGACTTTTCTAATGTTAGCACTGGAAAGCTCACATTCTAGAAACATCCTCTGTCCCAAGCAAATTCTAGCCAGGCTGTAAAATTGAGAATCTGATATAAGTTAACTTAAATTTCCTAAGCCAGTGAGTCCCAGTTGACAACTGAATTATAATTAAAATAGTACTTTATATTGTTTAACTTTCTACACAAAAAACATATACACAGACATACAAATACTAAAAGTATGTGTAAATTAAAATAAATGCTTCCTGACAAGTTAAATCCCCCTTCTGATCAATAATTTAAGTTTTCCACCATGGTTTACTTAAAAGCTTGCTTTCCTCTGTGCATTGAGGAAGATCTACAGCTTAGCCCCAGCTCCTGCTCAAACCCTCAAATTAGCTGCCTTTTCACTGGAAGATGTTCATTCTGATCCTTTAATTGTGTGAGGGAGAGCATAAGTAGCTGAGCAAGGGGCTCCCGCTGGGACTCCTCTCAGGCCCACTTTCCCCCCACCACATATAGAAGACTGACACATGGAGGACTGGTGTGTTTCCAAAAGTCAGGGCCCACTGATTTATGATGTTTTCAGCAAGTATGACACACTTTCCATGTCTGAGTGCTTAGAAACCAGTAGAAATTAATTAACGATGTGATCGCATTTCTAAACATTTACTCAGTCCATGGACTCCTAAATTAGAGTACAAATTCCAAGAGTCAGATCAGAATTATATTTCAGGCTAATAAGATTAGATTAAAGCAGTACAATAGAGGTGTGTTTTACAAGGTGTGACAATTAAGTTCAGGAACTTATCCTTGAAAAGTGCTAGATACTTCACTGCTAAATATCACTATGATCACCTTTGAAGTATTCCCCTTGGGAAGCTATGCACCAATGCCTGTGCCTAGTCCACCCTTTAAAGCAATTGTGGAACTCTTGTTTTAGAATGGCCATCAGAGCTGTCATTGTTTGACTTGAGTTCCTGGATGTCATCAAAATGTCTTCCTTTAAATATTTCCTTTATCTTCAGGTAAAGAAAAAAGTTATTGGGGGCCAGATCAGGTGAGTAGGGTGGGTGTTCCAATACAGTTATTTGTGTACTGACTAAAAACTCCCTCACAGACAGTGTTGTGTGAGCTGGTACACTGCTGATGCAAGAGCCATGAGTTGTTGGTGAAAAGTTCAGGCTGTTTTCATCTAACTTTTTTCAGGCAACCTTTTCAGCACTTCCAAATAGTAAACTTGGTTGACTGTTTGTCTACTTGGTACAAATTCATAATGAACAATCCCTCTGATATCAAAAAAACATTAGTAACATTGTTTTGACTCTTGATTTTGACTAATGAAACTTTTTCAGTCATGGAGAATTGTCTGACTTCCACTGTGCACTTTGACATTTTATTTCAGGATCATATTGGTACACCCATGAGTTATCACCAGTGATAAAACAGCCTCTCCAAAAGGTCTTGGCAAACTTTGACTACTCTCCTTTGCTTTGTTCATTGGTGAGCTCCTTCAGAACCATTTTTGCACACACCTTTCTCATGCCAGATTTTCAGTTAAGATTTTCCTAATTGTTTCTCTATCGATGTTTACTTGGTCTATTATGCTTCTCAGTCACTGACAATTTTGCTGCACAATTCGACATATTTTTGCAATGTTTTTGTCAGTTCTGCTTGTTACTGGTGGCCCTGACCTCTCTTCATCAGTGACACTTTCTCTCCCCCCAGAAAAACATTTAACCCATTTGTACACTGCTGTTTTCTTCATAGCATTATCTCCATAAACTTGGACTAACATGTCTCTGATTTCACTTCCACTCTTGCCAAGTTTAACAAGATATTTAATGTTTTCTCATTGCTCTAATTCAAGTTGACATTCTCACAATGGTACACAAAAACATGTAACAGCAATGAATGACACTGCCACACATACACACGAACACAGCTGTGAGACACAGATATACCAAGATTATGAAACCTTATTGAGTTGTTAGTACAGTGTTGTCAATGTAAGCACATGGTGGCAAGTTCATGAACTTAATTTCACACCTCATAACGCAAGAGACACCTGGATTTCTATTCCAAACCTGGCAGGAAGTCACACTATGGTCTTGGTCATATTCCCTGTGAATAAGGCGTATAAAGAGAGAGAGGGAGATCAAGGATTTGGGCCTGAAGAACTAAAAGAATGAGGTAGTAAGCAACTGAGATGGTGGTAGGTAGAGCAGATCTAGGGAGAAAGATCAAGAGTTCAGTACGGGATGTGTTAAGGGAATTCTAGACTGCAAATATAAGTTTAGGAGTCACTGACATATAGATGATATTTAAAGCTGCAACCAGGGAGTTCCCTGGTGGTGTAGTGGCTAAGGCTTTGGCGCTGTCAATGCTGCAGCCTGGGTTTGATTCCCAGCCAGGGAGCTACCCACATTAAAATAATAATAATAATAAAGCTGTGATCAAATGACATCATCAAGGGAGAAATGCAGATACAGAAATGTCTGTATGTCCATGGACATGCCACACTAGGATGAAGTTGGCTGGCCGATAATCCTTCTGCCACTCCTCCCCTGCACTTGTATTCAGTCAATCCGTCACAACAGAGGTCTGGGGCTGTTCCATGAGAAGCCAGTAGCCATGCAGAACAAAGAATTTCAGGCTTGGAGGTAAAAGGGAGACTCAGACTCAGCTCTGTCACTTCCAAATATATTATCTCGGGCAAATCACTTGATTTTGATAAATCTCTGATTCTTCACCTGTAAACTGGAGATAACATTATCCCCCTACAGAATATCCATGAGTGTTAAATAAATTGAATAAAAATACTTTGTAAAGCACTTTACACTTTATAAATCATTATCATTTACCTCTTAATCTCTGATAACTAAAGGGGGAAAATGCTATGCTTTTGTTAGTGATCACATACAAAGTTTAGGGCAGTATTTACCAACATTTAAAATGCATAACCCTTTGAAACACATGCTTTACTCTTATCGGCATTTAAAATGTACATACTCTTTTATGCAACAATTTCAACTACCCTACAGGTATAGCTACACAAGTATAAAGATAAATGTGTTAGGCACTGGTAATAATGAGACACTGGAACCAATATGTATCAGTAATGGATTGAGTAAATAAATCATGGTACATTCAAACTGTGGAATGCCAGTTGTTAAATATAATAAGAAAACATTAGTGCACTGACATGAAAAGATGCCTATAATATCTATGTAAAATAATAATAAGCGAGATGTAGACAATACAGAGAGTATGATCCCATGTTTTAAATTTCTATGTATTCATTTTTCACATCTTGGTACAGGCATTGTAAAAAGACCAGAAGGATATGGATGGCACTGTTGATAGCAGTCACTAGGGTCACTGTCACTTTCTCCTTTTGGTGTGTTGGAATTCTTGGAAGTTTTACAGTAAACAAAGGATATTTTAAAGACATACCACAAACAATCCCTGTACCCCCAGGTCCTTAAGAGGGTGGGTACACCAGGAATGTAAAGCATATGTCTATTAAAGAGAAGACCGCAGGCCTAAAATGGTGTCACTGGTGCTAAAAGCCCATGATACCAGACCTATATTTAATACCTGATCTAATTATAGTTTCAGCCTCTCCCATAAATGTAATCTTAATCAACTATCCTGGGACTTTTCTGGTCAAGTACCAGTAAGGTGACCTGTGACAATCCATCCCCCACAGAAAGAAGAGACAATCTGCATGATAAAGAAAAACAAAACAAAAACAAAAACAAACAACTTGCCCTTCCCTTACCTGCAAAGGGAGATGTCCTGGCTGAAAAATAATCTCTTTTTTCTTTTGTTAATAGCTCCCCTGCCCCACCCTTCTTCCTATAAAAACCTTCCATTTCGTACAACCCCTTGGAGTACACTTCTAGTTGTTAGAGCAGATGCTGCCCAATTCATGAGTCGCCAATTAGATCTTCAAATTTACTTGGTTGAATTTTGTTTTTTAACACTTCCAAGTCCAAAAGAATGCCTCTGTTGGGTTCCTGGTTATAGTTTAATTTGACAAGCCATAGCTTTTCTTCCCCCCATTGGTAACCCAGGTGAAGCAGTTCATTGACAGGAAAACTTAGGCCCCAAAGTAGGACCACTTTGGGAAGGAAAAAGGAAAAGCAAAGGTATTCTGAAACAGATGGAGTCTGGAAGAGAAAGTGTGTTTGGCAACAAGAAGGGAAAATCACAGGGGGAGAAGAAAAAAGCAGCAAACAGGAAACAGCCAAGGGAGGTGGTAAATTAAGTGCGAAGCTGAAGATATCCAAGGGATTTTTCAGCTTTGGTTAGAGTTGGGCCTCTGGACAATTCTGGCAAAGAAGGCAGACATAATTTTACATTTCTTTTATTAAAAGTATTCCACTGGAACAGTAGCTCCAAGCCACGATATCCTGACACTAGATTGCACATTTGCCCATTTCATGATGGGTCATTTACGTGAACAACGTGTGGTATGACAACGCACCTGCCATACCTTGCTGAGTGTTCAGTAGTTTTTGACCAATGCTCCAAGTATTTAAGTTTTCAAATAATTTATACATTTTTATTTTTAAAGAGGATCCAAGAGTAACCTTCGCACTCACTGGCATTCTGATACGCTTCCAGGGGTGAAAGATGAAGGGTGGAGACCCTTCAGGGAGTTGTGTATAACATGCAGACTATTGGGTCTCACCAATTCCTAATCTGTTGCTCTTCTTTCTGGGCTCTGGAACTCCTCAGGACTTACTGGTGAGGAGGGCAGGACAACCATAATGTTGAGAGATTCCTATAACAATCAAGAGTCATGCCACTTCTCACCTCATTTACAGTATGAACCAAGGCACAAGCATCTGAAATGTTCGATAACAAAGAGATTAATTGATGTATTATTTTGCACTAAACAGCTTGCTGCTGCAGCTGCTCAGGATGTCAAAGAGCACCCAGGAACTATGACGGTTCCAGCAGGGAACAGCTGTGGGGGCTAGAGGCCAGCTTCCCTATGTAGTAAGGGGTGGAAGTCCTTATGTCTCTATCAACCTCTCCTGTCACACCAGCAACAGTTCACACACAGGATTACTAAGGATAGGTTTTGCATTTGGTCCTAAATAACCTTTTAATGTCACAAAAACTGTACTAAAGCCAAGAATATATTATGATATCTCAAATTATCAGTTCTATTTTTGGGATAAAGTATATGTATACCATACACCAAACTGAAGGTCAGGGGACAAGTCTTCTCCTCCAGACATGGTCTTATAAAATGGAGCTTGTGATACAAGTTTATTTTAACAGAGAGCTTTAGGATTACATGAGCTCTAGACATTGTGTTTGGAAGGCTGAGGTTCCAGATACTTATATACCAAGCTCAAGTTTAATATCAAAATATTATATATACAAGAGGGGACCAAAATAAACAAAAAACAAAAACAAAAACAAAACCAGAATTATCTTCTTGTAATACAGGCTTGCCCCATCAAGTGAGTGTTCTAGGAACACACCTGCATCAGTGTACCAGCTGGCATTGTGCGAGGCTGCATAAGGCTTCAGGTAATTTTTTTTTGAAGACTCTTTCAACACATTTGCCCATTTCATGATGGATGATTTACATAAACAACGTGTGGTATGACAACGCACCTGCCATACCTTGCTGAGTGTTCAGTAGTTTTTGACCAAAAATGGCATGACCCCATGCTCCACCTTCCCTATGCACCCAATTTGGCCCCCAGAGACTTTTTTATTTTTTGTTTCCCCAGATAAAAAAAAGTCCTCAAAGGCAAAGGTTTTACCAGTGTGGAAGAGGTGAAACAAAAAGTGGCAGAAGCACTAAAAGGCATCAAAAACAACAAGTTCAAAAACTGTTTTGAGCAGTGGAAAAAGCATTTCAGTTGGTGTCCTGCATCAAATAGAGAGTAATTTGAAGGTGACTAAAGTTTAAGCATGTAATTTTTTATAAATAAAATCCGTTTTTTTGGGTCTCCCCTCATATGAAATGTAAGACTATAGATATGATTAAACTAAAGGTTTTGAGGTGGGGAGAGTATCCTGGATTATCCAGGTAGGCTCAATGTAATCACAAGAATCCCTATAAGAGGGAGGTACGAGATCATATTGAGTAGCAGGAGACTGACAACAGAAGCAGGAGTTGAAATGATTTGAGGAAAAGGCCATGAACCAACGAATGCAGGCAGCCTCTTAGAAGTTGGAAAAGGCAAGGAACACATACTTACCAATACCCTGATTTTAGACTTCTGACCTTTAATAAATTTGTGTTGTTTTTAAACCACTAAGTTTGTGGTAATTAGTTCCAGTAACAATAGGAACCAATACAGTGTACTCTTTGCCCCTATCCTTATACAGCCTTTACATCCCCAAGACCTAAGACAGTCAGTCAATGGATATTTGCTAGGTGAATTACTAAAGGAGGAAGAGATTTCCCTCTAATCTTCTCCCACCTAGCCCAACCTGAACTGTTGACCAGGAGAATCTAGCCTTCCTCAGAAGCAGCATAAGTATATGTGGGGTGGTATGTATTTTCCTAATTGCTAAATTGAATGGAGGAGCTAGTAATAGTCTGAAGCTCATTCTACAACAGAGTGCCCTTGGAGGACATGACAAAATGAGAGTCTAATTTACAGCTGTGATTTAGAGCCCCCAGAGGCTGGAGGGAGAGAGGAGGGGGACAGAAATTGGCTATTTTTATGTCACTAACTTAGGCTCTTTTTTCCATTTCCTATAACAGTGCATTAAACATCACAAATGAGTCAGCCAAAATTATAAGTAGCATTAGTAAAAAGATGAGCAGAAATCATATTTTACAATCTAATTCCTTTATAAAAATTATGTAATGACACACTAAAGCAATGCATGCACATATACATACTGCTAATGCATATAACTCTACTTTCCTATTTCTCAAAGTCCATCATGGCCCATTCTTTAAACCAGGAAGATGATATTTTCTATATAAGTACCAATAAGGGGGTAGTTTTCCAAATTAATAATTCAATACACCCTATAGCTTAGCTGCTTAAGAAATGAAGAGCTAAAAATCTAAGAATTGTTTAGGTTTCACCGATGGCTCATCATGCCATGAATAGTTCCCCTTTCTGTATCCCAGTTTCTACAAGCCAGGTTAAAATACTACAGTTAGAAAGAAAAAACTTCAAAACACCTTTTGATCCTTTAATAACATACTAAAAAAGCAGAGAAATGGTTCCCACAACTAAAGGAATCTAGAACTGAGTCTCATATTCATATATATTTGTATTCCATAATCTATTGGTAATCAACATGGAAGGTAAAATAAATCACTGAGTAGCTCTAAAGTAAAATCAGTCACTGCCCTCAGTCTAGACCTTCTGATTAGATTGGCAATTCCCATGGCATTCCCAGCTTGCCTGGCTTTGCAGTCAAGGTTCCCAGGGGTCCCAAGTGGCTTTGCAATCTAAATAAATCACATACAAACGAGGGGCTCATCAAGACCACCAGCAACTCAATTTATCTGTGACCTGAGACAGCATTTTATTGCTTCTCAGATCAACAGTTAAAAATGGTTTTCTTTTCTGCCTCAGGGGTATTAGTTTGAAGTATGAGGCAGGGAGATTAGTAAATCTTCAGTGCCATTCAAAGATGTAAATTAACCCACAGCACCTCCTGAGCCACCTTCCCGGTATGAGCTAGAGAATTATTATTAACTTGTCACTCTTGCATGCTCATCAAAACAAGCAGCACCATGATTAATTATACCTGTTCATTTAAGGATGCTGTCATGCCAACTTTTTGTGGACAGGGTATTACAAAGTCTCCTGCTTTCTTTGCAGAATTATAGCATGAGAACTTTTAGAGGAAGGAGAGAATTACTGTCCTCTCCTAATCACGTCCATGAATATATTTGAAAGAAAGGTGGTGTGTATGTAATTGCATATTGTTCTTTTAGTTTTAAATGCAGCTGCACTTCATTTTGACTTCCCTTGCCTGTTCACAGACATCACACTGACTGGTTCTGCTCATCTGGAAATCTTTCAAAGACTTTGAAGAGGTCTGATACTAAGTGGACATAAACTCTAAAATTTTCTTTTCAATTCTGTCATTCAAAATTCAAATCAACAAATACAATATTTATTAGGTTCTTTCCATGTAGCAAGTAGCAAATGTGAATTTATTTATTCATTTTTTTCATACAATATTTAATGACTTTTATGCACCACTAGGTGTACCATTTACTGTTCAAAACAGTAAACAGTCCTTGCACTCATGAAGTGTATAGCCTCGTTACCCTCCTTTCCAAGGCATTTGTCTCTCCATATAATGAATAGGGGAAAATGGAGGGAAGAAAAGCAGAGTGTGTCCCTTCTAAGGTAAGTCTGCACAAAAACGACATGAAATTGAGTCAGGATTAACAAGGCATCTGCAAGGTTCATTCCCTTTTCCTAGTCTAGTATGGGTTTGCAGGACTGATCTGCTTTGAAACCATGGCATTTCACCTGTTTTCTTCTTCTGTACCTATTATATCACAGGTTACCTGGTTTGCTGAATAATCACTGAAGCATAGGATGTTTTCAAATGAATCTTGGGAGTTCCCTGGTGGTGTAGTGGCTTAAGGCTTAGGCGCTGGCGCTGTCAGTGCTGCGGCCTGGGTTCGATTCCCAGCCAGGGAGCTACCCATATACCAAAAAATAAAAAAAAAAAAAAAAAAAAAACACAACAAATGAATCTTTAGGCATGACTACATAGCCCCGAAGCAGCCAACAGAAAAATCTACCTCTATCAGTTAAAATTGTAGACTAATTATCTTATTTTTTTAAAAAGAATTAGGTTCCTGATTATACATTACCTACCTCTTTTAAAGTTTTATTGGAAATGCAAAAAAAGATGAGATAAAATAAGTCCCTATGTACCTATCATCTAGTTTCAGTAATTATCAACATTTTTGTCATTCTTGTTTTTATCACATTTCTTTTACTTTTTTTGAGCATTTTAAAATAAATTCCCACTGACTTACCATTTCTCCTCCAAATACATCAGAATTCATCTGACAAATAAGATTTTTAAAAAACATAACTATAATATCATTGTAATAGTTAACAAAATAACAATAACTCTTTTAATATCTTCTAATACCTAGCCCATGTTCAAATATCCCTGATTATCTAAAAAAAAAAAAAAAAAAAATGCTATTAATAATTATACTAGTGTAAGCCAGAACAAATAGTCATCCTACCAGCAGAGATATTGGAGGTAAAAACAGGAGGATCAGGTTCCTATCTACTTGGGTGCAGAGAACTGAAAAAGAACTACAAAGAATGTCACTCCCGTCCTTATAATTTTTCAAAAAAGTTGAACAAACTACAAGTTAATTACTTTTCCTGAATCCATCAAAGAGGTGAAGTTGAGAAAAACTGAGCAGACAAGTGCCTATGGGGAGACATGGAATGCAAGCATTTGTTTCCCTGGGGCAGCTGAATACCAGCAAGAAGGATTGTTAACAAATAGTAGAGATTGAGCATTGGGTGTTGACAGTATGGAATCCTAAAGGCTTCAGATGTAAGGAGGGTTCACAACATTCACAGGCTTTGCTCTCTACGGATCCAAATGAGTACTCATCAAAAATTATGGCAAGAGTCCTGAGAAAGCATACCTCATGGTATAGGCTTCTTCTCTACATGCCCCATAAAAGAAAAAAAAAAAAAAATCACTGGGGAATGTGGTGTAACAAAAAAAAACAAGGAAAAAACAAAACAAAACAAAACAAAACAAAAAACTCCAAGTGCCAAGAGACAAAACAATCAACAGAACCAGACTCATATACAACACAGATGTTAGAGCTATCAGATAGAGAATTTAAATAACTATGAAAAAAGTATGTCAAAGTCTCCAATGATAAAATTGGATATCACATTGTCAGATGAATAATTTTTGTAGAGAGATGGAAACTGTAAGAAAAAATCAACCAAAAATGATAGAAATGAAGAACATAGTAATAGAGATCAAGATTGTCACTGACAGCCTCAGCAGACTTAACAAAGCTAAGGAAAGAACCATTGAACTTGAAAATAACCAAACAAAAAGATAAAGAAAAAAAAGTAAAAAATAAAAACAAAACATAGCATCCAGGAACTGCAGGACAAAATCTAATGCTCTAACAGATACGATTAAAATTCCAGAAGGAAAAAAGACAGAGACTAGAGTAGAATACATATTTGAAGGGATAATAGATTTTTTTTTGATACCATATAACCATCTGCAAAATCTACATAAGTTAATGAACTGATATTTTCCAGTGACAAATTTATGGTGTTGGAAAACTGCATATGGGTAAGTGATTCACTCAAAGTGTAGAACAGACTAAAGGATTTTAGTGTAACAGAGTACAAAAAGTTCATTAAGATTTTTCATTGCAATCTGTCAAATTTTAGAGTAGCATCAAAGAATATCCATAACTATCTAAAAAAGTTATTAAAATTCTCCTCCCTTTTCCAATCACATATCTATGTGAGCCAGGTTATCTGAAGTACATCAACCAAAAACAATGTATTGCAACAGACTAAATGTAAAAACAGATATAAGAATCTAGCGGTTTTCTCTTATAAAGATAAAAAAGATTTTCAAAAATGTAAACAATGCCATGCTTCTCACTAAATTTGGTTTTGAAAGTTGTTATTCATAAGAAATTTTATGACAGTGGTTTTATCATTATTTTTAATTAATTAACAAAGCTTAAATTGTTTCTGTTTTAATTTCTGATGTGGAAAACATCTTCAGACACAACTCCTAAAAACAAAAGCTGTTTGGATTCTGTAATAATTTTTAAAAGGGTAAAGGGGGCTTGAGACCAAAAAGTTTGAGAACAATTACACTACAACAGACATCCCTACTAAGGGCAGGATAATGTCAGGTCTCAGCAGAATATATACAAGATAAAACTGGCACATGTGCCAGAAAGTATGGAAGCTATTGAAGACTGAATTATGTATTTAAAAAAAAAAAAGGGGGAGTTCCCTGGTGGTGTAGTGGCTTGGGGCTTTGGCGTTGGTGCTGTCGGCGCTGCAGCCCGGGTTTGATTCCCAGTCAGGGAGCTACCCACATACCAAAAAGAAAAAAAAAAAAGACACAGGTATCAACTTGAAGGATCCCCTCCCCCAACCACTCAAGCCAAACTGGGATAATTTCAGCCTCAAGTGAGAACAGCTGTAACAAAAATACATCAAATATATAACTATCCATGAGTTCCTAAACATAGTTTAAAACAACTACAAAAAAAAAAAAAAAAAAAACTCATTGGTCACTGCTAAGACAACAATTTGTTTTTCTGGAAATTGATAGAATACTTTTAAAAAGTGAGGTTTTCTCCAGCTTTTCCTCAACAAACTATTTCCAAAAAAGAAAAAATAACTGATGACTTCAAGTACATACTATAAGGTCCAACTAGAGGAGACACAACAAAATGGTGGCATGAGAGGGACCTCGGAAAAACTCCTCTGGAGATTACAACTAATAAAACACCTACACCTCAACCAAGGACCCTCTACACAACACAAAACCACAGCAAAGAAACCCACGCATCGCATTAAGGTACCTGCAGGCAGGCAGAAGGTTAAACAAAGGAGAGATAAGGGGGAAGAGCGGGGATGCAGCTGTGCAGGTCCCCACTCAGAACTCTACCGCTGGGGGAGGGAGGAGGAAGAAGGCGGCGGGAAAGCACTCCCGACCTCACTCGATCCATGAGACAGAGGAAAGGAGGCCCAGAGGCAGCAGGGATGGGGATTGGGGTGGCGGGGGTAGGGGGGCCGGGCAGAGAGAGGGAAGATAGCACACCCACCTCACTTTGGCCCCAGGAGGTGCAGACTGGTCTGCAAACCACAGCAGCTGGACTTCACTCTGGTTCCCGGATGTGGGGGGCGGGGGCGAATGGGCGGTGAGAAGCTGCAGCAGGAACACTTCAGCCAGTAAGGAAGACAGAGGGGGTGGCTTCACACACATTTCTTGGCCCACAACCAGGACTGAGCCCAAGGTTCAAGGCAGAGTTGGAACACAGAGCAAACCAAGAACAGAAAGGCGCAATCACGCCCAAACTCCCTGCATGACCCCCCGGAGTTACAGGAAGAAAACAAAGCCACAAATGCCCCTCCCCCACAGAGCTCTGCCCACCCAGTATCAGAAGCGACCACCAAAAAAACTGCAGCTGGTACGGTCCAGAGAGGTGGTAAAAATGAGAAACCAGAAAATTAAAGAGAAGTGGACAGATGACCCATCAGAAAACAGAGCTCAAAGCAACACTTATAAAAATGCTTAAGGGGGAGTTCCCTGGTGGTGTAGTGGCTACACTTCGGTGCTCTCAATGCCACGGCCTGGGTTAGATTCCCAGCCAGGGAGCTACCAAAAAAAAAAAAAAAATGCTTAAGGAACTGCATGATAATTTCAGCAGAGAGATAGCAAGATTAAACACTTACAAACCATTATAAAGGACCAGAGAGAGATAATGACTACATTAACTGAAATGAAGAATGGAATAAAAGTCAGCAAACTAGATACAAGAAAAGCACAAAGTGGTGATTTGAAGGAAAAGCCAGCAGAAAACACCCATTTAAAACAGACAGATATGAGAATCCAGAACAATGAGATGGTTTGAGATTCCTGTGGAACAAGTTTAAGTGCAAGAGTATCAGAATCATAGGTGTTCCTGAAGAGACAGAGGAAAAGCAAGGGATCAAGAAATTATTTGAAGAAATAATGACCAAAAATTTTCCTAACCTGGTGAAGGAAATGGACATATAGGTCCAGGATCCACAGAGAATCCCAAACAAGATGATCCCAAACAAGAACACACCAAGACACATCATAATTAAAATGGTTAAAGAAAAAGAGAAAATTCTAAAAACAAGAGAAATGCAAGTAGTAACTTATAGAGGGACACCCATTCAACTCTCAGCTGATTTCTCACCAGAAACTTTACAGGCCAGAAGGGACTGACAGAAAATATTCAGTGAGATGAAAACCAAGGATCTACAACCAAGAATAATATCCAGCAATGTTAGCATTCAAAATTGAAATACAAATAAAGAGCTTCTCAGGTAAGGAAAAGCTAAGGAAATACATTACCACCAAACCAGTACTACAAAGAATGTTAGAGGGACTTCTTTAAGATGGGAGGAGGGATGGGAGAGGGGTAAAATAAGGGAAAGGGATGGAGAAATTAGTTTGATTGTTAACATAAAATCAAAAGCAAGAAAGAAACAAAACTCATGGACAGTTAATAATTTAGTAGTTACCTGAGGGTAAGGGGACAGGGGGTGGGGGAGAAAGGACAGGGACACAAATATATGCGTGATGCAAAGAGAACTGACTCTGGGTGATGAACACATAATACAACACATAGAAGATGTAATATAGAATTGTACACCTGGGACCTATCTAATTTTTACTAATCAATGTCACCCCAATAAATTTTTTCAAAAATTGAAACTAAATACGTCCTATTTCTTACTTTCATCTTAGAAAGCAAAAACACACTGAAATATCAGTGTTGCCCTTTAAATAAATTAATTAAAAGTATACATCAAGTTGACAATGCACTGTAGAATTGTATGCCTGAAACCTATGTAATCCTTGCTAACAGATGTCACCCCAATAAGTCTAACAATAAAAATGAATTAAAAAATAAATAAATAAATAAATAAAAATAAATAAATAAAAAAATTAAAAAATTAAAAAATAAAAAAAATAAAAAAAAATAGTGGTCATCGTAAAAAAAAAGTATTTAAACATGGAAAATTAAGATTTTGGTTAGGTTTATAATCAACATTTTCATTTCTAAAAATGTGAGGGATTAACTGATTTCATATACCCACACCAAAGCATTGGAACTAATTTAAAAATTATTTAATTAATGACCTCATCTGAAAATAAAAAATAAGGTTTAAATATTTTCAAAGACCTGGTGTAGTCTCATCAAATATAAGAAAAATAACAAAAGCATCAATGAACATGTCTTTTTAAACTATTCCCAACATTTTAATCTTGCTTTTTTTAATTCTATACCAAGATCTTTGAAGTAGAAAAAAAATTAACACAAATCTTTTTTTAACAAAGTAACTTTTTTCTTTTCTTTTCTTTTCTTTTTTTTTGTAGTATGTGGGTAGTTTTCTGGTTGGGAATCGAACCCAGGCCTCAGCGTTGACAGCGCCAGCGCTGAAACCTTAAGCCACTACACCACCAGGGAACTCCCTGAAGTAACTATTTTAAAGATGGAGTAAAAAGTCCACAAATACGGATTTTAGATTTCAGAAAAGATATTTTCTTTTCTTTTTTTTTTTTTTTTTTTTTTTAGAAAAGATATTTTCAATGTATTTAAATATTTAAGTAACATTAGAATAATACATAAAAGCCCCCACTAAAATATAAAACTGATTTGTTCTAGGCGGGCACAAAAACTAAAATTGAAGAAATTACATTTATTAGATCTCTTTCTCACCTGTTTTAGGAAACACATTTATGAAGTTTAAATTTTCTGGCTCTAAAACTTCTCTTGAAATAGCATCACAATTAAAAATCTCAAAATCTACACACAAAAAATTTTAAGAATAACAGCTCTGATAAACTATACAAACCATCTCTTACTGTCCTCTTCTACATTTACATTCATTTTTTTGGAAGCATTTTTTTTGTCCCCTTTTTCTCAAAGAAAAATTTCTATAAATCACTGGTACATGTCATCTACATTCAATTCAATTTAAATCTTCCTAAAGTCATCTCTCACCTCTAAAGCAAATTTGAATCCAACAAATCAGATAAATAAGCAACTGATTCTAAAAGCTGGGCTAAAAACCAAAATATATTCTAGTATATAGCAGCATATTATATAGATTAGTATTTCAAAACTAAGCATTCAATACTTGTTTGAGGGGCTTAAAAGTTTTAATACCAGAACCCAGACCTATGCTTTCAACTTCATTCTAATAAAATGGTTAAAATAAGTAAAAATAAACTGCATCATTACACTGAACCAAACCAACCACCACATAAAGACTACTAAGTGCAAAATGGTTTTCCAAGAGTGGTTTTAATTCTCTCTTGGTAACCAATTTTTTATCAGACTTCTATCACACAATTGTAACTGCTTCCATAAAGTCACCAGTAGAAAATCACATTGCTTTCAGAAATCTACCTCCAGGCTTCCACACCCTCCCTGACAAGAACTAAATCTAGCCCCTCTACTCCCTCCCTTAAGTTTTCAATTTCTTTCCCAAAGTAGAGCTTCCATAAATATTACAATATTAAGGACTAAATTTTAATGAATACAAATCAGAGGAAATGAAGGAACATTAACTCCCATTCAAACCTTCCTTTAAAAAAAATCTGTTTCCAAGTTATATTTTTAACTTCCCCCATGATTCTCTTTAAAAAAGACGAACACAAAATTTCTCTGCTAATGACTTTATTCATGAATCTCTAATGGAACTCAAAATAGCAAAGAACATGAAAAAAATTCAGATTAATATTTATCAACCAAATATATCAGAGAATACATCTATTTTTCATATAACTAACAAAAATGTCTAAACTGTACATGTAGGAATAAAATATTCTCCATTTTGTGGAATTTCAAAGTAATGAAGATTTGCTTAATAGTTTGCCAGAAAAGCCCAGTTACACTGTCAAACATACAAGGCTGTCTGGAAAGTATACAGTCATGTAATAGAAAAAACAGAGGCATTTATGGCTGGGGTTTTTTTCCAGATAGTCCTCATATATAATTAAAAAGAAATCAAACATAACTGATAAAATAACAATCACATGGTTAAACTTTTGATAACGTGCTACTTTCATACCAGAGAAATTAGTAAAGATTTTTAAATGTTAAATGCTAAACCATCATTCTGAAAGTGATAAAATTTTTCTTCAGTATTCACTGTATTTATCATATTCGTGTGTCCCCAATATGAAACCATAACACTATTTTGGAATTTCAAAAAATTGTGTAGTCTATAGATTATTTCCTAGAAGTTAGAAATGACTACACCATTGCTAAATGAAGCTTTTCATGATAGAGGTGTATTAGATATAATAATTTCTCATTGTTTTAAACATAATCTTTGGTTTGAAGCTGTCCTGATACCCTTTCGAGTTGGATCACTGTGGTTAGTAAATATTCCTAAAACAGCACACTAGCTTCATTTGAACCATAAAAGTAAATGGGGTTAATGGCTTAAAGGCAATGAATGGCACATACTGAGAAATCTGGCAAGATGAGTTCCCCAAATCCATAACTGACACGGCCAGTATTAAAGTAAATCAGTGCTGCTCAGGAGTGACTCACCACCTCCTTTCATCAAAGACCTCTATCAATTCATTAACAGTATTAGCCATTGAGAGGAAATTAGTTGGGGGGAAAAATCAAATCTGAATGAAGGCACATAGGTACAAACCTTAAGATAAATAAGACCAACTCAACTACAGATGCAACATGGGTGTGTTCACCCCCAAGCACATATACACATCTCATGTTTCAGGCTAAGTATTATCACTGCATAGATTCCACCACATGCCTGTGGGTATGTATCCTGGGAAGTAGCTGATGCCTTCCCAGAAATAATGAGACCTTAAATGATGTAAAGTTGGCCTTCCTCCAAAATGAAAGGTTTTAAATAGCAAAGGTATACAATAACAATGAAAATGGTAAGAAGTCATAAGGTTAAGTCTTGGAAAGGAGAAGTTCAATTTCATAACTAAAGGCTGCTGCTTATTTCTTCTCTCTCTCCTTGAATAATCAAATGCAAATGCCTTTTAGCAATGGCAGCATTCAAATCCCACAAAAAATCAAGTAGTGCTCCCTTAAGCAGTTCTTCCATTGGCACAAACTGTAAAACTTGCTGGGGTGCATCAGAGTTAAGCAAAGCACTCAACAATTCATTCACATTCTGCAGATACTGGAACACTGGGTTTGGAAGGTCTTGATAACCAACACAGAGCAGGACTGCACAGGTCTTCAGGGGCTCAGAGGATGTGGGACAAGAAAATGTGATGAATCTAAAACAGCTGTGGAGTACAAAGATCAAACCAGCCATAAACCTTGTAAAACAAGAAAGTATTGGCAAAATCATAACATCGCCTGTATGAAGCTGCTGCAATGAATGTAGAAGACAGTCCAAAAATAACTGCTGATAAGCTGGGTCTCCATCATGAAGCAATGAACAGCTGAAGGTCATGAGTTCAGCTGATTCCAAGAGTTGAACTTCCAATGGTATATGCATTTTGCTATCATGGAGAGTTGGAAAACCCACAAGCAGGCACTTTATTTGGTTGCTGGCTTCTCCAAACTGCTCGTCCTGAAGGCACTTGGTAAGGCTAAACAACTCAGAAAATATCAGTTCTTCAGAAAAAACATGACAAGAACAATAATAATGCTGTTTTGGTCTAAACTTGGAATCTAAATTCAAGGCTCCTCCTAAGGACTTTTCAATTGCTTCATTAAGAGCCTTTAAAATTTCACCATCACAGAAAGGAGAACACTTTACTTTTGGCAGTTTCTTTCCTTCTAAAATATACCATAAGTGACACTCAAGACTGGAAGCTGTCCCTTCTAAAAGAGAACTTTGTCCAGGATGATATGCAACATGTTCCTCAGCCCAACTATTAAAGTATCCTTTGGCCACTTTATCTTTCCATGAAAGGGTTTCCAGCATTTTCCTTTCATTATAGGTTTTAAAATATCTGTTCCTCTGACCAAACCATTTTGTATTTGTACTACAACCAATATTAGATTTTTTTACTAGCCAATTATTTCTGGAAAGAGGCTTCAACTGAAACTTTTGCATGAAATACTGAACAGCACAGTCCCTTAAATTATTCAGCTTTGCTTGTTCCCCTTTTCCCATACACTCAAACAGACGAATGTTCTCAGAAATAGTCTCTAGCTGGTACTTATGAAAAAACACACAGCATTCTTCATGTCTTTTAAGAAAAGATTCAGGAATCACATGATGGGGAAAGAGAGCTTTCCTGGTCATTTCAGTCCCAAAATTCAGCACCATCTTAGATAACAAAGGTTGGATTACCTCTCTCCCCTTATAATGGAGACATACCACATAGACTTCTGAGTTTCCTGCCTTGCTAGTAGCAGGTTTGAAAACATGGACCTGGTCAAAGGAACAGTTTAGCAGGTACATCAGGTTTATGGAACAATGTTCAAACAAAGTAAACATCTTCAGAACAAAAGAGCCACCATTTCCAAGAGTTGTCAGAGCAGTGACAACCTCACAGTAATGCAAAGAAGAGACTAAGGCTTCTTGTTCACCTGGGTTTCCTTGGCAATCAAAACTCCCATCTGCAGTAATCAAGTGAACAGTAGTCATGGTGCTTATGAAATTCTGAAGTCCAGTCAGATATTTCAAGGTCATGATATCACCAGTGTTATCTGGACCAAAGTACCACCAGTGCAAAGTATTTGCAATAAGTCTGTCATCCATAATCATCATAAGATTGTCATTTGCTTCATGGTATGGATTCAAAGTATTAGCTACCCAACTCCAATCACAAGGAAATCGATGGGATTTTAAGTAATGATTGAGACTAGCTATAAAAGCTCCAGGAGCTTCACAAAGGTGTAGAGAATTCAGTTTTCCACTCTGAAAAGCTTCCTGTGGAATAATTGGAAAGCTGCACAAAATTTCATGAAACTTACACCATGCTTGAGTACAAAGTTCAGCATTCACAGATTTTCTTACATGAGAAATTATTTTTCCAGCTTTATTAGTGAAAGCAGTGTGTTCATGCCACTCATCCAGTTTTTTGTCACTCAGTAGGTTTTTTACTTCATTTAGGGAGTTCTTCAAATCAAGAAATGCATTAAATTCCGTGTGGTCACAGGTGAAAATCTCACTGGGATTTGGTAACTGCCACTCATTATTAAGTGGCTTGCCATAAGAAAAGTTCTTGGCAAAGAGTTCAAAAATGTCAGCAACAACATCTGGGCTGAATGTCTCAGGACTTGAACCCAGCAGTGGCTTTCTGCACTTACTCATTTTCAAATTAAATTAAAATCTAGAAAAAGAAAACACAAAATTAAATGAATCAAATTTATTAGTGAGTGAAATCTCATCCCTAACAAATCAGATCACACTCATGACAAACGGCATAAAACGGGAAGGTTAATGTGAGCCGACTCCAATATATAATGAAGCAATTTGGAATAAAGAAAGAGTAAAAGCTTTGATATCTAACAAACCTGGGCTCAAATTCCGGCCCTGCAACTTACAGCTTAAGTGGCCTTGGCAAATTAAATCTCTGAGTCTCAGTTTCTTGTTTAAAAAATTGAGGATCAATTTTTAGATGAGGCTAAAACATGCTAGCATATAAAAGCATACAGCACAAAATACTCATCAGTGAATGGCAGTTATTATTACCATAGTAACCCCTCTAGATCCTCCCCAAAGTTCTCCCCTACCCAGGGCTGAGACACTACCCACAGAGCCCCAAACATACTCTTAGACTCAGATTCATCCCTGAACATAGCCTTTGATATTTCACCCAGCTCTAACAAGTGACTTTTAACTTCTTTTTAAGCTTCCTCTGAATCTCACTTGCTTCCTGCACCTGAACCCAATAATGATCCTGCTACCATATCTCTCTGCCATCACCCACTTATTCACCAACCAGAATTGCCAAGTATGTCCAAGTATGTCCTTTGTCCAGATCTCACTCTCTTGGTAAAATATAAATGTGGTACTAAATCACCCTTATAAGCTACAACTATCACCTCCACACTGCTTGTTAACTGTGGTGTACCTGACTGGTTAGTCTCCTCCTCAATGCTTAAACTGACCTATAGTTAGTTAACCCTGGCATGTCTCTAAAGTACAGGTTCCTGTCTCATCTGGTCAGATGGCTCCATGCTTGCACTATAAAATATTACTTCTTCTTGCCATTAAAACTTAACACACTTAATAGAAGAATTTTAAACTGAAAAAAATATCCTTATTGAATAAACAAATTACAGTCACCCTACAGTCTGTGTTATATCACTGCCTAAGAAACCAAAACATCTGTCCACTGGAGAGGGAAAGGTATATAAGAGAAAGAAGCAAAGCTTACTGGCATAGTGTTGGAAAAGTTATTTCAGCAGATAGAACAATGAGTATTACATGGTACAGGTGACCCTTAAATATGGGTTTGAACTACATAGACCCACTTACACATGTATTTTTTCTGTAAATACTGTGAATGTATTTTCTCTTCCTTATGGTTTTCTTAATAACAATTGCTTTTCTCTAGTTTACTTTATCGTAAGAATACAGTATGTAATATATATAACATGTAACATGTTAATCAACTGATTATGTTATCAGTAAGGCTTCCAGTCAACAGTAGGTTATTAGTACAGCCCCTCCTCACTTAACGACCTACCTCTTTAACCACCACTGGGCTCCACAGGGAGGGCAACGTGTTTTCCAGGGCGGGTAACCCCCTTTCTCAGTCTTTGTCTCATTCCCACAGTTGGTTAGTATTCACCACACACGAAGTGTTCGCAATCACGCAAGACTATGTATTTGGTTTATAAGTGTGGTGTCATGTGAGCATCTATTGAAAAATACATACCCTATGGCACCATGACACAGTAGAAGACATTTGCCTTTAAGCTCCTTGCTTATGTACCAATTCGCTTAATGACCTAGTTGTAGAAACCAAACTCCAAGTTGGAGAAAGGAAACCTGTCGGGAAGTCAAAAGTTATGTATGGGGGCTGGTGCCCTTAACTGCTGCTTGTTCAAGAGTCAACTGTACTTGTTAGCACAATGTTAATCAACAGATGCTTCAGTTCATGAGTTCTGCATTTATTTAGTATAGAATGCATTCTACACCAGTTTTCAAAAAGAATCTAAAAATTAACAACCAAACTACCACCCCACAAAAAGTCAATGTTAGATGATTAAAATGGAAAATAAAGGTGAGCTAGTGTAGTAACTACAATATCCAGGCTGTAGTCTATTAGCATTTACTTTGTACTATTCTTTTGGCAATGTGTTTACTCACTGATCATCCCAAGAGGTTAGAACAGTGCTTAGTCTGTAAGCATTCAATAACTATTTTTCCAAAACATGAATGGGTATCATATTTAGCAGAAAAGGCACTCCTCAGATTAGGTTCTAAATATGAGACATAACACACTTCAACTTCATTCCAGCACTTCAATGCATGACAAAAAAAAAAAAAAAAGCATGTGGTTTAAAGACTATAAAGAGAAAGTTTTCCACTATGTGTTCTTCCCTCCCTTTCATTAAGCAGTCCGTTGAACTCTGTAGCATCATGATTCTGCTAGGCGAGCATTACCATTCCTATTCTGCAGAATGGAGTACGAAGTCACCTAGCCCCTCCCCAAAGCCATAGAGGAAAAACATGCAAAATTCATGGGTCTAATACAAAACCCGTAAGATCTCATCAACAGTTGTTATCTCTCCAATCAACACTTATAAAGGAGTTCTGGAAGTGTTCCTGCCAACTCCTCATCCCAACAGTGAAAATAATAGCTAATGTGGTTCCAGCGTTTTACTTCCGGCCAGGGGCACCCAAGATCTCTTCTTAACTGGTGAGAGTGAGTCCCGAGCTCCATTCGGCGGCCCCGTCTCTGACCTGCAACAACCTCAGCCCCAGTCCCTCCCTCACCCACTGCAAGGTCGAAGGACAACCCGAGCTCGGAATCGGTCCTGGATTACCTTCGCTCACGCCCACCTCGGCCCCCAGGGTCTAGAGAGGATGCGCTTCACTTGCTTTTCTCACTCAAGGGGGCCATTCTCCACTTCCGCTGCTGGGGAGTTTACGGCGCCCCTCCCCCCCGTACCGCAGGGGAGGGAGCTGAATGCCCGGAAGCCAAGAAGGAGGAGTACCTGACCCGCCCTCCTGACACCGGAGCGGAAACCCACCTACAAGCCTCGCCGCCAGGGAACGCCGGCGGACGGCGGCCCGAGGGCCTGACAGACACACTGCGCACGCGCCTTCAAACCGGGCTGACGTCACGCGTCAACGTTACACACGCCGGCGACTCTCGCGTTGCCGAGGCCTCTGCTCGCTAGGTTTTGCCTCTCCGCCGGGTACTGGAGCTGGGGAGCACCAGCCTCTCTCCCCACAGTATCTATGGCAACGAAAGCTGTGGGAGCAAAAGAAGTCATCTTTGGCCCCGCCCCTCAGAGGGGTGGCGCGAGGCAAACCTGTCCTGGACACGCTGGTTCCACCCACCTAGCCCCGGACCCCAGAGGCTTTTTTAAGTAGCTCCGCGAAAGTTAATAGTTCTTACAGGTTTAGTTAAAACTATGCTCAAAAGGTAATACGAGGTTAAAACAGACAAGAAGGGTAACTGTAGAAAAGGGATGGAAGGTTAATAATATTGAAGTGCTATATAGTTTGTGTCTTGGTTCAGCGTGGTATAACAAACTGCCATAGACCGGGTGGGTGACTTAAACACCGAAAACTTACTTCATGCTGTCCTGGAGTCCAAGATATGGTGGCTGGCAGATTTGGTCCCTGGCGAGAGCTCCCTTCCTGGCTTACAGCTCGCTGCCTTCTCACTGTGTTCTCACAAGGCAGGGAGAGAGAAAGCAAGCTGTCTGGACTCTTCTCATAAGGGCACTAATCCCTTTATGGGGACCCAACCCTTGTGACCTCATGTAAACCTAAATATCTCCCAAAGGCCCTGTCTCCAAATATCATTGCACTGGGGTTTAGGGTTTCAAACATACAGATTTTGTGGGGACACAAGTCAGTCCTTAGCAGGTAGTGAAGAGCCAGAATACAGAGAAGGATGGAAGCCAAACTGAGGTAACCAGAATCTGCTGTAATAGGAAATGGTCAAGGGGGAAGGAAGTAATTAAGTTTGGTTCTTAGAGAGTTAGGGATGATAGTGGAATAGTCAAGTGGAAATAATACAGAAGGTTGTTAGAAATCAATAGATGGCTGAAGTTCAGGTAAAAAAAAAAGTAACACTCAACACCCTGCCTTTTTAAGTACTTTATTATTATTATTAACAGTTACTATGATACTTAATTTAGAAGTCAAATCAATACGAAAAGTTGTTAGATCATTGGCGCTGGGGTTCTGTTAATAGCTCACCTAACACTGTCCCTCCTTGAAATCAATGTGGTTTCTCTTGTTGAATAGCTAAGTACATCAGCTCTGGCATCTGATTGCCCAGGTTAAAATTTCCACCTACTAGCTATGTGACCTTGGGCAAGGAAGACGTCCAAGGGTAGCACTGAGAATTACAAAATGATTGTTAAGTGCTTAGTACAGGTTCTTGTATTCAGCCAGTATTTGATAAATTTAGCTGCTCCTGAAAAATATCTGTTTAGATGTTGTTTGTTTTTTCTGGAAGATGGTATTAAATTCAGGCCCTCCTTTCAAAGACATGCTTCTTTTGCTGTTTCTTTTTATATTCAAAATCCTTAATGGAGCAGGAGCAGGAGAAGAAAAGAGGGAGGGAGACTGAGGAGAAGACAGAAAAAAAGGAAGATAATTGAGACCAAATTATTTCCTATCTGCCACAGAGAAGGTGTCAGATGTATCTGCTTTCTGTTTTCCACAATTTGGGTAGGTTCCAAAGAGCAGAAAGAAGATCAGCTGCAAAATGAATGAACACATGGGCCAACGTGGATGCATTTCAAAAACATAATGTGGAATGATAAAGGCAAATTGCAGAACAGTTTTACATTGCCTTACCATTTAGGAAATGTTTAAAAACAGATGAAACAATTCTGCTTAATGTTTATTGATATAAATGTGGTTAAAATATAATAATACTAATGAGGAAGACACCCACTAATTCTGGAGAATGGTAAGCTATGGAAGGGTAGAGGGCATGGAAAAGAGGCACAAAAGGGACATCAACTGTATCTGTAATGTTTTTTTCTTTTTATTATGCTCTGAGGCAATGGCAAAATATTAGCACTTTTTAAATGTAGTTAATGGATACATGGGTGTCATATTAATTCTCTTTTCTGAATATTCAAAATGTTTCTTTGAAACCTTAAACTTAAAAAAGAGGACTGTCTGCCTCGTTCTTAAATGTCTTCTAACCCCCATCTGTCCTTTAGAAATCCACTTGTTTGGTTAAATTATATGTATGATTTTCAGGAATGAGTACATTTCTCAGATTCAATTTGAAAAGAATGTAATGAATCTATTAAATATATCTTATGTTTTCTGCTATGTTTACATTACCAAAATAGATGTCAAATTCTGATATCTGGTTGAATGACATATTACAAAATTATTAGATTTTATTTCATTTAATTTTATCAATGACTGGTAGCAATAACACATTACATTTTAGGGGTGCTTTGTAGTTAGCAAATTGCTTGTGTATACCTCAAGATTGTTTGTATATACCTTAAGATCACTGATAGGTTTCATCTAATCCATCTGATTGATGGTGGCTGCTCTGTTGAAACAGTTGTGAAACCACTTCTGGGCTCCACAGGGAGGGCAGTGACCCGCCAGGGAGGTGTGTCAAGGGCAGGGTGGTAAAATGGTTGCCTGTATGTCCCATTGATATTCCCTACACTTTCCTGATTCTCCTCTGCCTCTCTCACTGCTCCTTCTCCGCATCCTTTCACTTACCCCTTCTGTCATGCTGTTTCCAAGAATTCCCCCTCCCTGATCCTTCTTGATCGTGACTCATGCTGCAACTATCCTGACTGATTTCATTGTCATCCACAGCAACCTTACATACTGATGAGTTCCTCCTCCTCTGTTTTTCTGTGAAGCCTTCCCAGCCCCATGGGGGCCTGGTGGCACACCTCCCCTTCCTCCCCATGGCACACACATAACATTTATCTCTAAGTATTCCAATTATTTGTTTACCCATCTGTCTCTGCTATGGGCTTTGAAAGGACAAAGCTGGATCTTATTGATCTCTGCACTCCCAGCTTCTGGCACACAGTAAGCAATCAATAAATGTTTGTTAAATGAAAGAATGATTTAATGAATGGTGTCCTTATTTTGCAGAAAAAGAAACAGACTCAGAAGTTGGAATTTTTTTCAAGGTTATCCTTCCTCCACAACTTTCCCATTTTTCCTCTAGAATAGAATTGACGAATATTTTCTATAAAAGGGCCAGATAATAGTAAATATTTTCAGCTTTGGGGGCCATAGGTCTCTATCACAACCACTCAACTCTGATGTTGTTGCTGGAAACACATAGCTATGTTACAATAAAACTTTATTACAAAAACCCACAGTGGTCTGGATTTTACCTCTGGGCTATAACTTGTGGACCTTGCTGTAGAAGATTGTAAATAGACATTTCATGATGTCCAGTTTCTTTATTGAACATCTTCTCTGCCTCAACCCAAATCCCAGGATCCCGATTCCAATGTTTCTACAGTACCTGTTGTGGTTAGATCAATAATCCTCTCATAACTCCAAGCCCAGGAGTTGAAGAAGGCTCATGAAAAAACTGGTTTCAGAGCTGAGATCAGAGGGCATAAGAGGAATTTGTTGACATGTCTTAAGGGACATAAAGAAATTCAAGCCCAGCTTATCCATACCCACCTTGATCATTCATTTTGAACTCAACATTTTTAAAAAGAAGAGAATTCCATTTCTTGGGTACAGTGAACAACAACAACAAAAAAGCACAAATAACTCTCTCATTCCCCTACTTCCTTTCTATGTTTCCAAATGACTAGTCTCTTCTTTCCCAGGGACTATTTCAAACTCTTTCCACTCTTATTTCCTACCGTATTGTCCTCTCACTTACTGTCAAGAGATGACCTCCCCTCCTCCTTTACAAAGGAAATTGAAGCCATCAAAAGAGAACTCCTTCAGCATTCTGCCACTCATCACTAACTTATCTGCGTCTGAAACCCACTCTCTTATCCTTCTGTCATAATGGAATAGGTGTCTAAGACTAATCCCTCCTCTGTTCTCTGTGTCCCAGATCTTTCTACCTTCAGGAAACTTGATTCCACCAGTTTTCTCTCTCGCAGCTATCTCTGTCTGTCTGTCATTCTGCATGTGTGTGTCTCTGTGTATCTGCCTGTCTGTCTATCTCTGAACTTCATCCTGAAGCCTCTCCCTGTCTGCCCCCATCTCTCCTCAGAACTTCCCAAAATCTTCCATTCTTCTTCTTGTTGGACACTCTTCAGTTTATAGCAACAGGATAACTAACCTCTTACCTTGTTTGGTTGTTGCTGGTAGTGATTTTTAACGGGTTTATTTCATTGAGTAATAAGGGAGGGTGATTCTAGAATCAAAGAAGTACTGTTGTTTTTTAATTGTGAGGAGACTGGCAATTTTACCTTACCATCCTTAGTGATGGGGGAGGGGTGGGAACGGGGAGCTGAAATGCTCCAGCAGACCCTGACAGGCACCAACCTCATGGCATTGGCAGGCCCTACCAGGGAGTCTGGTATTTCTTGTAAAGGGTATCTGACCACATTTATTTACTCTTTCTGCTGCCTTTTGTTTTCTCAGCAAGGAGTAGTATCACCCTTAGCACTGAAAGGACTTTCATTCTTAACTTTAGGACAGCAAAAGTGAGGGAAATTTAGGAAGCTGCCCCTTCCTCAGCAACCAGGCTCAGGAAGGAAGCTGAGCAGTGCGAATGAATGGGGACAAGGGTGGACAGCCTAACCCCCTGGCGCCGGAAGAAAGACCCAGCACAGCAGAAGGAGACAGATAAGCAATCCGGCCTTGGGCAGTGTCCTTGTGATGGAGCGGTAAAATGACGGAGGTGAGGTGGGGGCGAGATTTGTAAATCTGACATCCCCTACCACCATACAAGGTCCACTGCTCCCACTGGGAGAAAAACAGCATCCCCCAAAAGAAATGAAAACGGAGTAACTGAACATTCAAGCTTGGAATTAATGAGCAAATCCTATCAAACCTTTGACACTGTGGGCTTTGGCGTCGGAAGACAGAAGCCTTTTAAGCACCAATGATTACCCCTGTGCTCTTCATCTTTAGGCTGCGCCTTTGTGATGGATTGCCACCTGCACAGAGCCCTGGCATTTCCATGCACAAAATAATTGGCTGCAGAAGGCTGTCAGATACCTTTGTGTGAAGGAAACGGCAAAAAACAAGTTCTATTCTATCAACCTATATTTTTTGATATTTTGAATCTGAGAGCACAAAGTCTGTTTTATTTGATTCCTCCATGATATGAAATTGTTCTTTACCATAAAACCAAAATGAAGAAAGTGGGAATAGTTCTCTAAATTTAGTAGTTAAATAGCCACTTGCTTCAAAGAGATTTTTGGATAGCTTATGTTTATATCATTTCTGTAAGGGGCATAGAGTTCTCCAGACTTCCTTGAAAAAGAAACAGAGGCACCAATAATCCAGTGTATAGGGTTAGCAGAACTGTGAAAGCTGAGTAACGGTAATTAAACTTTATTGATATCACTAATATTGGTTAATTAATATTAAGATAGGTAAACTAAGTGCTGGCACTGGAGTACTCATTTAGTCCTCACACAGCCATGTTATTATTACTGTCTCTATTCAAGTCACAGAAGATCATGTGACTTAAATAGGATCAATAACCTACACAGAATCACACAGCCTGGTACATGGTGAAGCTAGGACAAGACACAGGTTATCTGACCTCAGAGCCCCTCCAATTATGAGGTGCCTATATTAGTTGTTTATTACTGCATGAAGAACTACCCTCCAAATTCAGTAGCTTAGGGGTAGGACTTCTGGAATGGTGGGTTAAAACTCCGTGGCTTAAAACATCATCTGTTATCTTGCAGTTTCTGTGGATCAGGAATCTGAGCACAAGTCCTCTGGCTCTGGGTCCCTCACAAGGCTACAATCAAGGTGTCAGCCAGGGCCTCAGGCATCTCACGTCTTGACTGGAAAAGGATACACTTCCAAGCTCACTGCTGTGGTTGTTGGCAAGATCCAGTTCCTTGCTAGCACTTGACCAGGTCCATGTATCTAGGAACTGCCCTCAGTTCCTAGATATATGGACCTCATAGGGCACGACAGGGCAGCTTGCTTTATCAGAGTGAATATACAAGAAGAACCAGAGTCCTGAGCAAGATGGAAGCCCTAGTCTTTTGTAACTTTATTTTGGCATAGTCTATTTATTAGCAGAGAGAGTCACTAAACCCAGCCCACATTCAAGGGGATCACACAGAGTTGTGGATACCAGGAAGTAGCAATCACTGGGAACTGCCTACCACAGAGTCCCTCTCAGGTAATTACCCGCCTCCCTATTACTTGAAGGGACAGGCTAAAAATTACAATCTCCTAACCACATCTGACTGGAGATGGACACCTGGCCACAACCTAGTCAATTAGATTCTCTCCCCCAGGAATTCTGAATTGCAATCCAAAGGCCCTTGTTGGTTTCTATTAGAGGCTTGAAACGAAATGATATTAGGAACCATGGGGCAGCCATCTTTGCTATGCTCAGAGTTGAATAGGGAGAGCCAAGTAGAGCCAGGTAGAGAGACAGAGAAAGAGAGGGAGGGAAGAAGGAGGAGAGAGTGAGAGAGAGAAAGAGAGAGAGAGAGACAGAGAGAGAGAGACACACACAACACAGAGAGAGAGAGAGAGAGAGAGAGAGAGAGAGAGAGAGAGAGAGAGAGAGAGGAAGAGAGACGCATGCTGTGATTCCTTCCCTGGATTTGAAGAGGTACAAGAAAAACTTTTGTTTTCTGTCACTTACAACTTGGGGTTGATAATCATAATATTTAACAACCAATAAGGCCCAAACACCAACCAAATGCAGAAGGCACTCACCATAAACATCTGGTGCAGCTCCCACTGGGTGCTCACCAACTGTTTGTCATCCCAAAGCAAAACACACTGCTCTCTCACCTTAACCACACTGCTACCCTCAGTTAGGATGGGAGAAGGTCTGACCCAAGAAACTCAGATCACTGAGTGGTGAGTCACGGTGAGTCAGTGAGATCACAGATTCCCTCTGTAGCCTACTAGGAAATCAGTATCTCTGCCAGACAAGTCACAGATGAGTTTATGCAATAATGTCAACTACATTCACTCTGATCCACGGAAGAACACACACAAGTGACCTATAGAGGGATGAAAAGCCTCTATCTGATCTATACTAGAAGGGGCTGGAAAGATCCAAAACTGGATAATGGGATTTGGGGAACTACCCACTTCCTCCAGTACGATGGAACTCCTTGATGTGCTTCAGCCTGTGAACCCCTCCACCATGTGCACAGAGTGTTATAAGTATTCACAGGTACGTAGGAATATCAGATACTCCAGTGGCATGACTGAGACAAAACAAACAGATCCAGTGTTTAGGGGAAGAGTCATGTTCTTTTTTTTAAATTATTTTTTAATTAAATCAACTGAGAGTCAACAAAATCAGTGAGTGCTTATGCAGCCCAATTCTGTGCAGGAACAAGGAGTTAACACAGCATTCCTCTCTAGTCTGGGAAAAATTTCCACTCTGACTCCCCGTCTCCTCCACGATTTTCCTTCTCCACTAGGAATAAATGTCAGTGAGTGCCATCTGAAAGCCAGTGAGAAATTGATCCCTGAAGGAAGTTTTGTCCTGAACATTAAACCTAAATATGGTGTCCTTTCCAGACCTCCTGTCCCATTAAACCTGGCATGAGAGCTAAATAGTCAGATGATTCTTTTTCTGCCTTAGATGTGGATAGTCGCTCTGCGCCCTTGTTCGGTGAAATAGTAGGTAAGTTGTTACAGCTTGCAACAAAGAGAGATTTATGCCCCTGTCTCACAAGTGAGCATGGTGTGCACATTTCCTTTCTAAAAAAATAAGGTTTACTTCTATGCACTGAAGTAGAGTTCCATAGTCATAATTATAAGTCATAACTCACAGTATAAATGTTCTTTGAGTCAGGAATTTTATCCTAGAAGAGATTTTGGATTAAGATATAGAGTATATGTTACTTTTATAATTAAAGACAGGAGGAAAAATATATATGTAATTGTAATTTTTTTTTATTTTTTCAAAACTTTGGATGGATTCCTTGTAAAATCCTGTCCTGTGTTACCAATTGGACCTGCAGCAATCACATGGTTGTATGTAGAGGTGTCCCTTGGAGATTAAATTCATTATTATTAGTAAGAATGCTTAATGTTTATTGAGCACTCACTATGTGCCAGGCACCACACTAAACACTCTTCATACATTACCCCATTTTATCCACACAAAAACACCCTCCCAATCACTAACCAGTGACACAGGCAGTAGCCTTACAAATAATCTCACCCGATATTACCCCCTCCTTCAATTAGTCTAAGTAAAACTTTAAGTAGTGTATCAGTTAGTCATTGTTGCATAATAAACTCTTTCAAGGGAGTTCCCTGGTGGTGGTGTGGCTAAGGCTTTGGTGCTCTCCATGCTGCAGCCTGGGTTCGATTCCCAGCCAGGGAACTACAAAAAAAAACAAAAAAAAAAAAACAAAAAAACTCTTTCAAAACTAAGCAATATTAAACCCTAAGCACTTGATATTGCTTGTGAGTCTATATGGGTCAGCTGAGCAGATATTCTGGTCTCCTCTGGACTCATTCAAGTACCTGAGGTCTGTGTGGTTCTCATCCTCCAGCAGGCTAGCCTGGCCTTTTCCATGTGGTAGTGGCAGGGTTTCAAAAGCAAACAAGAGATTGCAGAAGAGTGCAAGGTCCCTAAAGGGCCAGGCTGGAAATTAACAGATGCCACATTTCTACTGGCCAGAGCAAGACACAAGGCCAGCCTGGAGTCAGAGAGGGGAGGAACTAGAAATTCTCATTGCAAAGGGTGTGGATACAAGGAGGCATTCATTGGGGCATTGACGTAATCAATCTTTCACAAGGAGTAGCTCTGAAAATAGTAAATCTCCTATTTTGACACCAATAGTAATACTGGTTGAATGCAGAGTATGTGTGGACTGTATCACAATTGCTCTATTACAATATGAGAGGAAACTGAAGCTTAAAAAGATGAAGAAAACTTGCTCCCAGTCCAACTCTTTTGCACAAAGAACACAGTCTTAGCTTTCACTGCCTTAGTTCAACCAACTGGGCCCTGAGCCAGGGGCTCTGGTAGCTTCTTTTCTTAAAAAACACAAAGATCAATCTATACCGACCTGGTCCCAGGTGTGTATTCAAAGGGTTGAGGCCTTCGATTTTCAACATACCAGTGGAGGCCCTCATGAAATGTATAGCACCCCAGAGTCCACAACTCTAACAAGCATCTTCTCGGTTTATTGCTTTGGCAACTTTTCCACTAATTCCAAAGTGTGTGTGGTACCCTGGTAGGATAAACAAGAAAAGCCTCTGCTATTGGCTTTCATGTCCTCTGAGTATATCAGAGGAAAGAGCAGGGTCCAGGCATCTCTCTGGGCCTCCGTGTTTTCATCTGCATATGATAAATATTTCACCTGACCCTGCCTCTCTCATAGCACATGAGGCAGAGGGTATGAGCATGCTTTACCAAGAAGATAAAAGGTGAGACCTGGGTATGATGCAGAGCAGAGGGTGCAAAGAAGCAGAAAGAACAGGAGACAAGAGGAAAGAAGGAAGGCTAGGATCCTAGAGAAGTAAAAAGGTGGAGTTCTCTACTCAGAACCTGCCTAGATAGGTGCAGTTTTAGGCTGCATAAACTTTCCCAGAGAGACCCTATGTGGAAAGCAGGTAGCCCCTCACTCACAAGTAATATATTGGCTACATTGCCCCCTGCTGACCATGATGTATAAGCACACAGACACTGAAGAGCCCGTGAAAACAACAAACTTGAGTTTCAGAGACCACCAGACCACACAGGTATCAAGGAATCTATGAGTACTTTCTAACTTCCCAGTCCCAAGGCTGCTTACTAGGCTTAATTCGGAACCCTCTTCCTCTCCCCTGCGCCCCCAACCCCGGGATTCAGAGAATCAGCGTCTGTTCCTATCTACTCCCTAAGCTGTCGCCGTACCAGGGGCTCAGTCTTCCCAGCTTCTCCATTCTTTACAAAGACAAAGCCCAGAGGTCCTATTTCTTTCTGGAATTTTATCACTAGGTAAATAGCAGGGGGTAGGAGAGTGAGAGCTGGGGGCTGGAGAGGAAAGCAACATAGCAAAAATTTTAACCACATTACAAAAAATGATGGGACTTGCCCAAAGGCACAAAGTTGGTAGGCAGGAGAGCTTGGATCTGGCTCCAACACCCACCTTCTTGACCACTAGGCTATACTGCTCTTCACTACAAGCAGTGAGAGTGATCTTTGTGGCTGATGGGCTCTGGGAGTTAGTTTGGGTTTTAATCCCCACTCTGCCTGTCATTTGCTATCTGTGTGAAGTTGGACATTAAAATCCTTGAAGTTTAGTTTTCCTCATCTGAAAACTAGAAAGAATAGAACCTACCTTAGATAATTATGACAACCATGAACTAAAATGATGAATATAAAACACATCACACATCCCTGGCAACACTAAGCACTTAATAAATAATAACAACTCTATTCTTTTTTATATCTTTTCAACTGTACAGAATCCATTTGTTCTTGGAAGAAACCTAATTTTTTTTAACCCCTGGCTCTGTCATTAACTCACTATGTGATTGAGGAGTTACTGCTCATTTGGATCATAACAGAATCTCTTTCCTATACTCCATGCTCCTCTGTTGCCACTACCGATGGACTGTTTTCCTTAGACAGCTAGAGGAGACCTTTAAAAATAATACCAAACCACTTTGCTGCCCTGCTTAAAGCTTCCCAGTGGTTTCCCACTGCACAAAGGATGGAATCCAAAACACTGGCCATGACTCGCAAAGCTGCACCTGATATAACGGCTGCCCATCTCTCCCACCTTATGGCTTGCCTCCCTGTCCCTCACTGTGATCCAGTCACACTGGCCTTCTTTCTGATCTTGAATAGAACAACTCCCACCTGAGGTATTTGCTAAAGCAGCAGCCAGAAATCTTCACTTTGAACTTTGCAAGGCTGACTCCTTCTTGTCATTCAGCTCCCAATTCAAATATTCATTATAGAGGTATATTCCCTCATTATTATGTCTGTCCATCCCCATTCTTATCATTGTCTCATCACCTTGTTTCATCTTCCTCCCAGTAGTCACCACTGCCTGAAACTACCCTGCTCATGTATTTATTTGACTGGTTTTCTCTGTGTGTCATTCCATCAAAATATAAGCTACATAAGAACGAAGAGTGTAGTTAGGAGAACTTTTTCTGTTTTGTTTACTGCTATGGCCCTGTAGTACCATCACAAGCTCAGTACCTGGCATCTAGATCTTTAAGACATAGAGGTTGAAGTAATGAATAAATGAAGGAATTCAATTAGCCCAAGATTCATTTATGAAACAAGGTCATTTGGATGCAGTGATGTCAAAAGTTCTTTCCAGCTCTAAAACTCTAAGAACCTTCAGGCACCTTCAGGTACTGAGCCACTATTGAAAAGAGAGAGAACAGTCTGTCTGAATTGTGGAATTCTAGAAGATGTTATTGGTAATTCATGTTTGCCCAGTCATGGGAATAAGGCGTTAATTCTCTTCCACATAACTTTATTAAAAAGACACATTTTGCCCAAATGTCTCCCAAAACATTGCTCATTGTAATACGTCATGATTCTCTCTTAGTTTTAGCTTTCTTATTTCCTATATCCCCAAAACAAGCAAAGGGGCACTATCACAAAAATGGTGGTTGACACTGGCTGATGTGACCTTTGCCTCTAATCCAGAGAGGTTTGTTGACTCTGAGTTCTCATTTTATAAGTATTTTCTCTCAAGAATGTTCTATCTTATACCACTCAGAAACAATGAAAACACTTTCTAAATAGACCTAGGCTTTATTGACATCTAATTAATTAATTTAAAAAACAAGTATTCAGCACCTACCATATACAGTCAAGGAAAGACCAAAAGAGATGTCATTACCTACTCTTATGGAGTAGCAATTATAATACCAAACACCAAAATTATGTCTACTTGTTAACTGTGATAAAGATGATGGCAAAATATTCTCAGGAATCCTGTTTAGTAGGTAAGAGAATGCAGGCTGAGAGCAGAACAATACTTATTGATGACAAACAAAGAGTAAGAAATATTAACCCATAATGTAAGTAGAGTTTAGAATAGCTTTTCATACTTAACCTCTTTGAAACCACCCTCTTCTGAGTCTTTGCTTGTTTATGGGATTCTAATTAGCATGTCTGATTAGAACTTGAGAAACTATGGGGAGCTGAGCCTATAATTTCTATGCAGAGAAAACTGGCTTCCTTAAAATCCTGATGTCACCAGGTGCTGGTCTCCAATGCACACATTAATTTGTGCTCATCTCTGGGGAAAATAGGAACAGAGTTTGCAAAAACAGAAAAGAAGAACAGAAAGAGATGTGAGGCCTCAAGCAATGCACAAAGCCACATACCAGGCAATTGTGAAAGGGAGGAGATTGCATCAACTTCAGCAGATGAGGCTTGTCTTATTTTTCTTTGCTCATCTGACCAGGTACTCCATAAATGTCAGGCAGAATATGAAAAGAAGTAAACACGTTATTATGAAAAAAGAAGGGAGCCATCTGGTTCATGTCAGATGTCTGGACTGGAAAATATTGCAATGCCCAGATGACCTTGGGGGAAGCTTGCACTGGCATAATAGCCGCCATTTACGTAGACATATTAAACCCTCTGGTTTAAGCTAGAGAGTGTATTTATGCAGGTTGTGAATAAAAGCACTCTTGAAACATGTGTGCTCTCTTCTTGCTCTCTTGAGTTGGCTGTGTTCTCTCTGGCTGGATTTCTTGTACGCCAACATATAGGCATGTGGAAGGTATGCTTTGCTGCAGGAGGGCCTGCTGTGTTTAGAAATTCCTTAAAACATAAGAGAAGCATTTCTCCAGATGGCAGGGTGCTTGGGGTTCAGAGAGGAATGTGGTTTTGGCCCTCAGCAAGGCTTAGTTGTCAGTGTTGGCCAGTCACCCGCACTGAGCATCACATGGACTGTGACAATCCACTGCAGCTCTAGGCTCCAGGGTAAGTACTCTTACTTGGACCATCTGTGAGAAAGTAAATACTATGCTGTGGAATTGGTCTTAGTTATTCAGCTCCCATACCCACATATTTTAAGAAGAAATTTTATTTAAAATGTTTAAAATTAGAAAAGTCTGGATTTAAATCTCAACTCCACCTCTCTGTAACTGTGTGACCATGAGCAAGTTATAAAATTTCTTTGCCAATCCACTTATCTATCTGAAGATGGAGATAAGAATGTTGTCTACCTCTAATGAATGGGGTTATTACAAGACATAAAAGAGATGATATATGCACAAAGTGCTCATGAGAGTGGCTGACTGCTACCAAGGGCTGTGTTTTCATTGCACATAATTCTGCATTGACACATCTAGCCCATCTAGCCCTATTTCCTCAGGGTAGGAAAGAGGGAAAAGTAAGCATAAAAAGTGCATCTTCTGGTGGCTAATTCAAGAAGTTTTAGGATGCTTTCTTACACACCAAGTCAATTTAGTGGGCAGAAATCAGCACTGTGGACAGCTCTACCAAAAGCAAATAGAGCCGAAGGTGCTGGTTTTGAATTTGACCATCTATATCAGTGTTTTTAAGACTGTGGGTCTATGCAAAATAAACACTAGAGGGTTGTGATCAGCATTTTAAAAAGAAAAAGGGAAAAAATGCAATAAAAATGCATAGTGTATTTACACATAGTCAAGGTAAGTATTGTTTCATCAACCATGTGTTTGTATACACGTATACTGGGATCAAGGACTGTCCAGAAAAAAATTCAGCCACAAATGCCTCTATTTTTCATATTAAATGGTTGGATACTTTCCAGTCTCTCTCTCTCTCTCTCTCTCTCTATATATATATATATATATATATATATATATATATATATATATATATTCAGTATATACAAAATCAGACAGTTAATTTCATGAACTGATCCTAGAAAAATTGCTACATGCCTCACTGCTGAATATCACTACTGTCACCTCCAAAGTACTCCCCTTGGGAAGCTGTGCTTCAGCGCCAGAGCCTAGTCCACCCTTCAAAGCAATTTTGGAGCCCTTTTTCTGGAATGGCCATCAAAGCTGTCTTCATACCCAAAACCTGACAATTAAGTTTGCAAACTTGCCACTGTGAGCTTACATTGGCAGCACTGTACAACTTTCTGCTACTCAAACTGTGTCCAGTTGACAAAAGCCTGCAGCAGTCAGATACACCCTTTCTGGATTTTAGTCATGATCAGAGAGCCAAAGAGACCGATCCCTGTGGGGGTTCATTCCTGACCAGCATCAAGTCCTAACCATGCTGCTGTCTCCTGCCTCATTGCATTCCAGATTGGCCGTGGTATTACGCTGCCCCCAGCCAGATTCTTCAGCCTCCAAAAAATTCTGTGCGATCTTGGTTCCTCCCAGTGAATTCCCCTTTGCTTAAATTGATTTGAATTGGTTTCTGTTGCTTGACACTCAGAGTGATACTCAAAATATTTAACAACCAAACCATCTGAACCAGATGCACTGAGCAATCGAACAGGCATCAGTCATAAACAACTGGTATGACTATTCTGGTATGTACTGGTGGCAGATCAGCCCAGTTTGCAGACAAAGAAGCACAACAAAAACCCAGGGCAAAGCACCCCCATGTTCATGACCCACAGAAATAGCCTTACTTAATAGGGATCACAGGGATGGGACCCTCTTCCTAGGTCAGAGTAAAGAGCTAATGAATGTCAAGTCAATGAATGAATTAATGAACTAAGGGCTTCCCAGAAAAAGATATAGGAAAATGGTGAACCTGACCTGTTGCCTATGTATAATTCAGAGCTAGGCATACTCTTCTTTCCTCATGGAAGAAGTTAGGCTTAATGCATTCCACTAATGTCTTGCAAGATAAGTGTAATTAACACATGGCTAGACATTAATAAAATAGTAATGGTTATGTAACATCATACCTTATTGTTACCTTATATTTATGACAAGTAATAATGGTTTTGGATTAATGGTAGTGAGATACATTTTCCTTATAAATTATCTATGCAAAATTATGGGTCAACTGTTTTAAATTGTGTAAATAAGATCACAGGTGGCACAAAGATGAGGTAAGAATCATCATGGCAACGTAAGAAGAACACCTGATACTTAGGAAACACTGTATTATACATGGTAGGCAAAGCACCTAAATTCAAGATCAGGACTTGAATCTTGACTTCTTCTTGGGTTCTCTAAACATGGCAGCCCCAGCCTCCCTCTACCTTAGTCTCTACATCCACTGAACAGGGAATGACAATGCTGGTCGTATTCACATTATCTATAATGCAAAGTGGCACCTACTTGCAGCCACAGAGGGGTACAGAAAACCCAAATGATGTCCCGAGTCCTTCACACACAGTCCACTGAACAGATGTTGATGATTACGTTTTTTAGACAGTTTTGCCTTGGGCTGGATTCAATGCAGTGACCTAGACATGAAAAACTGTCTGTGTCCCAGTTCTAAGTTTCTGAGTTCTGTTCTCCTATCCTTCTGCTCCTATTGTTCAAATCACAGTGGGCTCCAAAAGACCAAAGAGTTTTTCTATAATACATTTGTTTCTGACATTTTTCTTAAACAAGGCAGCTTTAAAAAGTTAATACCCACATAGCTAAATGCACATTTATGCATGCACTCCCAAGATATACTTCAGGAAGCTTACTAACCAGAAGGCACATTTCAGAGAAATTTCTCTTAACAGGCAAGAGCTAAAAGACTATAGTTCCAATCTTGATTTTTTTTTTCTTTAATGTGGGTACTTCCCTGACTGGGAATCGAACCCAGGCCGCAGTGCTGACAGCGCCGAAGCCTTAGCCACCAGACCACCAGGGAACTCCCCCAATCTTGACTTTTTAAAAAGATCAAAAAGTAACAAGGATAAAATAATATTTATTAAATGAGGACTGTCACCCTTTAATCCGCTGGGTTGCTATAAATTAAGAATTTAAACCAATGGCCTATAGATTGAATCAGACTCATAAGGGAGAGAGAGAATGTGTGTGGAGGTGGTGGGAAACAGGCAGGGGAGGGTTTAGGAGAACAATTGCCCAAATCTTAAAATTGGGAGCTCTAACATAAAAATGTTCACTTCCACCTTCTTTTGACAAAACACAAGTATCTGACAACACTGGACCTCAGGGCCACATTTAGCTGGAATTGGGGAGCAGCTATCCCCTTAGGAGGGCCATGCACTCTCCAGTAACCAGGCTCCCCCCTCAACTCCTTTGCCTTTTGAGACCACAGGACAGTAAAAGGTCACTGTTACTTTCCATCATAAAATTGGCCTCCTCTGTTCCAAGGTGCTTGGGGAGGAGACAGTAACACTGTTTCCCGAGGGCAGGCATTCGCTGTGTCCATTTTATTTCCTATTGTATCGCTAGCATCTAACATATGTCAGGTGTTCAGTGTAATTCTGGGGTGGGTAGGTGGATGGATGAATGGATGGATGAAAAGATCTCGTGCCCCTCATTGGAGAAGAACATGCAGAACATCTCAAATCATCAGAGACCATTGCCTAGTTAATGTGGCTCAGGAGAAGTATGATGGTTCCACAGCCCAACCACAGAAAGGATTATCAGCCCACACTATATCCATTGTTCTAAAGACTCTTTCTCCTACAGAGGACAGAAGCAAATAAATAAAAAAGAAGAGAAAATTCCCCAAAGACTTTTTAAAAAGTACATTGGCTAAGACCACAGACTTCGGTGTCAGAAGACACAGTTTTTTATCTTGGATCTGCCACTTACTAGCTGTTTGATCTTGGCTAAGTTGCTTGATCTCTGGTCATTCTTTCCTATGCATTGTCTCAGGCAATTCTATAAAGAGCCCACAAGTTAGGTACAAGTATGGACCCATTTTACTGATGAGAAAAGGGAGTCTGAAAGAGATGAAGTGATTTGCCTGAGATCATACAGCTAACAGAGGCTGGATTTGAACTCAGATCTGTCAGATGCTGAAGCTCACAGTCTCAACCATCATGCTATAGACACCAGAGTCCAGTAAGTTTGCCAGAGATGGGATAAGGGATGAAGGAACAGGCCAATTCTCAGTGAGGAGAGCTCTGGGAACATGGAGTCCTACTTTCTTGAGCTCACACTTGACTCCTGTACAGCTGATGATTAAATATGAGTTCTCAGAGTTCCCTACTAAATTTTCTAGTTAGTTATGGAGGCAATTTGTTTGTGTATTCATTTATTCAGTGTTTATTCATTGAGAGCCTAGGATGTGCCAGGCACTGAATAGTGTATGACGCCCTCTGCCGAATTATTTACAACTGGAATATATTCCCCATGGGTCTGGTTTGCCATGGTTGAGCCTAGAGAACCAGGAGTGAACAAGATGACCATAGCATTCCCTTCCAGCTTTGGGTCTGCTGATCCTGGTGCTCCTGCAATTGTTCAGATGGCCAGTGAAAGCTTCTGAGTGATTGACAGGACAGATGACAAGCTCCACAGGGCTGCATTTCAGCCCAGCAGCCCATGAATCCCAAATGCCTGGCTGGCCGTAGTGCTCACCCCTTGAATGAAACTGGGGAGTCTTCAAATAACTTCATGATGCTCCCTGTGAGGCCTCTAGGAAGCTTTGCTAGAATTCAGTTGGCATTTTCTATGAAGATCTCTTTCTATAAAGATCTTCAGGTCTTGCTACAGCTAAGACTGGGGCAGCTGCCCTGCAAACAATGGGGAAGAGATGTTGAAGTCACTCCATGGGCTGGAATTAGCAAAAAACCACCTGTTTGGTGCTGACAGAATGATAACTCCATCTGCTGCCTGCTTTTCCTCAGGGGCACCACGGGGGCCGTCCTGGAGGGAGTCACAATGCTGGAGGACAACGGCAAGTTCAAGAGCTACCGCACGCAGGGCATGGCAGGGAAAAGCTTCCATGGGCCTAACCAATTTACTCCTATTGATTTTCAGATCAAAAAGGCTCAGCTCACAAATCAAAAGATGATTCTTCCTCCCTCCTGCTAAGTGTGCAGCCTCTCCCAGACACCTCACAAATCCTCCTTTGGCCTTGATTAGCCTGGATGCCTCTAGGGTGGAAAGGGTGTGGAGGGGCAGGGATCGGAGGGTCATTTGGGCCACATCAGTCACTTTGGCATGGGTGCTGCTTTGAGGTCCTGGGCAATGAGGTCATGAAGCTCAGTGGTGAGAGTGCCGGGAGCCTGGGTCCTGATGTTGGCATCACCACCCACTTGGTTTATAACCTTTTACAAGTCACTTTAACTCTTTCAGGGAACAAGAGTCATTCTAGCCCTATGATTAAGGAGCAGCAACTTCAGAATCAAGCAGAACTGGGTTCAAATCTTAACTATATCCTCTGTGACCTGAGGCAAGTCAGCTCACCTCTCTGAGACTCCATTTCTTCATCTGCAAAATGGGCTTCCAGTAGTTCCAGCCTCTCAAGCCCTTATCACGATGAAGCTGAGATGATGCATGAAAAAGTGCTCAGCATTTCCATGGCAAATGGCCAGATCCCCCTATTGCTCCTAACCAGGGCTGTGGTAAGAATAAAACGGGACCATGCATGTAAAAGCACTTTGAGAAGTACAAAGTGCTAAAAAAAATCCCCAAAACAACCACCCTCTCTAAAGGTTTCTGGGAATCACTCTACCACATTTTGGAGTTGGGGGTTTGGGAAGGTTCCTTCAAAGAGGGGTCAAAGGAAGAACATGTTAGAGCAAGAAGACGTAAGAGGCTTGAGGAAACCCCTGCAATGCGGGACAGGCAACTTTCTGGGCTCCCAGGGTGGCTTCTATGTGACTATGACATTGTTGCTCCCTGTCTCACCCCCCTGTCACACCCAGAAATGCCTGTTCTGTGCCAGCTACCCTTATCTGTGAGAGCATGTGGGTAGCACTGCCTGCTGGCAGGGCCTTTCAGCTGAGGCAGAGATGGTCCGATGCTTACCCTTCCTCCTTTGGAACAGGATGCCAATTGTATTCGGGCCACCATATTTCCCAGACTCGCCTGAATCTCGGTATAGCCAAGTGACTAAGTTCTGGCCAACAAAATGTAAATGGAAGTATTGTATGGGACTTGCAGAAAGACTCTTCCAAAAGGAAGGCATTTCCCTCCCCTCCTTTTTTTCCCACTCTCTGATTTGGCCCTATAGACTGGCCTGGATGTCAATGGCTGGAACACTGGCAGCTATGTTAGACCATGAGGTGACAAACAGATGGCCATGCACTTGAAGGTGACAAAGCAGAGATAGGGAAGTCAGCCTGATGGCACTGTGGAGCCTCCATTATCAGGCCTGGATCACCCACCTCTGCACTTCTATATGAGAAAAGTCTCTTACACATTTAAGTGTGCAATTTTTGCCCCAGCTTTTAGGAAGGGCTCACAGGAGCCTTAATTTAAAAGTCTGTTCAAGAGCCTAGCCTCTGGGTAGGTGGAGTGACCATAGGGACTTTTCTTTTTCTATTTTCTACCTTTTCCGATTTTCCTAGTTTTCTACAGGCAAAGTATATTGTTTTGTATTTCTATTGTGAAACATAACACATTTAGAAAGACATGAATAAAACAAATTTGTGGCTTAGTAATGAAGAGAGTAAACACCTACGTAACCACCGCCCATATGGGGACCCCAGGAGCCCTAGTTGTGTCCTTTCTGATCATAGCTCCCTCCTCCCTGACTAAAGATAACCATTGTTCTCACTGTCTTGTTGTTCCCTTCCTTGTTTTCCCCAAATCATCACCTAATTATGTATTTCTAAACAATGCAGTTTAATTCTGTTGTTTTTGAATTTTATATAAATGAAATAATATAGTCCGTATTCTATTGTAACTGGTTCCTTTCACACAACATTGTTTTTTCATATGTTACTTGATAAATGTTATTAAGATTATGTTATTTTTATAATCTGAAAAGGAAACAGTTTAAACTTGGAATCATGTAAATGCCTGTAGAGCAGCGGTTCTCAACCTGCGGGTCGCGACCCCTTTGGGGGTCGAACGACCCTTTCACCGGGGTCGCCTAAGACCATCGGAAAACACATATCAGATATTTACATTACGATTCATAACAGTAGCAACATTACAGTTATGAAGTAGCAACGAAAATAGTTTTATGGGGGTTCCCACATGAGGAGCTGTATTAAAGGGCCGCGGCATTAGGAAGGCTGAGAACCACTGCTCTAGAGCCTGACTCAGTTGATACTTCCCAGTGATACCGTCCAAGTAGGACTATACCTCCTCAAAAACTAGGATTTGTTCCCTTACAAGCCATGGTCACAGAAAAAAAGGATCGGGGCCCATAGCTGGTCTCATTCCGCAGTTCTCTCTGCGTGTGCCAGGCTCACGGCTGCCCTTCCACCAGCCAGTTCGGCCAGCTGCCTCTAAGAGGATTATCCGGTTCACTGTCATGATTTCTGAATCACTGCCTAGGTCACCTGCTGATCGAGCGCTGCTCTGCCCCGTAGGCACCACGACCTCTGGGGCAGAAGGAGTGGTTGCACTCCTTGGAGGTGCCTGGATTTCTCTCTTTAAGGACAACCTGAGATTCCTCCAGCTTGTGAAATGTACAGAACGGCCCCCTTCTTCTCCTCCTTCTCCTCCTTTTCTTTCTATTTAAAATGTTCTGATGGAAATTTTCAAACATATGCAGTAGAACAGAGAAGAGTACGATGAACCCCCGTGTAACCAGTGGTTCACACATGTCCAATCTTTTTTCTTCTCTACCTTCACCAATTTTCCCCTACCCATGCTTTCCTACTGGATTATTTTGAAGCAAATCCATGAGTTGTCATTTCTGAATACTTCAGTATGTACCTTAAAAAAAGAAAAGTTTTCTGTTTAAAAACATAGCCAAAACACAATTACTATAATTCCTTAATTTCGTTGAATATCAAATTAGTCTTCCAATTGTCCTAGTCATTTCATAAATGTTTCTTTAAAGTTGCTCTACTCCAGTCAGGATCTAAACAAGTTGCAAACACTACGTTTTGAAATGTCCCCCTTTCAGTGGGGAATGGTTTTGGAGACTACAACTGGGTTCTGGGCTTCTGATTGCTATGGAGTTGGTCACTCTCCTAGGCTTTTGGAATTTATAGGTACAGGAAACACAATTTGTGCATATGTGTATGTATGTGTGTATTTAAAAGAGAAAAATACATCATAAATTTAAACTATTTTTTCTTTTTTTTGGTAGCTCCCTGGCTGGGAATCAAACCCAGCCTGCAGCGTTAAGAGCCCTGAAGCTTCAGCCACTACACCACCAGGGAACTCCCAAATTTAAACTATTTCTAATTCAAAATTTAAATTATAGAATTTTTACTTGATGTCTCTAATATTTGCATTTCTTCTCTCTTATGCTGAAAATCTTGGTTTCTAATAACAACATTACTTATTTGCTTTATTTTACTGTGTGTGTGTGTGTGTGTGTGTGTGTGTGTGTGTGTGTGAAATAGTTTTAAACAATACCAATATTATTTTTAATGATAGTTTTACTGAAAACAATTTAAAATGCATTTTTTGGTTCTCTTTTTCCTTAGTACATATTCCACAGGTATCTAAAGTTAAATTACCATGTTTTAATAGTCATTTGAAATAATTTCTCTCTCTGTGCCTCTGACTTGATACACAATTGGGTTCATGTGTTTCGTGTTTCTTTCAGTGTTCTGGGATTATTATTTCCATTTTTTAGTTAATTTTATTTTGTAATCACGTAAAACATTTATACTGTTCCAAATCAAATCTACAGAAAAAGTACATTCTAAGAAGTCCAGCTTTGGTCCCTGTCCCATCTACCTGTTTCTTCCTTTCACCTATATGTAACTAATTTTATTATTCTAATGATCGTTATTATTATTTCACCTGTTAACATTCAAGGATGAATTTCTAAGTGGCAAAGACTCCCTTTTTAAATGATAATAATGGAATGCTTTTAATGAACAGCATTGTTGTGTGTTTAAGATCTTTGAGAATTTCTGAGTGTTAGAGTCACTCACAAGAAGAGAGTAGATTTATCCAATTTTATGGATAAAGAATCAGGAAAAAGAGTAAGACACTTTCCCAAAAGCACACAGCAAATTCACCTAAGAAAGATTCTCACTGGCTACTTTTTAGGCACTGGTCTCACCAGTGGAATACACCCAGATCAGCCCTAAGTTATTCTGATTCTCTAGTCTAAAAGCTCACGTGGGTGTTTATACAAGCTCCCCGGGTGAGTCTAAGTAGAGCCCTGTGGATAACAACTAGTATCAGCAGTGATGGCCAATCAGGCTCCTTTCTGAGAACCTCTGAACAATGTGCTGCTGCGGGAATAAAACTTGAATGCAAGACTCAGGACTGAATGCAAGAAACACTACCTTAGTTTTCTTTAGTGCAACTTGAACTCTATTCCAATCTCTCATCCCGCCACAAAACAGACACTAAATCTTGACCAAACTGAGGAACCCCTACCCTCAGTTCCCCTCACAGTTGCATTTAAGTTCCCAGGAACACAGTGGGGTGGAAGTGGAGGGAGATCTGATTCTTGGTACCCTCCTCTACTCAGGCCTTCCAGGGTTCCAACACCCCTGCCATCCTCATTGTTGGTCCACAGAGAAGGCTGCTCAGTTATGACCCATTCTGGCCTGAGGATCATTCCATTTCAGCAACTCCCTGGCCAGCTCCAATGCTACATCCACAGCATTGGAGTCCTGCTGCCTCTCACCTGACCAGGTTTACCATGCAGCTTCCTTTCTTGGAGCTCCACCTGGAAAATCGGGCACAAGCTGCTCAGACCCTTAGGCTCTGCAGACCACTTTGAGGTTTTTGCCACTCTCCCTGCCCTAACCCAGACTTGGCCCTGGGAGCAGGATACAGGGTCCTCTTCTCACCAAGCCACTAACTCCTACGCGCTTCTCTTGTCTTCTTTTGTCAGCCTAAGGAATTCTTCTTTATGTAGACGGGAGACGAAGCATCTTGTTCTAGTTATCCTGCATTCTCTAATCTTTTTACCTACACTTTAAGTCCCTTTTGTTCTAATACCAAGATTTTTGAATGCAAAATCCTAGAAGCAACTCCTTTCACCTTTGCTGTCATATCCTTTCCCAGGGCGACCACACTGCACAACTCCAGGGGGCATCATGCACACAGCCAGCCTGGGCAGACTTAATGCAGTGTACAACCCGAACAGCTGTATGCATGTGCACAGGTGCGTGTGCTACAGACATGTTGAGCACACAGCTGTATAGTCTGATGAGGAGGGAAAACATGGGGGAAACAACATTAGGTAATGTTTCCAAAACATTGTCCTGTCACTTAAGAAAGCTCTAGAAGGAGGAGGTATACTCATGAGCCTGGATGGTTATTTGGAAGTTTGACTGGAACAGAATGTTGAAGGTGAGGGTGACCTTCCTCTCCCTGCTCTACCATCCTCTCTCCCCTCCAGTCTTATCACCAAGGAAAATCTCTGTACCCCAAACAACCTGAGATCTAGAAGGATAAGCTGGAAACACCACCAATGTGACCAGTAAAAGGCCTTGAAGCTCCCGTCCCAAAGAGAGGGAAGCACTGAGTGATGGTGTCACGGGGCACTTGGGCCAAGTCAGTTCTCATTGGTGAGCTTCCAAACACCAGCACAATTCAGAAAAAGCCTCTTAAAAGTTATCTCATCTCTGGTCAGTTCTCAGTTCTCAAGTTCTAAGATTCAGCCAGTTACCATAGCAGCTGCTGCCCAATTAAAATGCTCACATTTATAGCAACTGGCTGACAAGGCTGGGACATGGAGCGGAGAATGTCGCTCCTCCAGACACATGGGATGCTTTACTCAGAGACCATGGAAGTGCCTGGCCTAAAAGACAGACCCTGAGAATCCGGGCCCTGGCACCAATTCACTATGTGACCCTGAGCAGGCGTCCCACCTATGTCATCATCATTCATTCAACAATGTCAAGCACCTTTTCTGTGTCAGGCAGGGACTGAGGATGAATGGTGAGCACTGCAGAGTCCCCGTGCTCCCCTTGGCAGTTCAGTTGGGGAGACCAATAAGAAAACAGAGAACTATAACACAGTATGAGACAGACAATGAGAACAAAATTGTGGGGGCGAGGGAGGGAAGGCAATGAGGATTTCCCAGGTAAAACGGAAGCTGAATCATGGAGGATGAGCAAGTTAGCTGGGATGGGGGCGGGAGCGGATAGAATGGAGGAAAGGTGATCCAGGCAGGGAGAACAGCGAATGCAAAAGCCCAGCGCTGGCAGAGAGCGTTCAGGGTGCAGCAAGCAATTCACTGCGGTTGCGGCATGGAGAGAGGCTGAAAGAGCAGAGGAAACAGCTCAAGAACAAAGCGAGTGTGAGAGAAGGACGGTCCCTTGGTCTTCACGGGCTTCCAACTGCCTGGCTCCCTTTTAAAATCAAACAGCCCAGGAAGCAAATAGTCAAGAGGAGGCTCTGTGTTTAGGAGAAAGAGGAGCAGCGTCCCCAAGGAGAAAGGTACTGAAAGGGGAGAGAAGGGGACACTGTGGCCACACCTCCCCAGGGCCCAACAGCCCAGCCAACCCCAACTCCTGTTCAGCCAAGAGCTGGAGAAGCAGTCGAATAAGATGTCCCTCCCACCTTTCACCTCCTATCTCCTCAGAGTGTCACCTCTGCTCAGATCCCCTGTACATGACATTTCAACTTCCTAGTCACTACATGCAGTTTTTCAAGTAGGTGAAAACTTAACCCTAATCTGGGCTTGGCACTGTGCTCAGCACTTCACATGCCAAATTCACCCATTCCAAGAAGTATGTTTGAGCACCTTTTAGGCAACAGGCAATATATTTCAGGGACATGGGCATGAACAAAATAACAAACTCCTTGCCCTTAAGGAACTTATATTCTTGGGGTGGAAGAGCGGTAGACAAAAGCAATCAGATACGTCATATGTTAGGAGGTCACAGTAGCCTAAGAAAAATAAAACCAAGTAAAGGGGCAAAGAATGGTGCAGAGGAGAGGGTCAGGAAAGGGGCCATATGAGCCAAGAGCTGTGGGAAGTAAGGAAGTGAACCACGTGGGAATCTGGAGGAAGATTGCATCATCCTGAGCAGATGGCAAGTGCAAAGGTCCTGTGGTAGACATGTCACCGATGTGTTCCATCAGTGAGGCTGAGGAGCAGAAGCAAAAACAAGAGCAGGAGAGGACCGGGCTAGATCAGTGGTTGAGAGTCAAATCATTATCATAGTCACAAAAAAACGTTGGGTACTATTGTTGTTCCAACATTACAAATACAGCAACTGAGGTTAAGTAATGTGTCCAGGGTCCCAAACCTTTTCTAGACAGAGCTTGTATTCAAACCCAGCCATTCAATCTTTAGAACCTGTGCCCTTAATTGTTCCTTTAGACTGTCTTTTCAAGAAGCTGCAGATAACTTAGAACAGATCGATGAGACTTCAGTCTCATCAAAGGAAACCTCAAGCCCCGGCAAGTCCACACCAAAAATAATGTAAAGGGAGCATCATGGACTTGAACAAAGATTTTGCTACTTTGTTTATAATAGTAAAATGACTGGAAACAATACCTTTTCCCTAATAATAGGGAACTGGTAAATAAAGAAGGTATGATATACCCAGGCAAAGTGTATCATGCACCTCCATTTAACAAGACATTGTAGAAGAGTATGCAACAGCAAGCAATGATGATCAAAATATGTCATGTAATGAAGCCATATGCAGAGAAGGATCCCATTTTTCTAATAAGTAAATAGTACATAAATATATTCCTAGGCAAAAGACTGGGAGCAATTAAAGCAAAATGCTAAGCCTGTGGGTGGGATTGCTAGTGGTTTTTCTTTTTGGTGAGCAGCATTAACTACAATGAATTGTTTTTGCTAAGACATTTACACACATACACACATGCACGCGCGCGCGCGCGCGCGCACACACACACACACACACACACACACACACACACGAAGCTGGCCAGAAAGCTTCCCGGGTTGGCCAGTCCCTATGTGGGACAGAGACAGACCCACCCCACTCTCTGACTTCTGCAGGAAGTGAGGTTCTGCCACATCCCCATGATAATCACATACAGGTTAGAGACCCCTATCATGAAAGAGCTCCCTGGCCTGAGCTGGGAAATTCGAGCATGCTGACAGTCTCACCTCACTTCCCATCAAGGACCTCACGATTCAGAGCTGGGGAGGGCCCAAGCCTCTGTGGGGCACATTGGCTGGGTTGCCTGTGCATCAGGGTAATTAGCACTCGACTTGTCAAAGGATCTGGTGCTATTTTTAAAATCTTTCCAGCATGTAGGTTTCACAAAGGATTCCAGGAGTCTTTCTCAGTCCATCCAGTGCTTCGAGAAAGCAAAGGAACCAATTAATAATTTAGTGGAAATCACCCATAACTTTCGGGGAGGTGCATCCCCCACACCACCCCACACCACCCCAGGCATACAACTTCTACTCCTGCTTTTGGAAATAGAGGGGAGTTAAGCCAACCAGAACTTTCTCACCTGTACCCGCTTTCTCTTTCGCACTGGAGGACTCCTGGAGGCATTCACTCTAGACCCCTGCTGTAAGAGGCAGTTTGGCATGGAGCCTTCAGAGCCAGGTTGCCAGCCCTGCCATTCACCAGCCTGTGACCATGGGAGGGTTATGTAACTTCTCTGTACCTCACTTTTAAAAAATGGGGATGTGACAGAGCACCAAGCATCCCGGGCTGTTGTCTTCACGCAAAGGTCAGCAAACTATGGCCCCCAGAATAAACCCAACCCACCTCCTGTTGCTATAAATGAAGTTTTATTGGAACACAGCCAAGCACATTCATTGACATATTGTCCATGGCTGCTTTCCTGCCACCATGGCAGAGCTATGTAGTTACAACAGAGACCGTGTGGCCCGCAAAAGCTAAAATATTTATTAAATATTTATTATCTGGCCCTCTGCCAACCCCATATTAGGCCGATTCCCCCAGAAGCAGAACTTGACACAAGGGCTTAGGGGCAAGTGATAAACCAAGGAAATGCTGTCTGGGGGAACCAGAAAGGGGCCGAGGGGAAAGGACAGGGAGGGGAAAGAAGCCAAGCCAGGTGTGACGTCAGGTATAAAGTCCCCACCTCAGCCGGACCCCCACCCAAGTGCTTCTGGTTTGCTTGCAAGTGAAGGGAGCAGGTGCACACTGGTAGAAGCGAAGCCCACAGAAGCCACCACGTTGGCTATATCACAATGCGTGTTCCTTGTGGCAGTCTTAGGAGGCGGGAAGTATATGATGCCCACCTGACAGAGAGTTAAGTAAGACCATGCAGGTGAGGTGCTCAGCCCAGCACCGACCTCGGAGAAAGCACTCACGGAGGAGCTATACAGATCGTGCATGGGTAGGCTGTGTGCCGAGCTCTGGGGCCACAGAGATAAATGACACACAGCCTTGTCCCCTCGGAGCGCCCGGACTGGTCGCTGGGGAGCCCAGCACGTAACTTCCCCCGGAGCCCAAGCCGGCGTTCCTATCAGGGAGGCCATGGCGGAGGCGCTGGGAAGAAGCCCTGAAGGAGGGAAGGGCGTTGCCAGGCTGGGAGAAGAGCTTTCCAACACAGGACACAGCGCATGCCAAGGCTCGGGCATGGAGGGCACGGCACACTGGCCACTGTGAGGGGTTTGTGGGGGTGGTGTCGCTGTGCCCGGGCGTTTCCTTCTTATGAAGACACCAGTCAGATGGGGTTAGGGCCCACTTGAATGAACTTGCTTTAACTTAATTACCTCTTCAAGGTCCTATCCCCAAACACAGTCCCAGTATGAGGTGCTGGGGGTTAGGACCTCGACACAGGAATTTGGCGGAGGAGGGGGGACACGATCCAGCCCGTAAGAGCTGGCATTTCAGAAAGGAAGGCAACTTAAGGAACCGAGACCAGAGCCGGGCCAGGCTGGGCGACCCGCCCCGGCCGCTGTCCAGCCAGTTAGAGTCCGAAGTCAGATGGCTGGGGCCGCGGCCTGTGAGGTGGCCGAGCGGCAGCAGCCAAGCGGAACCAGGCCTGCCGCCCAGCTGGGACTGCCCTTCAGATCCAGGCAGCAGAGAGAAGGGGAGGACAAAGCACGCGGCTGCACAAAGGCAAGCAGCTGGCACCCAGAGCACCAAAGGCGCACTGAGCAAGTGTCAAGGCCAACGAAGGCAGAAAGCCAGCTGTACCTGTCCTCTGGCTAAGCCATGGGGCTTTGACCTCCTGGACAGCGCCTGGGAGTGGAGGTGGCACCCCCACTGTCTTGACTTATTCACAGACTCCGTGTCCTCCCAGCACTCTGTGACAATCAAAGGAACCGTGTACCATACAGGTTTAACGTTCACATCAGGGCACTCGGCATCTTCTCTAACCTGTCTGCAGAAGTTCCAGGAGCCACTGAGGTGGGCTCGTACTGCTCATACCCAAACAATCTACCCACCTATTTCCTCTGGGCCGGAGCTCCAGCTTCTAGCCTTTATGTCTGTCTCTCTCTCCCTCTCTCTCTCTCTCTCCAGTTCCTAAAATTCCACCACTCAAAGATTTATTCCTCCAGCCCAATCTCCTGAGCAAAGGAGGTCATAATACATCAAGTCACCAACACCTCAGTGTGATTTTATTAATCAGATTCTTCCTCTGCATTTGTCAGGTATTAAGAAAATACCAAGCATTTTGGAAGGAAAACTTACTGAAAAGAGATGGAAGAGCGGGGATGGGGGGGTGGTGAAATGTAAGCAAAGCAGCAGCAACTTTCCTTTCTACCCAGTCTCAGTCAGCCGTCAGGGGTCAGCGAACTTTTCCTGAAAATGGCCAGACAACAAATGTTTTCGGCTTCACGGGCCACAGAGCCTCCTTTGTAGCCACTCACCTCCGCCTTTCAGTAAAATGTTACTTATGGGCACTGAAACTTGAATTTCATTGAATTTTCATAAAATACTACTCTTTTGCTTTCCTCCAACTGTTTACAAACGTGAAAACCATTCTTGGCGGGCCTGCTGTGCAAACACAGGAGGCGGCTGGGATTGCCTGAGAGCCAGAGTGCCCTGACCCCCCTCTTTGGGAAAGACAGAATTTGCACCTTCCACGTCTTGTCAAAATGTCTTCTCCACAAGGACGAGCCCTGGGACATGCTTTGCTCTTCACCAGCCTCACCTCCCCTTCTCCAGTCCTAGAGGGCAAAAGCAACGCCTTGTTCTGTGGGCTTTGTCCACGGTCCCCGAGGATCTGCTTTCAAGTGTGGAGGAGATGACAGGGTGACAAATGGGCTGGCACGCAGGCAAGCCACTGGCGTCAGGCTGCTGTAGAACAGTGGCCTCGGGGTTCATGCCAGTTGACTGAGAAGCCAGCCCGGGTAGGTGCCGTCTGCATACCCCTCCCCAGCGCAGACTACGTATCAGGCCCTGAGGGGTCCATCTGCCACACTTCAGGGGCGCCTTTTCCAAATTACCAATATATTCCTTAATTATTTTTAGCATCTGATTTTAAACACGTCATCTCCGTCAACAGAAATAACGATGCTCACTTGGTACCGAACACCTAGTCTGTGCCAGGTGCCATATGAACTTTCTCTGGTGACTTATTCACTAAATGGGCCAGGCTCTGTGTTGAGTGTTTCATGTGCCCTTAGTGTTCCCAGGAAGCTGCAGCTTCAGGACTATTCTTGTCTTCATCTTTCGGATGAGAAAACGGAGGCTGAGAAGTTAACCGCACACCTACGGTCACACCGCCGGGCGGTCTGTCTGATTCTGAAGCCAGCTTCTTTGTCCCTGGCTCCCTGGCTCTTCCTAGCTCACAGCCACCCTGTGAGATGGTATGATGACCCCAATTCCTCAGAGGCAGAAATAGAAACTCTAAGAAGTTAAAGTCCTGGTCCAAGTGCGTGCAGCTGATAAATGGTGGCGCTAGAGTGCTCTGCGGGCACACCACTGGCACGCTGAGGTGCTGGACGCCACCCTGCCCTCATGGGACAACACACGTCTCTGGAGATCCCCGGGAACTGAAGAGGTGGACGTCCCAGCGAATGGCGAGGCGGAAGTTCTAGTCTGAGAGCACGTTTTAGGTCTGACCTAAAAGCAGAGCTTAAGATGGGGCTCTTTGTGCAGGTGAGTTACTGAAAGAGGGTGCTCAGGGGGAGCCTGGAGCAGCCAGGCGAGAAGGATGAGGACGGGGAAGAAGCCAAGCAAAGATTCGGTGGCAGTCTGGCCTCACCCTGATCCCACAGGGAACTCTGGGGCATGAATGGTGCCGCATTGTTCTCTCACCTCAAAGCCAGGAGCCAGGCCACGGTATCCTGTGTCTGTCAGTCACTGGCTATGGGTTGTCCCACAGTGGGGGCATCTCAGGGCAAGGTGGCAATTCTCCAGAGAGTGGTGCAGCTCTGAGCCCTCAACAGCAGTCAACACTCACAGCAGCTGGGGAGTGCTGTCCCATTTTTAGAGGGGACTTGGCAGGACACAGTTGGCATCTACAATGGGCAGGTGACCTTGACCTCATGCAGTGGCTGTGATACTCCTCGAAAACCACATTCCCTTCCCTTCCCTACTTTTTCCACTCTGCTCTTCCTCCTGCAAACTCTTCCCCTGCCACCGTCCGGGCTAAGCTGGGCTCGGCCAGGACCTCCGGCTCCCGTATCGGACCACTGGCTATCACAGGGCTGAAGAGTCAAGGAGGTGGCACAGTCTGGCCTCTTTCCACCTAGGTCTGCTCACCCCAAGCCCCGTCCTGTGCCCTGCCTGTGAGGGGATTCCCTGACGTGATCAGGAAGGCAGGGCAAGGAGGCAGCCATGAGCTACTCATGAGGATTAATGAATGAGAGGAGAGGATGACAGCCAGGCAGCTCCCCCTCACCAGACGGTGCTGCACCCCCAACCAGGCGAGCAGCTGCAACCCATGTGGGCCTGCTGCCTGGCACCTGATTGGCAGGAGTTGAGCTGGCCAGGTCAGTGCAAGGGCTCATTTCTAGAGCTTCCACAGGGTCCTGGTTCTTTAAACAAAAACTCTTCGTTTATTCTGCTGCTCTTCATTCATTCATTCAACAATTATTCATTGTGCTGAGAGCTGGGAAAAAGTGACGAACAGAATAGACAGGGTCTCTTCCTTCATTCTAGTGAGGGTGACGGAGAAGCTCTGAGCATTGCAGGGTCACAAATCACTCAGGTAGATGCTAGAGGAAAATGCAGTTTGTTTGTTTTCCATAATTGGCCTAATCTTCCTCAAGCACCCCACCCAGCTGGGAAGTGGGGCAGGAATGGGGAGACACACTTTTAAACTCCCCAATTTCGGGTACCACCATGCTACTTTGCTTAGAAGGGTACTTTGGGGGTGCTGGTTGCTTCTGGACACGTGCTCAGGCTTTTCCATCTTTGCCTGGCCTCCATCTCCGAATGGTGTCAGAGTGTGAGAAAGGGCAGTGATAACCAGACAACTACGGTGGGGCGGGGGGGCTGGAGGTCACTTAGAGCAACACTGGGTCCTCCCCACTGGCCGGACTTGTCTCTTCCTGCCTGGACTGCTCGATGCAGCCGGTCCTGCCTGGGGTATAGCTGCTGCTCTTGGGCCCAATCCCCTTCACTGGCCAGGACACCCACCAACCTCACAACCACTGCTGATGCTGGCTGCTAACCTGTCACACCTGCACCCTTCTCCAGCGTTTTGCCCTGGGTGGAAGGGAGGTGCCTACTTCTCCAGGGTCACCTCCACTATGTCTCCCCACCCAGCCTATGCTCCAGTCCCACAGGCCTTCTTACAGTTCCTCCACCACTGCGCCTTTGTGGGTTTAAATCTCCTCCCTCCTTTCTCCTGGTTAATTTGCTCTCAGGATGACCTCCCATAAATGCTAGATATTTACAGGACTGTTACACACTCAATTTGCATTTCTATCTTCAATTGTGTGGTTTGATCAACATCTGTCTCCCTACACTTGACTTTAAGTTCCTAACAGGAGGGACCACTTCTGCTTTGTAACCATTGAATCCCCAAGGTCTAGTATAGTGCCTGGGCACCCAGTAGATGATTAATAAATTTCTTTTTGACAGCACAAGTGAATTAAATTTCCAATGAAGTCGTAAATGAATGGAATGCAGCCCTTATCTTTTAGCACCTCACTCCAACATCCCTGCTACCTCCTGGACAAGCCTAGAGATGAGACATTGCTTCTCTAGGGACACTTTTCCTATTCTTGGTGAAAGGAGCCAAATTCCCGGCCACCAGGAAGTCCCCTTCTGGCAGGAAATGGAGCAGGTTTGTTGGCAAATACAGCCCAGGGCTCCCTGCCAGGCCCCCAAGCAGAGGCCAAGCCAGCCTCACACCGAGGTCCTGCAGACTCAGATTCACTTGCAGCTATATTTCCCTTTGCCCTTCTTGCCTGAGCCTTGTCTTTCTCTATCCCCAGCCAATCCCTTCCTTTATTTAGAAGAATTATCAGTTCCTAGCTCAGCTCAGAGAAGATGAAGGGATTCCTTTGGATTCAGAAAGCATCTTGGGGGATCTAGTATCCAGTTATTCTGCAATCCCCCTACATGAAAAAGAGAATAAAAGCAGCCAACATCTATGTACTCTGTGGCAGATAGGGTGCTAAGTAATTTACATACATCGTTTTACCGAACCGCTACAGCAATTCTCTGACATAGGTTCTAGTAGTGTCCCTATTTCATGGAAGAAACTGAGGTTTGGAGAAGTTAGAGAGAGCTAAGAATCCATTCTACTAGAATAGGGGTCAGCAAACTATGTCCCACAGGCCAAATCAGGCCCACTGCATGCTTTTGTAAATACAGTTTTATTGAAACAGTTACGTTCATGTGTTTTTATGTCGTCTGTCATTGCTTTTGTGCTACATGTGACCCAAGTTCCTGTAGTCTCTCTGCTCTACTTTTTGCAAAATGGGACCCATCCTCTGTCTCCACTCTGTGCCCCTCCCCATCTCAGGCCACTCTAGACTCTTCCCTCAGGGTGTCAAGATGGCTGCAGTAATCCCAGGCCTCACAGCTCATACCAGACTGTCTGCAGGTAAGGAGGGTGTCCCTTTCGATAGCTCCTGCACCATCTGGGGTATGATCTCACATTGCCCATCCCTGAACCAATCACTTTGGTCAGGGGGATGGACTGCACTGATTTAATTAGACTTACCAATTGCCTTCAGTTTTCTCATTTACAGTAACATCTGAGTGCTTATTATGTCCCAGGCACTACATCACCCTTTACATGCATTATTACTCTTAATGCTCACAAAAAGCATACAAGTTACTAGAATTACCCTCACCTTACCACTGAGACATGAAGGCTCAGAGACACCTTGCCCAGGGTCACACAGGCCATCACATGGCAGAACTGCTGATTAACTGAAAGGGGACTGCGCTGAAAGGGGACTGAGCTCTCAGCCCCTGTACCCCAGCTACTGTTATTCCACCTCCTGTTGCTATTCTGGTGACCCAAATCCTTTGCACAGAGGGAAATATTTTCGCCACAGATTCTCAGGCTTCGGATCGAGTTTACTCCAAAGTCCCGCTCCCACCTCTGGGTTCCTCTGGACTCTATGCTCCCTCCACCTGATCTGTTTCCATGGAAACTGCTGGGCTCCTGCATCCCTTTCATTCTCCTTTCTGGGAAGCAAGGCCAGCTCTCTGATACCCCGGTCGCCAGGCCTGGCCATTAGAAAGACCAAAGAAACAATATCTGGAAGAAATACTTGCAGGCAGAGGGAGGAACCAGGCTGAGCTTCTGAGTTTTTCTTTGATGTTCTCCAAAATAACACCAGGTACTCTGAGGAGTTCTGCCAATTACCTCGGCCCAGTGGATACTAGCTGGAAAGTTGTTTGTCATCCGCTCTGCAGCTCGTCATCTCACAGTCAGCAGACTTCTTTCCCTTCTGGGGGAGTAATTCTGGGGTCTGAGGCTGAGGGGAGTCGGGCACGTCTCCTTGGGGTATTGGGTTGCAGCCTTCAGGATGCAGCTGGTGGGCAGAGGGCACAAAAGGGAGGAGGGTGCCCAATCTGCCCCTTCTAGAGTAGGGAGGAACCAGCCATCAGCTGAACTTGTGGGCAGCCTGGAAACAGTGGACATGGCATCACTCCTTGCCACTGGGAGGTGTCCCGTGGCTCTGATGGCCAGGATGTGGGAAGAGCTCTGTACACATTATCCAGAGACTTGGCACCTGGTCTACAAGGACTCCATATAACCTGGAGACTAGAAACTGGAGAAGCCAGAATGTTCTCGATATCACATCCCTGCCAGGTCTTAGTTGGGTGTTAATCTCTCTGAGCTTTGGTTCCTAACCTTTAAAATGGGTCCAATTCTTGAGTTGCACATCTGCTAGGCTCGTTGTGAGGACCTAACTAGACAGGACACATCAAAGCCTCTATGAAGGCATCTGAAGGAATCCTTGTGGTCGTCTCACCACCGTCATAAAATGTGAGAGGAGATCATGGATGAGCAGCAAAACTTCAGACATCTAAAAATAATTATAAGAAACTCAACTGATTGAGATATTAACATAGGTAAGTTTCATTTTTATTGTCACTATTTTCACGTATGCTCAATGAATCTCTCCTTCCCAACCCTAAGCGATTTCTTGACCTGAGTCCATGTTTTCCTTCTCACATTCAGGCATTTAAACTTGACCCCATCCAGCTTAAAACTCCATTCTCTTTGGGTTCTACTCCTCCTTTAAACTCTACCATGCACTTTTCTCAGGAGGCACAGAGACCTCCAAGGGCTGCAGAGAACCAGAATGGGATGCTATCACCCCCATCTCACCTCTAAGCACAGGATGGGACAGCCTGGGCCTTCACACAGCTCCAAGTCAGAAATTGCACCAATTCTACCTTGGCCCAAGGCCTCACAACCCGTAAGTGGATTTTGTACCCCCATCTGTCTGACCTCAGAACAGGGCTTGTAACTTCTAAATGTGACTGTTTCTGCAGGCTCAGCTTGGGGACAAAGGGACTTGCTCAGGCTCTATGGCCCTCCCTGGGCCTGTGTCTGTGAGAGTTCAAGGATGGGTCTTCCAGAAAGAGACTCTAGCCATGCATCTAAACTGAACAATGCAGGGCTGTCTCAATGAGGATTTTGGAGGTCACCGTGGCCACCCTGCAGTCAAACCCAGGACCTCCCCCAGTCAAGCCAACATCTGCCCCCATCTCAATAGCTCTGGAAAACTGCAAGTAGGAACTCCAGTCTCTCTTCCTCACCAGGAAAATCAAATCAACAGAGGGATACTGGCTTTGGTCTTTAGAGAGCCAGGGATGAGCACTCCGGCCCCAGGGATCTGGGCCAGCCCAGGGGACAGGAGGTTGGGTAGAGGAGCAGAGATGACAGTGTCAGAGCTGGAGGGGGGCTGAGCCTGGCCCCTGAGTGGCTGTGCAGCACAGAGGCGAAGAGCTTGTGTTTACCCTTTCCTCTGGGTCTCACTTTGGGCTTAGTCCTTCCAAGGAGCCATTCGATACCCCAGGAGAGGGATGCCAGCCACAGCATTTCTTGCCAAGCCAACCACCACTGCTCTCTGGCTCCAGGAAGGGTAGTGGGCGCACCAACTCTTTTAATCCTCAGAACAATGCTAGGAGATAAATAACCATGTTCCCATTTTGCAGAAGAGAAACACTGAGGCACAGATAGTTTATATAATTTGCCCAAGGTCACACAGCTTATTTTGGGATTCAAACCCAAGCAGCCTGATTCTAGAGTGCCTGTCCTTAAACACTGGGCCACCCTAGAGGCAGAGCAAGAGAGACTTGGGGGCTTTGGTGAACTCCTCAGCCCAGGACTCTCCTATGGCAGCAAGGAAGGTGTGGGGTGGGATGTATACAGGCCTCACAGCTGGCTTTTCATGAGTCCTCTCTCCTTGTCTCTATAAATTTGCTTTGGGCAAAAAAACACACAGTAGATTTGGAACCCTCACTCTGCATTGCCCCTCTGGGCTCACCCTGGGTGCATCCCCCCTCCTGAGGGACAACCTTTCCCCACTCTGTCTGGCCCGGGGGTCCTCTTGGCCCCCATGACCTCCTTTCTGTTCTTACCTTCCCTTTCCGCTGTCCCTTTGGAAGGTGGCTCAGTTAAGACTCACTAGCACATGTTAATCAGCATCAATTCATTTCTCACTCAATAAGCCAGACAGGGGAGAAAGGAAGGAGGAAGCTGTCACTCTGGGGTTAAGGGGTGCACAAGGCCAGGACAAGCCCCCAGGGCTCAGGCCACCAGAGACAATGGGGAGGGAGCCCAGTTCCCCACTTGGGAGGCCTGCTGTCCTCAGGACTGTGCTCTCTAAAAACAGTGCCCAGCGTTCCTACATCAGCTTGGACTTTCTCTGCCCACAATATCCTTCGGTGGGCATGGCTAAGACCCGGTGGGGTAGAATCTAGTTCTACCACTCCCTGGACACATGTCTAAGTGCCCCCAGAGCCTGTCCCGGGTAAGGCAGGTACCAGAGAGTGGAAAGAGGCACCCAGGGAGGGCAAAACCCAAGACTCAGAGAACAGTGGGAACCCCTCCTCCACTGCCATCCTGATCCTCCCTAGGGGGATAACAACCTCCCGCCCCAGTAAAGCCTTGGGAATTCTTGCTTCCCCCCCGCCCCGCCCAAGACTGGGCCCCACTAAAGGGCAAGGAGAGCATGGAAAAAGAGCGGGGTTCAAATTCTAGCTTGGCCACTTATTGGCTGGGGCCGATCATTTAGTCATTTGAAGCCTCAAGTCCCCACATAAAAAAAAAAAAGTGGTCCCTGGTCTTCCTGCTGGGGAAGGGTCAGAGGACAGGAGGCATGAGAGACCTACTGAACTCCGAAGTCCAGGTGCTAAACACTCGTCAGGCGTATTATTACCATTAGTGGTGGTGCTGGTACTACTACTGTCATTGTTGCTGCTGCCACCACTACTGTGTGATAGGGGCACTCGAGATGGGCAGGAAGAGGGAAGGCAAGGGCGGCCTCTCTCCCCTTTGCACCTAAGAGCCTCTGTTTCCCTGGCCCGGCGCTGAGTGCTCCCAGTGCAGACTCGCGCCCACCCATCGCGAACCCTGGGCAGAGCCCCTGCGCAGCCACCGCCCCTCCGCGACCCAGGCCGATTCTCTGAGTGCGCGCGCCCCCTGCTGGCGGCCGGGCGCGGCGCAGCCTCCGGACTGTATATAAAGGCAGCGTGGCGCGCAAGACCTGGCCAAGTGCGGAGTGCGCAGGCAGAGCGCTGTGCTGCCTGAGGTCTCCGAGCGGCTCACCATGGCTGGCCCGCAGCAGCAGCCTCCTTACCTGCACCTGGCCGAGCTGACGGCGTCCCAGTTCCTGGAGATCTGGAAGCACTTTGACGCAGACGGTCAGTAAAGCTCCCAACTTCTGTGCCCATTCGACCCCAGGGGACCTGCGGTGGAGGGGATAGGGGCATCACTGACGCGGGCAGGTGTATGTTTGCCCTGGGGGGGCGGGGGGGTTTGGCCGCAGAGCTTGTCGATATCAGGGTCCTGAGTTTGGGGGACATCTGGCTGCTCTGGTGACAACTGTCAGTAACTTTTCTTCCCTGACATAAATGACAAGAGAACCCACCAGCTTTGGCAGCCTCGTTCTGGGCAAGTTGCAGCTTTCCCAGAGAGGAGGGCTGGGGCTGGCAAGGCTCCCCATGAGTGATCCCTGGCATCTTACCTTTCCGCCTTTCTCTTCAAGGTAACCTCCTGCCTTCGGCTGCTGCAGCCACAGGTCTCAGAAGCCCACTCATTTCTTACCTCACATTTTCCTTTTGTTGAATACCAGGTTAGCCCCTTTGGCATCCTGGGGCTTGGGGGATGCAGGGGGAATCCTAAAGGGAAACCCTTGGCCTCCACAGCCCTGTTTGCAAGGAACAGGAGTGGAGAATGGCACTGGGGTCCTCAACACCCCCTGCACCTCTTCTGCCCATTTTCCATCCCCCACAGACATGCGGTACCACCCACAGCAGCAGTGGGTATGGCGGGGGCAGAGCTGGGGTCTTCCTGGATATGTTCTCTCATTGTGATAATCCTGGGGGCTTTGGGTGACTCCATATCTGGGTAGGTGGGGGAGACACAATTTTAAATGCTTCAGTGACCAAACCCTCTGTTTTGTGTGGTCTTGGCATTGGCTCACTCCAAAAATGAGGCCTGGACTAAAGTGACCATTGGAGGTGGCTCCCATCACTGAGTTTCCAAGGGTCTGTGATGGTCTGACTCAGGCATAAAGGGAGGTCCCCCTTAGAGGCTTTTGGCTGGAGATTTTCTTGACCATTCCAAAAAAAAAAAAAAAAAAGTAATCTGATTTCCTTCTCTGAGGTCCTGGTTAGGGCGGGCATCAAAAATGTTCCAGTATCTCAGACCACTGGCATTGTGGTGGCTCATGGTATTTGTCCTGGGACTGAGATGGGCGGGTGTGGGAACCAAACGGAAGACCAGGTGACAGATGGCTCCATTCATCCCCCTTCGCTTCCTCACCTTGGCAGGGTGGGCATGAAGGTGGCTAAACAGAGGTCCTCTGCCCCTGTGGAGAGGCAGGGGTTAATGTCTGGGGACATTAATGAGTAAAGTTTTGTTCCCCTGGAGCCAACTGAGAAAGCTGTGGTGGAGGGTAGGAAACTGGGCATGTGATACGTGGGTTAGGACCGTGGTTTGCCTATGGATCACTGACAAAGGTGGTAGATGCTGAAATCTGTAAAATGGGGCTAAGCAGGGGCTGCACTCCCAGTCCCCAGCTGGTGCCATAAAACTCCCTTGGTGAGAAGGGCTCTAAGCAGCTTCAGCTTCTTAGTATTCCAGATGACAAGCACATTCCCTAAGGGTGCTCCTGCCAGTTTATCTGCACCAGAGACTTGCATGATTCAAGGAAAGTTACCAAGTGGTCAAGGTTATACCTCAGGCCTCCTGCCAGATGAGTCAGCTATAAACAGAGGACTCCACAGTTCTACGTTCCCCCTATTCTCATGGGGACAACCAATAGCCTTCTCGATAATCATGCAAATCCTTACATTAATCTGAGACTTGGTACTTTTCAAAACACATTCACACTTTCTTGAGTGCTGCATTGTGAATCTGCTGGGCAGATCCTGATTCTTCTGTGTGAATGAAGAATCAGACGCAAGGAGTGACTTCTCGGTGGTGGTGTAGCCAGGTCGTGGTGGGGCTGGCGAGTGCCAAGCGCCTGTTCCCCCGCCCTGGCTTCTGGACACCTGCTTTCCCTCCCACATGCCCACAGAAGCTCCTGACTCAGCCTCAAAGGTGATGGGCAGTTCCTTTAACCTAGAAAAGGGTCCTTGACATGGCAGGAGTATAACTAAGCTACAACTAGACTCAAGAGTCTTTAATGACTCCCAAACCATTGTTATCTGTGGTTCCCTCCTGCTCCAAAGTAGGAGAGCTAATTGCTCATTTCTTGCCCACCAGGCGTTCCATTGCCTTCTATAATCACTGTATCAGGGCAGTCCCAAGGAGGGACCATGGATCTCACAGAGAAGCAAGGCAAAGAGGATTAAAATGCCAGAGATGCTACAGAGGTGATTTAGGAAAATGAGGATATGACCAAATTGGAATTCTACCTGCTCTGGACCTTCCCTGTCTCCTCTCGAACACCTTCTGGGGAGCTGACCACCTCACCCCAGAGGTGCTCCCTGCCCTTATCTTGGCCTCCCTCTTACTAACTCTGGTTTTTGTTTTCATCTTGGGATTTCTTCCTGACTCTGAGCTCACAAACTTAAAGAGCCCTGGGAGGACTCTCCTTTGCAGCACACCAGGTCCCTGGAGTGAGCTTGCTGGAGCCCAATTAGTCACAGCCACCAGAGAGAGGGAGCCACCGCCCCACCCCCGTGGACTTCACAGTAAACAGAGACCAGGGGAGGCTGGATTCGAAGGATCAAAAGATCACACAGCAAAATGGTAGTGGGGGACCCAGGAGTCCTATCTCCTAGTCCCCTGCATCAACCCCAGACTCTTGCTCAGCAGTCAGCCAAGGTCATGCATTTGGGAGGGTTCTGAGATTGTCTCTCAAAGGCAAAGGTAGGGAAGACAGCAGCCAAGCGCACGCTCTGCAAGATCCAGACAGCTTAGAGATGCCCAGCTCAGAGTTCACCCTGGCCCTCTGTGTGGTTCTGACCACACAGGCCATCAGGCTCCTATTCTGCTGATGACCAGTAGGAGGTCTGTGAGGAGCCAAGTTGTGGCCTTGGCTTTGCCCTCTGGAAGCAACTGAAAACGTATAGAAGGATAGGTTCTCTCCCAGTGGCCAGCAGAAATCCCACTCTAAGAATCTATCCTATGCAGATACACACGTACATATGCAAAAAGTTCTATGAAGCAGGGGCTCTCCTACCAAGTTCTTTGAAATACTAAACATTCTGGGGAAAATGTGCTTCACTAGGAAACAGAAAAATAAATCATGCTAATCTCTACAATGGAATATTATGCAACCAATCAGAATGAGGTGCAGTGTTGATATTGATATGGAAAAATGCCCAAGATGTATTTATTAAGATTTTTTAAATTGTAGCAGAACAGTATTATAGTATAAGCCTATTTAAAAATTATTATTAGTAAAACATGTATGGTGGAAAATATTGGGAAGAATATAACATAACAATAGTAGTTCTCTCTGTAGAGTGGATTAAGTAAAATTAGAAGGCGTTTTATTTTCTAAGATAATTCCTACAGTGTTTAAAATTTTTACAAGAGCATGTTTCTTGTGTAATCGGCAAAATAAGAAAGATATAAAATAAAATTTTATGGACACCTCCTTCTCCCCCCAAAAAGAAATATAAAGGTTTGCCGAGAATCTGCCCAGACTCCTCTGGGCACTTGTTTGCCTCCTGATGGCCCTGGTGACCCAGGGGGATCGCAAAGCCTCACACAGGGACTAAACATTGTTCCTTATCTGTGTGGGCCCCAAGGACTTTGAAAATTCGTGGCAGGTAGGACCACAAGGGGCTTAGGAGAGCCTTGCCCAGTCTTCCCTCCTCTCTCTTCCCACACCCAGTGGTCATGAAAGAACCATCCTCCAAACCCACCCACTACGAGGGACATTCTAAACGCAGAGTGCCCAGGCAGGCTTCTCCTTAAGCACCAGACCCTGCAAAGCTCACGTCCTGGTTGGGGAAGGGGAGGAAAGCTAAACAACAGCGCCTCACAGAGGTGGCCCTGGGCAGCTTGCATTGGAATATTAAATGAAGGCCCTTGGAAGACATGCCCAAACAGGGTTACAAAATATCTGGTATATATTAAGTAATTATACAAAACGACTGTATTTACAATGCCATGGAACCGTGCTATTCATTAGATAATTATAGGATTTATAAAAATAATTGCTTCTTGGTGCATTCAAGTCAGAGGGTTCTAGTTCAGGAAGCCAAGGTCAGAGTTGACTGAGGGAGGCTTTCTACCCTGTTAGGGTGTCTCTGAGGGGTCTTTGTCTCATTTACGCATGGTGTCAGGATTTGGGCTCTCTGGGGTAGGCCCTAGGAATAAATACCCTAACCCCGCCTCTGCTTTCACCCCCCAACTCCCCACTCGTTTCACTCACAGTGCCCTTTGGTGTGGAGCCTCCACAATGTGTCAGCCCCGACTGGGTGCCCTTCGTTCGGATCCCATGCCTCACCACCCTGCCTTGCAGGGGAGGGTGACTGCACCAGCCTGGGGAAGGCAGTTGTATCTGGGAAGAACTGGGGCTCCCCAAAAAGGTAGCCAGGGGGATGCATTTTCACAAACAAGGTGTTTCTGCACACCTGGACAGGGCAAGCCACCAGCCCAGCGATCCAATCCCTGCCTGCTCACCTTGGTCATTCTCCTCTAGGCTCAGCGGTTTCACGAGCTGAGCGCTTGGGTGAGGTTTACGTCCCAGGGGCCAGAATTAATAGAGCAGGCGTGAGGCTCTGCAGGAGCTGTGCCTCCCCCTTGCGGCCTGGCGGCTCTCCTGAGCCATTGCATAATGCGCCCTCCTTTGCTCAGCCCGTCCCATCTGGGGCCTCTGGCTTCAGCTCTCTCCCCTCCTCTCTGGCTCTCTGCTGTCTCCCCTCCTCTCTCGCCCAATCTGCCCCATCCTTCTGGCTTCGCCCACGCCTGGGAATCAACCCAGCCTTAGGCTGCCAGCTGTCCACAGGTTCAGGGGACCCAGCCCAGCTCTGAGCCACTGTTCCAGAAGCAGCACAGCCCAGAAGTACAGATTAAAAGTCAAGTGTCTAAACATCCATCCAGTAGCTGTTCGGACTAGGATTCCCCCATCTCCCAGGAGCCACTGGGACAAGCACGTGTATGTATGTGTGTGTGTGTGTGTGTGTGTGTGTGTGTGTGTGTGTCTGACAAAGAGAGAAACCAAGACAAATACAGATATGGACAGAGGTCATCCCTGGGATGAACAGAAGGAAATGAGGCTGTCAGCTGTGACTAAATCTCCTTTCCCCTCAACTCCTCCTCTCTGACACGGGGTCAATAAGCCATCTGCTTACCTGGCAGAGTCCTGAAGACTAGATGGGCGGGGAGCAGAAAGTTCTTTGTAAATGGTACACACAATGCAAGGTAATATTAATATTGGGGTGGAGCCTGAGAAAGCTGATCTCCTGACTTCAAGGATGGTATGACTGTCCCAGAGGGTGCTATTTGCCTTTCCATAAATTCCATAAACTCCAGACAAACAGCCACGTGGCCTGGCCTCTTGGGCAGCTTAACAAGGAATTCTATAACTGCCTAACTCCCCTCCTCGATTTTCTCTTCACAACGCTTTATAGAATAACATAGACAGGTAAGCACTACACTGATGCAGCATCTAGGCCAGAGGCTCTCAAACCTGAGCCTGCAGGAGGACTTGTTAAAACACAGATTTCTGGGCCTCACTCCCAAAGATCTTGATCCAGTAGGTCTAGGAGTGGGACCCGAGAATTTGCATCTTTAACAAGCTCCCAGGTAATGCTGACACTGTCAGGCCCTAGACCACACTCTGAGTAGCACTGGTTTAGGCCCCTAATGTCAGTAGAGGTGAATCACTTGTCAGTATAAGACCCAGGTCTACCACCTTAGGGCTCATGTCAGTTTCCCCACTTCAACCTCAAATGTAAAGCCAAAGGGCCTGGTCTTTCTAAGAAGACACTAACATGCAAAAGCAGTGGTTCTCAATCATTTACATTCCTTCACTGTTAAAAGTTCAGATTCTGGCTCAGAAGGACTGGTGGGCCTGGGATTCTGTATTTCTAACAAGCTCCCAGGTCATTCCAACGCTATTGTTCCACAGACCACACTTTGAACAACAAGTCCTTATACTCTAGACCTACTAAATCAGAATCTCCATTTTAATAAGATCCCCAGGTAATTCCTACCCACATTAAAATTTGAGACATGCTGCTCTAGAGCAGTTCCTAACCCTGACTGCACATTAGAATCAACTGGAGAGCTTTGAAAACATGCCCACAAGAAGGCCTCACTCCACCAATTAAATCAGAAGCTCTGGGGATAGGGCCCAGGCAGTGGTGTTGTTTTAAAAGGTTCCCAGGTGGTTCTCATGCATAGCCAGGGCGGGAACCAGTGTGCTAAAGATAGCAGTCATGCTAGAATTCTTTGGGCCAAAGGGTTCACAGCCATGATCAGCTCAGAAGACCTTCGGAGCACAGAGTATTAAAATGATGCTTTCCAGTTAGTGATTCCAGAATACTTCCACAACATTACCTTGTATGGCTCTTCCAATAGCTCAATAAAGTAGAAAGAACCTAAAGAGTCATACCCATTTTAGAAACCAAGAAATTGAGGATCGAAGCGCAGGACTTGCTCAATGTCACCTGGACAGTCACAGAGCGGGTGGTAGAAGTATACCTCGTACTCGGGTTCCTCTTTCCTGTTCACTTCTTGGAAAATCTGTACACACACATCTCAGTGAGAAACAAGTAGGCCCCTTTCCACCGTGGGGCAGGGAATCCTTTGGTCCAGGCTTTCCAAGTGCCCGTGGTCAGATTAATTGCAAAGAAGTGTTGTCTCACTTTAAATCTGGGCAAACTGAGGCACGGGGGTGGTGAAGAATGGTAGCAAAAGTAGAATAAGAAAAAGTACAGTGTACCTAGGTCCCACTCAACCCCCTCTCCCTAAAGTTCACAGAATAGGTTTCATATGGAGGTTAGGAGTGATGGTTGCCATAGTAACCACATCCATATCCATGCCCATCCACATGAGATTTGCTTGCTCTGTAAGTCACCCTACCCCTCTGTAAGATGGTCAAAGAAGAAGCAAACCAATTGCCCTGAAAAGAGGTGGACAACCGTCCTCCACCCGGCCCCAGATAATAAGATCCTCCTGGGTGGTGGAGGGGAGTTGCTCTGAGGGAGGCCTTTTCTCTCCAGCTCTGGGCACTGCAGCTCCTGCCGGCCTGTCTAATCTCTGCTCCTCCCTTCTGCCTTCAGCCGGTAGATTCACATCATTCTTGTCTGGCGGCCTCACCCCAATAGATCATTGAATGCTCTTGGAAAATAGGCCCATGTCTAGAACTTGGCTCTAGCTCCCACAGCTCCAGACACAACGTTTAACTGTTGTTCAGTTCAAAAAACAAAGTCTTGGGGTTCCGTGGTGGTGTAGTGGCTAGACTTTGGCACTCTAATGCTGCGGCCTGGGTTTGATTCCCAGCCAAGGAAGTACCCCCCAAAAAATAAACAAAAATCCTCTTGAAGTGAACCCCATTTCTGCCCCTGTGTTGGAGGGGGAAATTCCTAGCTTGGCATGGGGGCTCATCCAGCCTCTGGGAATCTCCTGCCAGCTGGATTCAGGGAGGGGACTTTCTCCAGTGGCACTGTCCCAGCTCCTGGCCCCTCTCCTTGCCCCTGATTTCACTCCTCCCCTTCTCCTCGCTCTGCCCAGTAGCTGGGGCTTCTCAGCAAGTCCTTCCCTGCTCACCCTGTCCAAGTAGTCCTGGCAGTCACTTCAGCTGCCTCCTAATACACTCAAGAAACAAACACACACGCATTCACTCCTGTGTCTGCCTTCAGCCACCTCTGAGGCCTCTGCTTCATCGAACCCCAGCGTCTGCTCACAGGGCGAGCTCGGAGCCTGCCTCTCCAACTCCAGCCTCGGGCTTCTAGAAGCTGCACCTGGACCCAGAGCTTACTCCAGCTTTCCGCCTAAGAAATAGGAAAACATGGAGTTCCCTGGTGGTGTAGTGGCTAAGGCCCCGGCGCTGTCAGCGCTGTGGCCTGGGTTCGATTCCCAGCCAGGGAACTACCCGCATTTAAAAAAAAGGGGGTGGGGGGGACAGCCAGCTCACTGCGGAGAGCAACCAGGAAGAGAAAAAGTAGTCCTTCCTCCAACTCAAGCGATACCATCCACTAGACGACCTCCTTTTTGCCCAAAAAGCCCCGCTCCGTCCTCTCCCTCCCTCTGCAGTTCCATCCGGCCTTACAGGCTATTAGGCAGGCTCTCAGTGAAATTCCAACTCTCCCAAGAAGCTTTGCAGAACATCCTAGAAGAAAGACTATCCTAGAGGTGGAGGGTGGGGGTTGGGGGTGGGAAGGGGATCTCAAATCTCACCCCCAAATACAATCACATCTTTTTCCTTCAGAGAAAAATACGTAATTTATCTCAACGTGGTTCTTTTCATTCAATAGTTAGCGTGGCGTCTTCTCCACTAGAGGGCGTCTCGAAATTCTCAGGGGGCAGTGGGCCAAGAGGCTGGGAAGGACACATACCCCACCCCCACCCTAACCCCCAAATCCCCCTTCCCCCCAGCCCCCACCTAAGTCAGGGCACTACTCCTTTTTTCTTTGTTGAGTTTGTAAATCCATTCACCCCTGAAGCAAGTTAACTGCCATCTCCCTTTCCTGTTCAAGTTGAATATATATGGGAAACTTGCTCAACTAGATCAGATTTGAAACTTAACTTTAGGCTAATGGTTTCCAAACCTTGCTGTTAAAAAAACATCATGATGCTTAGTTCACACCCCAATTATATCAGAATGTCTGAGGGTAAGAGCCAGACATCCATATTTTTTTACAGATCCCAGGAGATTCCAATTCACAGCAAGTAGTCTGGAGAGACTTCTTTATTTCCCACCCACAAATGCCTCCTCCCCATTACAGCAGAGACCAGTGACCTTGGCTGTGGACTCGGCCCCCCTGGTCTCTAAGTCATCTGGGTTCAAGACTTGAGAACCTAAAGGACTTCTCACTATTTATGCGATCTTTCAAGTCAGGCTTTGATCTTGGGACCTGGTCCTGAAAACCACTTTTCACTCAGACTCATTCCCCTATCTTATATGCGGGTTCTGGTCATTGAACTCAAACCATAGCGACATTTATGGTTCGCTCATAATGCGTTGGGGATTTACATCCAGAATCCCATTTAATTAAAATAACCCGGAGAGGTCAAATAACTTTCCCAAAGTCATACGGCTGGTACGTGCAGCAGCACCAGAGTTTGAATCTGTGTCCATAAACCTCAGAGCCCCTCTCCATGGCTGTGCACTGGGATGCCTCCCCCACGCCTCATCCCTGTGACCCACTCTCTCAGGCGGCCCCAGCCCGTAGTACAGATGCCCTGCCTTTCTCTCGCCACTCCCTTCTTCTTTGTAAGTTTCCTGGAGCTGCTGTAAGGAAGTACCACAAACTGGGTGGCTTAAAACAATAGAAATGTATTTCTCGCAGTTCTGGAAGCTAGACATCCAAAATCAAGGTGTCAGCAGGACTGGTTCCAGGCTCTGAGTGGCAGTGTGTTCCACCTCTTTCTCCTACCTCATGATGGTTGCCAGTGGTTCACAGCGCTCCTTAGCTTAGAGGTTCCTCACTCCGATCTCTGCCTGTCTTCACGTGGTCTTCTTCCCTGTGTATTTCTCCGCGTCTTCACATGGCCTTCTAATAAGGACACCAGTCATTGGATTTAGGGCCCACCCTAATCTAGTATGGCCTCATCTTAACTAATTTCTCTTGCAAGGATCCTGTTTCCAAATAAAATCACATTCTGAGGTTCTAGGTGTACATGGCTTTGAAGGGTTCACTCTTCAACTCAGTGCACTCTCCAGTCTCAGAGACCCAAGTTCTGCCTCTGACCTCACTCATCCTGGTGACCAGGGACAGCCACCTGCTGACAAACCTTGATGCTGATGACCTTTGGTCCCGTAAGATGTCTAGCTCCTGCTGCTGGCCCAGCTGGTTATGGACAGCTCCCAGCTCCTGCTCACCTGGCCCAGATGCTGGTCCCTCCCCGTGTTCTCTGACCACTGAATGTATACCCTCAGGACACATGGTTATTAATCTTCAATCTCTATGGTTCCAAATATCCTGAGGGCAGGACCTGCATCCCTAACAGTCCAGGGCTAATCCAGACACCTGCTAGTTGACCAGTGAGGAGAAGTTCTCTGTGAAGCCCCTGACTTCCCCACTGCACACCGCCATCAGTCTTACTACTTACTGTATTTTTCCATTGTAACCCATTTTTCTGGCCCAAACTTTCAGGGGAAAAAATCTTTTGTTTTAATTTTTTAACTCAAATTTTTATTTGTTTATATTTAGGTACTTGTTTTTTGTATTATAAAGGAATTGTAGCATTTTTAACATATTATGTATAAGAAATTTTATGTAACAAATCATTAAAAAACACAAGAGCAGGTACAAGGTACAAGAAATTTTATGTAAAATATACATAAAAAATGATTATCACATTCCAGAGTATTATTTTGCACATGGATATCATCATTGATTTCTAGAGTTATACTTTTGATTTCTAGAGCATAAGTAAAAGAATTAAAAACACTTATATAGATACAGAATTAGTACTATCCATGTATAATGTGCACCCTTATTTTTTCCTCACAAATGTGGGCAAAAGGGTACACATTATACACAGTAAAATATAATAATTTTGAGGTTAATTGCTTTTTTTTTCTTTGCTATCTTTGCAGGAAATGGATATATTGAAGGTAAAGAACTAGAAAACTTCTTCCAAGAGCTGGAGAAGGCAAGAAAAGGCTCTGGCATGGTAAGCCTATCCCCCTTTCCCATTGTTTGGAATTTCCTGTCATTCTGACCATGGCTTTGAACATTGTCCACCCCAGGTTATGCATCCCATCAGTGGGCTTGACAGCTCTCATCTTGACCCTCAGACTTTTTCTTTTATTTGTAAGGATTTTTAAAAATTGGAGTAGTCCCTCAAAAGAGTACCTTCCTTCAGTATTATTCGGTGACTGGTATTGAGGGGTATTCATGAATGGACACCAGAAGTTGAGGAACCTCCCCCAAACTGCAAGGCTTTGTGTCTGTATATGTGTATATACAGACACAAAGTATTTTTCCCCCTAAGGGAAGAGTCCACAGCCTATCTAAGATGTTCAGAGGGGTCATGACTCAAGATTGGATGCCTCGAGGGTTTCACGTGCTCTTATTCTAAACTGGAGTTTCTCAGCCTCAGCATAATTGAATTTGGGGCTACATAATCCTTTGTCGTAGGGGGCTGTCCTGTGCATTGTAGAATGATTAGCAGCATCCCTGGCCTCTACCCATGAGATGCAAGTAGCACCACCCCTCCAAGTTGTGACAATCAAAATTATCTCCAGATTTTGCCAGATGTCCTATGCAAGGGGTGCAGAATCATCCCCACTAGAGAACCACTGTCCTAGACCAACGAAGTCTGGCATCCTCAGCTAGGACCTAGAGGAAAATGGAGGATTGCTCCAAACCAGTATGTGAACCAATGGTACTGGCTGGCCTCCATGGTGTGGCGGTGTCAGACCACCCTTCTTAGCTTGCCTAAAGTGACTCCAAATGATGTCTCAGCCCCTTAACAGCAGAGACGTCGTTTCCCCTGGTGCCAACCTGGCACTATGGAGTATTGTCTGTCCCAGTTACACACCTTTACTAAAGTCTTTTGGAAGAGCGTCTTAAATACTGAAAAGGAAGGGTGATTGAAGCTAGCCTATTGCAATTCCCATGTCTGATTCTTGACTATATGGAGTCAGACCCACTTGCTCCCAAGGATCCCCTTTGGAGATCTCTCTACCCTCCCCTGTTGTGTATCTGTTGTTCCATCCACTGCTTATTAGCAAGTCTTGGTGGAGCAGTTTGGGAGATAAGTCAAATCCACCATTGAGCTCCTGGTTCAAAGCTTGGCAGAGTGCCCCAGTGCGGAGGAGTTCTAAGCAATGGGTTTAAGCCATGGAGGTGATTCATGGGATTATCAAGAGTTCCCCCATCACCCTCATTACTAGGATCACAGAAAACACAGGCTTCACAACTGATTCTGGGATAGTGGGGTGGGTGGAGGAATATGTTTTCATGAAGTGCTTCAAATCTGAAATCCTTCAGTCTTAGCCTTCCTTAGACGGCATCAGGGGTGATTTTCAAATATGTCAACTACAATCTCAGTGAATGTCACCCCAGAACTGTGTCTCAGAGCAGTTGTTATATGGTAGAAGGAAAGCAGAAGCCATGAGTTCAAATTCTGGCTATACTAACTGGTGACTTTGGTCGAAGTCACTTCATCTCAGCCTCCATTTGTAGGTAGAATGGAGAGACTACTCACCTCATGGGGACCACTGTAAAAATTAAACAGGATGACCACATTTGTGATAAGGGTCTAGGATTATCCCATGCACAATTGTAAATGTAAAGCAAAAAAGACTGATAAATAAATATTGGCAAACTGAGACCATTTCCAAAGGTGAAAAGCAATAGAAGGAATTCAAGCAAGATTCTAAGAACTGGTAGAATTCTCCATGGCCAATCCTAGAGAGCCCAAACCCTCCCCAAAGTCATCTGATAAGCAAAGAAGAGGCATCAGCTGCCCAAATAGATTTGTCATTGATTAGGGATAAGGAAGAGTTCATTAATGCAAATAATTAATCAGCAGCATCCCAAACCAAGAGAAGATTTGGGAACTTCAGGAGTGCTTTACATTAGATAGGCAACCATAGGCTGAAGGAACTTGTGAAGTTCTTAGCCTTTCTCATTGTCATAGTGATCTATTGGACTATTTAAATTACCCCTCAGTTCTATGAAGACTTTCTCTTCACATTTCTCCTGGCATAAAATCAGAGGGGAAAGCCTTGTGGAACTGCCACTTAGTCTCTAAAGAAAGTGAGCATTGCACCTTGCTCTGGTCGAGTGCTTAGAACCCATTACAGGGTTCTGAATTAAGTTGGGTTTTATTAGAAGTTGCCTCAGTAAAATGCTGGAGCCTCAGTTCTTACATCTGACAGGTGGGAGTAAGTCCTTGCCCTTTCGATAAGGGTTGTAGTTTAATCCATCCCAAAGGCAGAGGGGCATGTTTAGTTATGTGGCACAGAACATGCCCACATGTGCTATTTCCCCCTGACAATGATGTGACTGAGCCTCAAAGAGACCATTTAGATTTGGAGGTATCCTGAAAGGGAAAAAGGTGCGGCCCTGATCGCTCAGGGCATTGCCTCGACCTGGCTCCATGCCTGCTTATTTAGGGCCCAAAATGATTCTCACCACTGCACCAAAAAGGTGAGAGATCCGTGGTTCATATGGGACCCAGAGCAAAATCAGCCCCCTTTGTCCTTCCACAGGTGCCAAAGAGTGACAACTTTGGGGAGAAGATGAAGGAGTTCATGCAAAAGTATGACAAGAACTCGGATGGGAAAATCGAGATGGCAGAGGTGAGTCCTGTTGTCTAGGCTAAGAGTTATGTGGGAAGGGCCATCATCGCCAGTGCCTCTCCCGTGCACAAGCATCCATCTAGGGATCTAAATGAGGTGGTGGTCTTAAAGCACCCCTATCCCATCCCCAGCACAGAGGATGACCAAAGAGAACAGAGGGGGCTTTTTCTGTGTCTCACAAGAAAAGAGGAGGAAACAAACATTGGCCTAAAACAGGGATGAAGACCTTAAATGTTCTCAGGGCCCAACAGATATTGTAAATGTGTGATCTTAAGCCCAACTTAAAATAGAAGGGAGGGTGAAGACTGGAGAACAGAGAAGCTTCTGTCCTACCTAACGGCATCCAAAGGCAACATTTGTTATAATGTGTATCATATATAACATGTATAATTTACATATTTATATGCACATACAGTCATGTGCGAATAGCTATATATTATTAAAAGATAAATTGAGGCATATTAAAAATTTTAAGACTTTATCTGAGCAAAAATTTTTTGGAATTAGGCAGTGCCAAACAGGAAGTGATGAGCAACACTCCACTGATAGGAGCTAAAAGGAAGACTTTTATAGTGAAGAGGCAGAAGCAAGGCAAAGAAATGATCTGATTGGCTATAGTTTAAGTGGTTGCATAAAGCCTAGTTGGCCATTTTGGCTGTTTGTTAGGCTTTGGTTTGCTTACATGTCCTCCTGAGGCATTAAGGCAGCCGTAGGCTAATAGCTTCCTTGTTTAATTAATTTAAAAATTTACACACACACACACACACACTTCTATGTACACATGTACATACATGTATATGCAGGCACAACAAAACACTTCTGGCAATCTGTTTGCAGCCTGTGGTCATGGAGTCAAGAATGACTATGGCAGCACACAAATGAGGGCATACATAGCTCCTCCCCTGGGTGGACTGGCTGGGATGCTGCCTTAGGTCGGCGGCCTGAAAGCACAGGCTGAGACAAAGATTTGAGTGGATGGGGTTTACTGAGAGACAACTCTCAAGAGAAGGGATGGGGAAGGCAGCAGGAAAAGGCAGAGGAAGGAGCTAAGCAAAAGACATGGTCTCATCTGGAGCCTAGTCTCAACCTGATCTCATGGGGAGTTCTGGAGTGTGAATTGTGCCACAGAGTTGGTCCCACTTTGAGGCAAGGGGTAGAGTGATCAGTCATTAGATGCAGGCTGCCCGCTCCAAGTCAGGGAGGGTGGCGGGAGCAGCCCTAGTTTGGTGGAGGGCAGTTTTCCTGCAGCGGGCAGCTGTGATCCTTCACAGCAGCTGAGGGGATGGCCCAGGTGCCTAGCTAAAAGGGACTGGGAAAGGCACCAAGAGAATCCACTATAGATGTCTAAACTGCAAATCTCAGAACTGAAATCCTGACTTAAATGGGCTTAAACCAGGGACCAACAAACTTTTTCTGTAAAGATCCACATTATAGCAAATGTTGGAGGGTTTGCAGGCCATACAACCTCTGCTAGGACTCTTCACTTCTGCCACTGTAGCACAAAAGCAATATGTAAATGAATGGGTGTGTCCGTGTTCATTACAGAAACAGGCATTGAGCCAGATGTGGCTTGTGGGCTATTGTTTACCAACTCCTGGCTTAAACTCTGAGGGGCTCCTAATGAAAAAGGCCATGGTAGGGTTAACTCCAGGTGGAGGAGGCCATGCGTCCAGCTCTGCTTTTCTGCAGTTCTCCTAGTTCTGACCCCCAAATAGCTTCATCCTAAGTAAGGCTGGTAGCAAGCTGGCTGCAGCAGTTCCAGGCATCATGTCCAGATTCAACCATGTCTAGCTGCAGAAAGGGCTTATCTCATTGGATCCCTAATAAGAGCAAGGAAACCTTTCCCAGGAGTACCCTCAACAGACCTCCCCTCACATTTCATTGGCCAGGACTGGGACATGCCTACTCATAAGCCAATCACGGGCAAGGAAAGTAAGATTAGTACATTTAGCTGAGACTAATCAGGATTTGCCTGTGTCCAAGGATGCTGGGAGCAGAAGTGGGGGAAGGCCAGTGGGTGAGCAAACAACAGTGTTTGCTGCACAAGAATACTTGCATTTCTTTAAAAGTCAGATGGGTTGAAGTATAATTTACATACAATAAATTGCATTAATTTGTTATATAAAAATCCGTGAGTTGAAACAGTTGTACTCAGCAATGTAATAACCACCACGGTCAAGTCACAGTATTTCTATCACCCCCAAAATGTTCCTTGCCTGATGCAGGCCATCCTGTGCTAGCAACCGCCAATCTCAGATTAGACTGCATTTTTAGAGTGTTATATATATATGTATATTATACGGAATAATCTATTACGTGTTATTCTGAGTCTGAGTACTTGGCACTACTCTCCGTCCCTCCAGCTGCTCATGCCCTAAGGTTTGGGATGACGCCCTTCTCAGAACATCCTTCTTCCCCTTTGAAGGGCTGTTCTCGGGCAGGAGAAAAGTGGAGCAAAACGTGACTCCCACACTGCCCCACCCCTGGCCGTTTTCCATCCTCCCCACAGGAAAGTCTGCTCTGCTCCCTGGCAGGGCCCTTCATGTTACTGTCGCTCTCTGATCCCCACAGCTGGCGCAGATCCTGCCGACTGAGGAGAACTTCCTTCTGTGCTTTAGGCAGCACGTGGGCTCCAGCGCTGAGTTTATGGAGGTGAGGTTGGGGTGCTGCCTTTCTCCCACGTTCAGAGCCAGGTCCACCCAAATGCCTGGGAATGGCCCCTGGGAGAGACTGAACCTCTTAGAGCTCCATTACTCAAATTGTGGTGCACGGACCAGCAGCATCACTATCACCATCACAGGGTGCTTATTAGAAATGCAGAGTCCCCCACCCACGGAATCACACCCTACATTTTAACAATGTCCCCCAGTGATAGATGGGTGTATACATTAAAGTGTGGGGAATAGGATGAGAAGCAAGCCTGGGTCAAGTACATTTGGGAGATGCCGTGTACATACTACCTCCCCTCTATGGCTTTTTCATAGACATTTGCGTATCACGGGCTCCGAGAAAGCCTGTGGGAAAGAGACCTGCTTCACTGGGTTGGGCTCCACGATCACCCATACTTCCTCCTCATTCAGTGCCATTAGCATCCTGCAAGGTCAGAGTCCCAAGAAGTATGCTTGGAAAGGATGAAGTATATACTGTCCTAAAGCTGGAAAAGCCCAATGAGAATTCCAGTTTCTAGTACCTTCCAGGTTTAATCTTTGACTGTGGTCTGAGCTTCAGTATCTCCCTTTTAAACGGGCATTGTCCTCTTTGCAGGAGGAATTCTTTGAGATCACATAAAAGAGGACATCCAAACTCATGTATCTTTTGAGTAATATTCAACCAACGAATTGAACCATGTGAAATTGATGCTATTTAACCATTTTTATGTACAAACTCTGGACATTCCGTAGGGTTCAACCAAATATACAAGGGCTGTCTGGAAAGTATCCAGCCATGTAATATGAAAAATAGAGGCATCTATGGCTGGGGTGTTTTCCAGACAGCCTTCTTACTAATCCTGATGGCCAACAAACCACCAATTATTTCTTTTCCGCACCCTAGTGATCCAATGCATGTGTCCCTCAGAGTGAAATTCAACATATACCCTACACACACTGCCTGCTAGAAGAACATCATGACTGGCCTTCATTTTGACCTGAGGTGCCATTCATCATGTTAAATCCGTTTCCCACCACCAGGAACCTCTTCTCCAAGAGTCACTGCCTACAAAGAGTGGCAAACTGGCCCTGACACCCACATGGCAGTGAGTTCTCCACATATGGCTAGAAAGTCGGTTAGAAAACTGTTCCTGGGGTGGAGGAGTCATTTTTTAAGCGGCAGCTTGCCTGAGCATCAGATAAGGATTTCATTTTATGGTTCTTTAAAGGATTCTCTCCAGTATTTTTCAAGATGGCAAAATTCCATAAGCTGCTAATTGACATTCTGGATTCTGTTCTTAGTCCTCCTCTTACCTGTCCGGGGGGTGGGGGGGTTACTGAAAAGCTGTCAGTGCACTGCTTTTGTGAGAGTCAATTTTTCTGACTGCTTCTTTCCTGATAGGGCGACAGCCAAAGGCGGCCTCTATTCCACCTCTGATCTGGAAAATGGTGATGATGATATAGCTTGTAAGAGGACAGAGATGCTTCAAGAAGAGAAAAAAATTTTTCTCTCTCTCTCTTTTCCTCTCTCAAAATTAGCTGTTTCTGTGTAGTGGACATGATTCCATATTCTTACGTGCCTTTATCCTTTCAGCACCAGCATAACTGCGGAGCCAACACCCACCCCCCAAGTTTCCTGGGACTCCACCATCCTACAGTACCATCCCCTCCTGGGGTTGTCCATTTGTTCCATTTTTATCCACTGAAAACATGAAATGGTCCCTTGATAGCCCTGAAAGGCTTGTGCTGTCAGATAGTGTTCATCCCACTGCTCAGCACAACATTTTAATTTCTAATTTTAGTGACAACTCAGGATTTCTTTGAGATTTAACAAAGCCCAGGTCTCTTGAACTCTTTTCCCTGAATGGGAAGAGAATAATGATCCACTGATAGTTGAGTGCAAAGTCCTGGAAGGGAAGAGAAGTGACCATGTGAGCGTGGGTGGGGTTGGGGGCAGTCTGAGGAGGGAGAGAGGGAGGTCAGACCAGCTGGGATGATCTGGCTCCCAAAAGGGGCCAGATGCTTTGCTCTCTGTGAGGACTGAGGTCTCCTCAGATTATCCTCCTTTTAGGCAATTTATGGGGTGTCTGCCTTTTTTCCCAGATAAGATTCAATCTAGATGAACTACATTCTAATGCATTAAATGCATGCACATGAAATCATATTTGAAAACCTGCACATATTTCTTAGTACTTTCTCAAGAACAGGCTTTCTGGGCATGGGAAGAAATATTTTGATGGAATTTTTTTACCCAGAGAAAATGCACTCTCCTAATCAATTACCATCTACCCAAGTCATCTATGGTATGAGCCCACCCTTTTGTTGGCACTTGGTCGTATCGCTTAACTTTTTAAAAATCAGGATCAAATGTCTTGAGCCATGACTATAGCTTGAGAATGACACAGCCCTATTGACTGGTATGGAAGGATGAGCCTAAAATTCTATAAGGTCTCACACTCTTGACAATAAAGGGAGGGGGCATGATGTATAGAAGAGAGGGAGGAAGGAGATCAAATTTGGGAAAAGAATTAGTGCTTGCTGACTCTCAAACGATGAAGTGTTGCTGTTGTCCAGGTGTGTAGTTTGGAGCTGATGGAGAACAGAAGAAAAATCAAGGAAAGAAAACTTGAAAGAAAATCTAAGAAATATGATCAGACACAAAAATAGACCAAAGATTTGCAAAACAGGGTTCTCTGGGCCTTTTTGTCACAGACACAAGCAGTCCCCTCCCCAAACCCAGCCCCACTAGATGGCTTGCAAAGAAGGCTGGAGTTTTAGGGCAGTTGTTATGCAGGATCATATTTTCTCAGGACCATGTATTAGTTATCTGTTGCTATGTAACAACTCACTCCCAAAATTTAGCAACTTAAGGCAACAAACATTTATTATCTCACAGTTTCTGTGGTCAGGAATTTGGGGACAGCTTGGCCAAGTGGTTTTGGCTCAGAGTCTCTCATGAGATTGAGGTCAAGATGTCAGCCGGGCTGCGGTCATCTGGAGGCCTGACTGGAGCTGGAAGATATGCTTCCAAGATGGCGTACTCACTGGCAATAGCCCCCAGTTCCTCACTACATGAGATTTCCCGGAGGTGGCAGCCCAACGTGGCAGCTGGCTTCCTCCAGAGGGAGTGATCCAGGAGAGAGAACAAGAAGGAAGCTTCATTGCCTTTACAGCCTAGTCTTAGGCACACACTCTCGTATGTACCATACTCTGCTCATTAGAACTGAGTCCCTAAGTCCAGCCACATTCAAGGAGAGGGGAATTAGCCTCCACCTTTGGAATCAAGGATGTGTGGACATTTTAAATCCACTACAACTATTTTTCCTTGTTTCTCTGTGTAATGTTTGTTTCTGCTTAATGGCCAAAACAGATAGAAAGAAGGTAGTCAAACCCATGTCACCAGCTGAAGCTCTGTTTCTCTTCGATCCCCCAGATATTGTGGTCAGCAGGCAGTGCCCTGGTTCCTCACATGCACCAAATAATTGGGACTCAGATCAGAGTCCAGAACCAGTATGGAATGGGATCCAGGGAGGAACCAAACATCCAGACTTAGGTCACATGCCTACCTCTGAAGATGAGGTCAACCCCTCTTGAACCAAAAGGATTGAGCATGGGAAGTGGGTGGTTTCCTAAAAACAAAAGAAAAAATGAGGTGCTTTTTATCATAAAGGTGGCGGGGGCCTTGGGGTAGTCAAAATGAACTGATGACACTACCAGTTCTGTTCCACCTTCAGGCATGGCTTCCGTATGCATCATGATACAGGGATGGAGGAGGGAGCACAGTAAAGAGTAACCAAAGCCTGTTTCTAACCCTTCTAGAGGTTTCTTACCCTTGCCCCCAGCCCTCACCCAGAGAATCAGAAGTGTCCAGAGCAGTAAAAGGACACCCTGTAAACTCAGAGCAAAAGTCAGATCCCCCAGATCCTAGTGCTGGCCCTCACAGAAGCTGCTAACCTTAGAAACTGAACCCTAGTTACCAAATAATCCAAAAAGAGACTCAGACCTGTAGCCAGTGACTGTGGGGAGACCTTCTCCCAGCAGTTTTCTTCCTTCTCTTTGTGACCTTGGTCAAGACACTTGCCCTCATTTCATCATGTGAGATGTAGAAGGGCCTTGACTAGACCATCTCCACGTTCCCACCCTATTGTAGTATTCTTGAATGTCGAGACCTGTCTGGTCCATTCGAGGGAGATGGAGGGCGGGTGTTTACAGATCTCAGTAGGCCTGTGCAAATAGGTTGGCATTCCCACTGCAGGCTTGGCGGAAGTACGACACAGACAGAAGTGGCTACATTGAAGCCAATGAGCTCAAGGTAGGATGAACCTTGGGGAGGATGTGGAAGATGGGACTAAGCTGAGAGGGGGGGTGGGTTTAAGGAACCTGGGGATGGAGGAGACACTGGGTGAGGCACATGGGTTTTTGTCACTTTAGGAAGACTCAGGCCTGACTCAGGGCAGCCATGTGAAATCAGTAACATGGGGCTGTAGGTCCACAGAATTCAACCAAGCCACAGCCCTCAGCACACAGTGCCCAGGACAGGCATCCTCAAGGCGATCCCAGCAGATTGGCCTTCTGGCTATACATCTACCTCTGGAACCTGCTTAGCCCTGTGTTCTGGGCTCTCTGGGGAGCCAGAGCCCGTTTCTATTGCCTCTCCTATGGGGTGCATCCAGGAGCCATCTCCAGGCTGCCAAGGTCACTCCACAAATGTGAAGGCATTAGGGAACAATGGGAGATGGAAGCTACCTAAATGGCATGAACATTAAGTGACTGAGGGACTGACTGACTGAGTTAGGAGCTCTGAAGAGGCCTTTTGTATTCCAGGGATTCCTGTCTGACCTGCTAAAGAAGGCAAATCGGCCCTATGATGAACCCAAGCTCCAAGAGTACACCCAAACCATAGTGAGTGAGCAGCAGTGTGCTCCCCTCCCCAGGGGCACAGGACCTGGGACCCAAGCCAGCGGGTTCTGGTTTGCAGAGTCTTTTGTTGGCCCAGGAGAAGTGACTTCTAATGGTGGCTGGCAAAAAGGACACTAGATCATGCCCCACACACCCTCTCTCTGAGGTACTCACTGAGGCCAGGAGCACCTGTTTCCATGACAACCTCCGCAGCACCAGGAGCAGATAAACTTGAAGAGGGTGGACTTTTGGTGCTGGCCTGCTGTCCCCTGCTGTTGTCCCTAAGGGGAGGAGAGAGGAGCAATGACTGAGTCCCTGCTGTCTCCCCAGTGACCGATTTAGACTATGCTGGTCCCTGGCCTCCAGGTGACCTCAGAGGAGGCATGGGCATGCTGCACCCATCTTCCTCCCTCTCCAGTCTAAGGGGATGTCAGGGCAAGGTCCCATATGAGAGAAGCCAATAACGAAAGCACCTCCTTCTGTTCTCAACAGCTACGGATGTTTGACTTGAATGGGGATGGCAAATTGGGCCTCTCGGAGATGTCCCGGTACGTGCCCGCCCTCATGCTTGGCGTCCCTGTTAACAAGACCCCTGCAGATCATTCCTGTGCTACCACCTGTATCTCTAAGATTCATCAGTGGGGAAAGTGACAGGTCAGATGCCACGAAGCGCAAAACAAAGCCAGATAGAATCGTGAAGGTCAACACCTCCCTGTATCTGCCTCCCTGTCTGTAGAACTTTGCACTAACTCCAGATTATTAACTGCTCAGAGATTGTGTCGGTAACTACAGACACTGCTTGTGCATCCCCTCCCCCCACCCCGCCCCCTCCCCGCTTCTGCTCTGTCTCCTAATCTCTGCTCTAACATTTTCTTTCCAGACTCTTGCCTGTACAGGAAAACTTCCTGCTTAAATTTCAGGTAAAAGAACTTAGCTCCTCCTGGCTTCCTCCCTTCCCCTCATTCCTGAGAGCTTCACGCTTCCACCCTCCCGTCCCCTCCCAGTGCGCGCACCTGTGCACGCGCACACACGCGCACACACACGCACGCACGCGCACACACACGCGCGCGCACATGCGCACACAGAGCTGCTGCTGCTCTTTCATACCTTGTGATACCTTGGGCCTTGCAGGGCGTGAAGCTGACGTCAGAGGAGTTCAATGCCATCTTCACTTTTTACGACAAGGTAAGGGGGAGGACAGTGTGGAATGGAAAGGCGGGGGCCCCATCAGCTTCGTCCTGAGGAACAGACAACTGTCAGAGGGGCAGCGTGGGCCATGTGGTTTCTCCCCGTCCCTTTTGATTCCCCGCAGCATCTTCCGCTGTGTGAAGAGATAAATGGCATCATGATCAGTGGCCTGTGGGACCCAACGTTTTGGTTCCTTAGAAGTACAAGAGAGAATAGTTCATGGAAGAGGGTCCTGCTCAGAGCTAGGTTGTGGTTAGGTTGTGGGGGGCCACAGGGAGGAGGTGCTCAGTACCACGCCCAGGATTCCACATGAGAGCCAGTTGTTTTCCTAGGGAAGTTGGGAGGGAGAGGGTCCCACCTCTCACCCCTCCCTCAGCTGTCCCCTGCCCATGTGACTCCAGGGGTCTTCCTTCTAGCCCCTGTGTTCATCCTGACACCTTATTATGGGCTGTGACACTCAGAGAGTTAGTTGAATGGTTCCTGGACCTCACTTGTATTTTCAATGCAAATGAGAAACACCAGGATGAAAGGCTACCAAGTTTGTCCTGAACCGTCCCGTTCCTGCATCGATGGTAAAGTCGGAAACAACGTGTTCTTTTGGCACCGAGTGGTCTTGCTTGTCCTTTTGCACAGAGTAGGGTGAAAGTTAGACCCTGAGACCTCTCTGGAATGGGTAGGGACAAGCAAGCCACCAAGTCAGGGGTCGTGGGGCGAGTTCCGGGGCTCTATGCTGACCCTCTGTGTCCTGCCAGGATGGAAGTGGCTACATTGATGAGAATGAGCTGGATGCCCTGCTGAAGGATCTGTATGAGAAAAACAAGAAGGTGGGCGACTGGGCCCAGCGGCTGAGGGAAATGCGGGGGGCTTCTGAGGGAGGAGGGGAGGGGAATGCCTCGGAGTGACTGCTCCCCTCTGATCAGTCACAACAAGGCAGTAGCAGTTTTCAGGTTGTTGGTTTGTTTCTGCTTGATTGGTTGGTTGAGTGGTTTATGTTTCTTTTTTATGATTGCAGTAAAGTACAGATAACACAAAGTTTACCGTCTTAATCATACGTACATGGACACTAGCTAACTCCTTTATAACGTCGTGCAGCCCTCACCACCATCCGTCTCCGGAACGCTTCATCTTGTAAGAGTGAAACGCTCTACCCACTAAACAACAACTCCCCATTCTTCTCTCCCCCCAGTCCCTGGCAACCACTATGCTACTTTTTATCTCTATAAATCTGACAGCTGTAGGTACCTTATATACCTAGAGTTGGGATTACACAGTGTTTGTCTTCTAGTGGCTGGCTTACTTCACTTAGCATAACGTCCTCAAGGTTCATCCGTGTTGTAGCATGTGTCAGACTTTCCTTCCTTTTTAAGGCAGAATAATTTTCCACTCTGTGTCTGTACACATTTTGTTTACCCATTCATCCGCTGATGGACTTTCCACCTGTGGGTGCTTCCCACCTGTTGTGAATAATGCTATGACAAGGCAAGGGCGGTTGTGACACTCATGAAAGTGTCAGCCATGTTGCCAACAAAAAGACCCTTTTACACAAGAGATTTTGGACAGCAGAGCCCAGTGGGAGGTGAGAGTATTCTGAATAAATTAACTGAAGGCTCTGGAACTGGACAAGGGGCTGAAGGGCACCACGGAAGCGTTTGTTACCCTAGAAGAAGAGGCGGAGAGCTGAAGTCCTTTACTGCCTGGCTTCTGACCTCTTTCAGGCTCAGCTCCGAAGTCCTGCAGGGGAGGGGTCGGGTGAGACAGGAGCTAGGGGGCGAGCCTTTGCAGCTACCCTCCTGCATGTCCTGGAAAACGTCTTCTGAGCAAATGGCTTTGCTGCTTTAATGAGAGGACGAACACTCCATAATATTTTGTGTTGTCTAACTGCCTTGGCTGCCAAGCAAGAGCTAAATTTCCTGCTCAGTTTCAGGGGGAACATTCCCTTGCAGCCTTTGCATTTATCTGTCCCCCTTTCCAATTGCTTTCCGACCTCTTCATCTTTATCCTGAAATACCATCTTTCATTTCTTTCATCCTAAATTTATGTTTTTTTGTTACCTACAATTGCTTTTTGAAAGAGGCAGAAAATAAACTATAAGCAAATACTTCCTAGGAAGAAGAAAGTGCTCCCCAAGTGTTTGAACGTGGCAGACTTTATCCTGGCACCAAATTCTAGGGGAAAATTATTTATGCACCCTTATGTGCCCAAGGGAAGTTGGACATCATAATGGAAAATATCTTTAACTGTAATCCTATTAATGAGGCATAATTCTTCTTCGTATGGCTCTGCCTTATGTCCAAAGTTGATCGACTCTGAAGGCATGCATTAATTCTCTGCAATGACCTGAATTTCCTGGCCATCACCTGACTAGGCTCCTTGATTTTCTTTGATTACCACCAAAGAAAACTCATACAGCAGCACAGGTTCACCTGAGATGTGGAAGCAACAGCAGCAACAAAAATCAGGTAGTGAAGTTTAGAAAACTAAGACAGTAATAAAGTTGTTTACCTGGGAGCCTTCCGCCTGTAGCCAGCTTCTGATTTGGCACCTGGGGACCAGGAGCATGAATCGATGGGAAGGGAGAGGCTGCATGGCTGTCACAGCGCCTGAGTTGGGACGGGAACGGTTATTTTTGGTGCACGCACACAGCAGATGCACATTCTGTTCTGATGGTGCATGGGCTGTGATCTGTGATCTGGTTTCTGAGCAGAATGATGTTGGAGGCTCCCAAGGGATTGACTGATGGTCTCAAACTTCAATATTTCTTAGCACTCCTAAGGCAATTGCAACTTGCTAAAGGCTTCCCGTCTTCCAGCAAAGCTTCTAGAAATCGATAGTAAGCAGTCCTCTCTCACTATCTGTGTTGCTAGACTCTTGACCTGGGGTGGATGATGGCAAGTCTTCTCAAGCGTCGAGTTGACAACATGGGGTCCTTTCCTTGGCTCCTCATCGGGTGTTCCCCAGTGTTATGAAGTAGGTGACTTCCCAGGGACTTCACAACTTTAGGGAAGATACCCCTCAAAACAAGAGATGCTTGCCAAGTGCCTTTGGGCCTAGTGTTAACACAAAACCAGGAGTCAGTAACACAGGGGGATGTCCCAAAACAATGCAGAAAGATTGACTGACCTATGAGCACTGACAAAGAGTGACTGAGGACAGTGAGCCAAGTAAATAATTACAGAGATTTCCGGACTCAGGGGACTAAGCATATTTATGGCTGTGAGTTGGTCCAATCCTTTAGCGAATAACTTAGTCTTTATATATCAGTTTTCTCATTAGTGGACTGGAGATAATGACCCATCAGCCTGGAAGTATTTTAAAAATAAAACAAAACCAGAACTGCCAATATTTTCAATACTAAAGGAGGGGAAGAGGAGAGGAAGGAAGGAAGAGAAGAAGGAAAAAATTATAGTTGTTTTAAGTGATTTTACCCATGTTGATGACTTTGTTATATTTCAGATTCATTAGCTATTTGCACCCAAAGCAGCTATTGTATGTAAAGCATGTATATAGGCATACCTCACAGATATTGCAGGTTTGATTCTAGACCACTGCAATAAAGTGTTATCTCAATAAAGTGAGTCATAATCTTTTTGCTGATGGAGGGTCTTGCCTTCAATTTGTAAAAACCACATTTGTGAAGCAAAATAAAGCAAAGCACAGTAAAATAAGGTATGCCTGTATTCAGCAGAAGACTTATCAAGTGTTGGTGTTCTGTTTAATGTTGGCCTCCATTTATCATGACACTATGGGCTTATGTTCATGGGTCACCTGTCTCTGTGGCCTTCTGAAGGCCTCAGAGAACCAGTGGAGTAGGCTGGCGAGCTTTGCTGCTGGAGTTGGAATTCCTTATTTAAATGGCTGAGGCTTAGGTTCAGGGGCCTGGAGCTTCCCTGCCATTCTTTTCCTCTACCTGCAGGAACCCAGATTGAGTAATTGGGGGGCCTAACGAGGTAGAGAAATTTCTAGAAGTTCTGCATAGACAATGGCTGTCATCACATTAGGTACAGTTTGGGGAGTACAGGCTCTGCGTCGGGGACTGAGCTCAGCGATGTTTACATTCCTTCCTTCATCTAGTCATCCTGACACCTCAGTGAGGCAGGCACTGTTAGTGTACCGTTTTACAGATGAGGCAGCTGAGACTCGGAGAGGTTCAATACTTTCTCCAAAGCAATGCAGCCAGTATGTGAAAAAGAGAGGGTTTTAACTCAGCTGGCTCCAAAGCCCGTGCTTGGATCCCTCTAAGCCACTTGCATGGAAGGGGATAGGGGAAATGTTCCAGGGTGTGTGTGTGTGAATGAATAGGTGACCCTGTGTGGTTGGGGCCATCCACTGACCCGGCTCTTCCCCTTTCCCTGTGTCTCCTAGGAAATGAACATCCAAGAGCTCACCAACTACAGAAAGAGTGTCATGTCCTTGGCTGAAGCGGGGAAACTCTACCGCAAGGACTTGGAGATCGTCCTGTGCAGCGAGCCTCCCATGTAAAGGGGGACCAGGGGCTGCTTCTCCACTTCCCCCAAACCATGCCCCTGCTGCCCTGACACTTCTCCCCAGACCCAGAGATCATGAGCACTCCTCCCCCACCTCTGCCACCTGCACACACCAGCCTGCAGACCAGGAAAGGAGAGATCAGGGATGGGCTGCTGACCGGCCTCCCAGAGGCCCCGCCTCCAACCCAACCCTGACCTGACTGGGCATTCCACTCTGCCTGCTGTAGGGCACCAACCGATGGAAGATGGGCAGGGCACCGGTGGAGGCTCCCTGATTCTCTTCGCTGTGATGCATGAGCTCATTTCCTGTGTGATTTAGGCTTCTATGTCCAGCCGAGTGGGCCCGACCCTCCCACTTCCCTCCTCCTCTCCCCCATGCCACCACCAACCCCAGACTTCCAGGTTCCATCGCCACCTTGCTAATGGTATATAGCTGTCTTCTCCGAGTTCCTGTCTGTGGAGGGCACCTGCCTTTTCCTTGTCTTCTTGACTCAGCGTGCTCCTGTTCTCTTTGGGTTTCTTGTCTTCTTGTTTACCAAAGAACCGTTTACAGACAATAAAATGACAACGTTCTGCTGTGGAAGCTCATCTCCTTTTGGCTCTGGTCAGGTGGTCCACTTACCTCTGCAGGTAGCAGCTCTTAAAACGGAGAGAGCCTATTCTCTAAAAGCCAGTGTTCAGGATAAATCATATTGTTGGCACAAAGTTTAGACACAGCAGGCCGCCTTTTTCAGTTAGGAGGGGAAGAACCCATCCAAGTTCCCAGATGCCAATCAAGAGCCAACCTCGTAAGGAGGCCTTTTGAGCTTCTCAAAGGATAGTTTGAACCTGCTATGTTAATGCCTTTCTGCACAAACTAAGATAAATAGAAGGGGTTTGAGTTGATAAACTCCTGGATCTGCAAAAAAAAAAAAAAAAAAAGAGAGAGAGAGAGAGAGAGAGAGAGAGAGAGAGAGCCTCTTCTCATGTGAGTAGCAGGGAAGGGTATCAGACCCTCTACCCCAACTAGGGCATGACCACTAGAAGCAGGGGCATAGGAGGAATCTGGGCTTTCCCTCAAGAACCACAGCCTATCTCACTATCACTTCCTTGCTCCATGTTTGTTTCTACATCTCTGAGGTCATAACAGTAGTTACCAGCTCATTGAAAACTTATTAAATACCAGGCATTGTGCAGTACAGTCAAGGAAACTGGAAGTAATGAGCCCCATGTCTCATGGCCAGTTGGGGCCAGAGCCAGGGTCATGCATCCCACAGACTGGCTCCGCGTTCTTGGCAGCAGGGAAACCAGTGGGCTGCGTCACCTTAGGGAGGCCCAGCTCGATGAGACTGCCACTACCCGCCTTTCCCTCAATCCTGAAACTCCACAGCCCTTCCCAGGTGTATCTTTTTCCATGACACTATGACCCTGTGATTTGATATGTATTCAGGGCACCCCTACTCCCCAGCAGCTAGGATGGCATCCCCAAGGGCAATGTGCTCACACCCTATAGTTCTGCCCATACCTGTTCAACCCACACACCTCAGGATACCATTCCTTCCAGCCTCCACCCCACCTAGTACCCCCTCACCCCCCCCCCAGAATAATGGTCCCCAAAGATGTCTGAGCCCTAATCCCCAGATGTAGGGAATGCCTTATCTTACCTGGCAAAGTGGAATTAAGGTTGAGAATCAGCTGACTTTAGGGAAATGATTTTGGGTTATCTAGCTGATCCCAAAGTAATCACAAGGGTCCTTAGACATGAAAGAGAAAGGCAGAAGTCAGAGCCAGAGTGACGCAATGTGAGCCAGACTCAGCCGGCGTTCCAGATGGAAGTGGGAAGCATCTCGAAACTGGGGAAGTCCATTCTGGACGTCTGACCTCCAGAGCCCTAAGATAATACATTTGTGTTGTTTTAAGCCACCGCATTTGTGATCATTGGTTACAGCAGCAACAGGAAGTGAATATACAGGCAAAAACAGAGTCCTGCCTGTTCATACTGCGCTCCTGTTACATTATGAAATGGGGTAAGAACGCGTCTCCCTCAGAGTATTTCCATGAGGACTGAGATCACCCCAGCTGCACACACACTTGGCACAGTGCCTGGCACACAGTACCACCCAACAGGGGCGGTGGGGATAACAGCCACTGTGGTTACTAAGTTGAAGCGCCAGATGCTTCTTCTACTTACAGCTGGGCATTCTGTGGCTGCCCCAGGACTCATGGGGCCTCAGCTGGGTCAAAATCTGGGAAATCCTATGCACCTCGGAGAAAGATGCCCACGGAGTGCACTGCCTCCCACTTGGGGGCGTGAGCCCTCCAAACCTGGCAGACACCTCAAGGGGACAATTCTGTCTGCCATGGCCCAAGAGCTCACCTGCATATACTGATCCCATGGCAAGGGCAAGGAGGACGTTGAAGACATGGGGGTCCTGGAAACGTCCCAGAATCCTGACTCAGGGTGTTCTGTCCCCGTCAGGCCTGTCCTTTGCTTCCATTCAGAGACCACAGTCTGCCGGGAGAATTTGGTCAGACATCCCCTTGGGTCTCAAGTTTCCCATCTGTAGAATGGGAAGCTTGGAGTGGATGGTGTGCAAGTGTCCTTCACAATCTTACCTCCTAACGTTTCACTGAACAGCGTATGTGAGTCACAAAAACATAAAAAAGATAACTGACATCATTAGCCATTATGGGGATGCAAATGATAATCACAATGAAATGCTACTGCACACCAATGAAAACCAAACGTAATTCTGAAAAGTTTTATTTCTGTGTAAAAGAGCAGAGTCTACTACTAAATTTTTGTGGGTTACAAGGAGCTGAACAAGAGAAAAGCTTCCTCACAGAAGCAGAAAACAGAGCATTAAAACACAGGTCCCAATAGTTTAAAGAAATAACCACAAGGAAATTCCTACTTCCCTTCATGCATTCTTGTTCCACAGGGTTAGCTGTCTGTTTTCATGAAGCCAACTGCTCTGGACTTAGAGCCCTGGAAATCCTGACTCCATCCAGGGTATAGTCTGAGAGTTGCTTAAGTGACATAAGCTCAGACGCCTGCACCCAAGAGTCTATTCTTTAAAGCATGGATGGTCCGAAGTACCTGGTACAGTCATTTATCCTGTGGCCCTAAGACTGTCCTTTATCACTGAAGACACAAGCTGCAGCCTGTACCTTAGTGAAGGGCCTTCAGGCAAGCAACAGAGTAAACAAAAACATCCACGAGAGGACAGAGACGTCATAGCTGTGGTTGACCTATTACTGTAATATATTATTATACTATATCAGAATGAAGGACAGAAAACTTCTCAGTCAGGATTCAGTACAGAACTATTTCTTTAGACTTTAGATGAGCACTTCCCCTGAGGGTAAAAACATACAGGTGGTGGAGGGGATGGACAAAACACTAGGGACATCCCATAAAATATACAATTTCTAAAGTACTTACATTAACATTTCATCCATATAAGCTTAACCTCGGGAAGGCTGAACATATCTTCTGATGTGACAACTCTTCCTATGCAACCTTACAATAGTAACACATCAAACAAACCTAATTATTTCTCGCATCTCTCTTTTAATAATGTGCAAAAAAAAGTCTTTGTGATTTTCCAAGGCTCCTCCAGGAAATCTCAAAGCTCATTGCAGGTGTAAAAGACATCCTGAAAGTTCTATTTCATTTTTTTAGATATTTATTTAATTATTTAGGAAGGCCAAAATCTAACGAGTTGTCAGAAGAGAGTTGGACATTTGATTAATACATGGTTATGGATACCTGACAAACAATCAATGGTTACCCATTTAATTATTTCATTAATAACATTTAAAAGTAAATAGACCCAAGTATTGAAGACATATGCCCACACAAGAACTTGCACACACATGTTCATAGCAGCATTATTCACAATAGCCAAAAAGTGGAAACAATTAAAATGTCCATCAACTGAAGAATGGATAAATAAAATGTGGTCTACCTATACAATGGAATATTAATCACCCATAAAATCGAATGAAGCAGCGATAGGTCTACAACATGGGTGAGCCTCAGAAACATTACACCAAGTAAAAGAAGCCAGACAAAAAAACACCCTGTATTGTATAATTCATTTACATGAAATGTCCAGAACAGGCAAATCCATTGAGACCGAAAGTAGATTAGTGGTTGCCAAGGGCTCGGAGTTGCAGAGTGATGGGTACAGGGTTTTATTTTGAAAATGTTATGGAATTAGGTAGCAGTAGATAGTGGTGCTGGCTGCACAGTGAAGACGCTGAAACCCACTGACGTATACTACCCAGAAAGGTAAATAATATTTTGATTTTCTTTTTTAAAAGCCTGCAGGCTTGGACTGTGAAATAAATAAGTAAACAGAGAAGTATACACATACCCTGTTCCTAAATGAGAAATCTTTCTTCTTTGTGTTTTAAAATAATCTATTTTAGGACATGACAAATTCAACGTAAAGCACCAAAAGCTTTCCCGGTAAGACTCCACCATCGAGAATAACCTTCCAGGTTGTAGGCAATGGAGTTTATCGTAAACCAAGGAGGCAAACCTGAGCAAACTTTTCTAAAATATAAAATAGTTCATAGTTTCTTTCCAGGCACAGATATTGTAAAATAATACAAATAAAATTCACATTTCAAAATGTGTCCTTTCTCACTCTGGAATAAACTGACACATCACTGTAGGACACAAGAGTCTGCAAGGTCAAGATTTTTATAATAACGCTGACGATTTTCATCTTAACAAGCAATGTGTCTGGCATTGCTATTTTCAAATGAATCACTAAGTATTTTTTAAATGCCTCCGTTTAGATTTCTAATGTTTAAATGTCAATAGTTTTAACCCGCATAAACAAAAGCTCTTTAGGTAACCTCAATAAGTTTTAAGAATGTAGAGGAGGAAATCGCATCTTAAATCACACTGAAAGGAACAGATAAAGAAATGGCATAACAATACCATCTCCGTGAATTAAAAGTGCTGACACCCAGACAGCAACGCTTTCATTACAACATTAAAAAAATAAAACTGAAAGTCCCCCACGGAGCCCGTCAGAATGGTTGCCTAAGGTGGGAGCGGGCCGTGGATAATGGTCAGGCGCGAACTGAGGGTGCTTAAATTCACCCTCTGCGGCGGAGGGTCCCACACACCCCCACCCCCGCAAAGAAATTTACCCATGGGCTCCCCAACCCAGCAGCACTTGCCCAGAGGAGAGCTGATAACAGAGACCCTTTCCTGGGCTCCTAGAATCATCGTCTCCCTAAAGGATTTTCTCCAGTAAATCCATGTACAGTAAGGAGCAGGGGAGAGCCAGCCTCGGAGGGAGAAGCTCCCAGAACAAGGAATGCAGGAGAGCTGGGGTAGATACCACAGAGGCAATGAAAGCATACTTACTATGTACAGACCACCCACATTGACCAAAGGGTTGGTTTGCCCAGTTGTGGGGGATAAGGGTGGGAGTGCCGGCCAGGTAGGAATCATTGTACCTTATGCAGAAAGTGATCCAAGTGTTTGGAAGGACCAACCACCCCATCTGTCATCCTAGTAAGTGCATGAGTTGGATGGAGAGCCATGGTGGAGTTGGGGGTAGGGGCGTGGAGAGAAGGAACCCAGCAGAGACACAGTCCAAACTGGAGGGCCAGAAGCCGAGAAAAGAAAATTCTTCAAAAGACTCAGAGCAATCCACCGGTCAGGGCTATGGTCTCAAATCCCATAGGTGAGAACCGAAAGGCACGGGCTCCATCACGTTAAACGACAGCGGAAACATCAGTGGCGGCACCACTGCTTATCCAGCGCCCTGAGCGAACTTGCAGCCTTTCAAAGAAAGCGCATTCCACCCTCCCTCCCCGTGGCGGCGCAGGCTCTGTGTTCGCCGTTTCCCAGTTCGTCATTGCTTCACAGCTATTGTTTGGAGCAGGAACTTCAGGCTTGCTACACTCACGTGAGGGGTTAGACAGTGAAGAACCAAAGCACACCCACCCCTGCTCACATGGGGCTCCCGGTCTGACAAGGCAGCACATCTTTCCAGGGGGCAAATTATCACACCTTATCGCAAATTACCTTGCCTTCCCGAGTCGCGCACAGAATGCCTCATCTCCCAATCCTATTCATCTCATTGATTTTTAAGATGGCCCCTTTCCCTTCCCCTCTGTACCCACCCTCCTCTCTCTCTCTCTCTCTCTCTCTCCCTCTCCAGTGAGCTGTCCTTCCTTCCATAACACATTAGGGACACGCTCTGGTTTATAACTGCCCCTCTTCAGGATTCGCCAGGTAAATGATTTGTAGGACCCAGTGCTAAAAGAAAATGCAGAGCCTCCTTCCAAAAAATAATTAAGAATTTCAAGATGATGATAGCAAAGCACTAAACCAAGTGCCGGGCCCTACGTGACTGTGCAGGTCTCAAGCCCCCTGAAGCCAGCCCCACCCGTCTGGAATGTGGAGAGAGAAATGAGCTTATCACCCAGCAACCCAGGGCACAACAAGACCCACCAAGATCTGTGCCACGCAGCCTGTGACCCGAAAGCTTGTCATGAGCAGGGGATGCGTTCTCATCACGAACTGCTCCCAGGGACCCAGACACTCACCAACTCCCCTTAAGAGGGATCTCGAAAATTTGTTAGAGCAGAAATTGCAACCGTAACTTAAAGCTTAAGGAAAAGCAAGGCTTCTGACTGCTCATTTTAAAAAACAAAGTAAAGTTTCAAAGAGTCCTTCCTGACCACAAAAACCACGTTCTAAATCATAAAGCTGGGGCTTCAAGGCAGTGTGGACAGGGCAGTGTGTCCCCTGGGGAATACTGTAGGCATGCAGAGAGGAGAAGCCCCAGGGGGCCAGCCGTCCCCACAGGGTTGCAGCTGAGAGGAGGGATTCCTCATGTCACCCCAGTGGCGGCCTCACTAAGGGGCGCTGCTGCTCAGGACCCCCTTTCCGGTGTCACTTTTCTTGGCTTCTGGCTTCATGAAAATCACTGAAGTCAGGCGATACTCCTTAGAAGGTAGGGTAGTCCTCCAAGGACGAGGCAGCTGACACGGCTGTGTGAACTCGCAAGGAGCTGCAGAGCCACTGGCAAAAGTATAAAGGGGAAAAGAAACAGACCCCCAAAAGACAGTGAGGCCACAAGTTCTGAAGAGTTAACAGCCACGAGCATACCTTAACTAAGGAGAGACTGCAGTCGGTGGGTACAACCCCCACTTCCCGGGGCCACGTGCCGTGGCTAACCCCATCCCACTCTAGCGCTGAATGAGCCACAAGTCAGAAAGCAGTTGAATCCCAGGACGAGAAAAGTAGAAAGTCTGACAAGTCAGACCCTGGCGAGCCCAGGGCAAAATACTGTCCACAACGGTCCAAAAGAGGCAGCTCCCTCCTCTTCCATATGGAAAGAGGAGGTATCACTCTGCCCTAGCAGGAAAAACACGGAAGGCGTGCGGTCCGGCTCTACCGAAGAGGAGTATCACACCAGCCTTCAGGAGGCCACCAACAGCAAACATGGTGCGGCAGCACAAACAAAGTCAGGAAGAAAAAGAGTGGTCTGAAAAAGATGCAGCCTTCCCGTCCCGAGCAAGGGGATGTGTCCGGGGGGCACGTATGGGAAGAGTAAGTGGCGCCGTGAGGGAGGCGGTGCTCCTGGTGGTGAGGGAGGCGGTGCTCCTGGTGTTGGTCGGGGCTCACCTGGGAAAGAAGGCCAAGCCCCTCGGGCTTCAATGAAGGCCCCTGGCAACCAGTCACGTGTATGCACAGACGGCCGATCGGGAAGGAGAAAGAGCAGAAGCTGCTTGAGGAAGTGAAAATGAGCAAACAGAGAACCCAAGACCTGGAGGAAACATGAGAAAAACAAGAAGGGCCCTAGAAAATGTGCCTCGCCGTCCTAAACAGGAACGCCGTGAACGCGTGTTCATGGCACAGGATGTTAAAAGAGCCCTTGACGCATGGAAGGAGGAAGCTGCCCACGTAAGACACATTTGAGGACAAACACACTGAAAAAGATTGAGACTCTCCACCAACTGTGTCCCTCAAAACAGCTCCAAGAAGTAAAAAAACACAAGAAACTTCCTGGAAGATGCCCTCAGTGACCAAAGAGTTCCTCTGGCCCAAACACCAAAGCAGGTGAACTCCTGCTCCCAGCACCAATATAAGCCAATCTGTGGGGTCTTTCTCTTCTTATTGAGGGAGGCTGGCCTGGATGGGAAGCCCCAGCACCAGGTCCTAGGGGTTCATCTGAGGCCTCAAGTGCAATGTCTGCCTCCCACGTAGTACAGCTGGGGTCCCCCACACATAAAGAGCTGGGCATCCGAGGCCGTCTGTTGTTTCCATGACTTCTATGATCATACGAAGGTGAAGATGCTCGGCCTACCAAGGAGGTTACCACCCCAACTGGGAGGGCGTCCTGTGTCCCCCACCCTGTCCAACTCCCCACAGTCCTCTTAGACCTCCTGAAAAAAATACAATGTGTACTTTCCCCAAGAAAGAATTTCCTTTTGCCCAAGAGGGTCTATGCAGACAATAACCTGAGGATTAGGGTTTTTAAAAACTACAAAGACACTGCCTAAACTCTGTCTTCCCACCATCAACAATGAGCCAATCTGTAGGGTCCTCCTCGTCCCTCACTGGAGGAGCTCAGCCTAGACTGGTGTCCGTGTCTGCTGAAAAAGGCCTTAAGCTTGTCCCAGACCCCTCTGAGTTCTGTTCTGAGCTTTGCTCAAACCCTTCACTTCTGCAGGTAGGCACAGAAGAGCCACTGGGTCCTAGTGTCAAAGAGGAACCAAATTGGTTCCCACAGAGATGGCCAATGCGGGGCCAGTCCAGCCGTCGTCTTCCCCAGCAGACCACCCTGGCCCTTCCAGGTAAGAATGGCCAGACTGCGGCCCCGCTGTGGGGACCGGCCATCATCAGCTCTGCTGCCTGCCTAGCAAGTGAGAGGACTCCACACTGTTATGACAATGTGCACCGCAATACTTGGTGCCACTTGCCCAACTTGAAGAGACGTATTCTCAGAGGTGTCATTTGCAATTAACTGCAAACCTGATACTCGACCTCCATGGCTACCACTTCACATGGAATCCAGAATCTGCAATGATGACAGCGCCACGGACTTGGTCTGTATCATGCAGCCTTCAATATCCTGGTGGCACTGTTTGGAGACTCCTGTGATAATAGTCACATTCACTCTGCAGAGAGCCACCCTGATGAGCAGCCAGCAACCCTGCCATGGTGCACACACCTTACGTGACTCTAGATGTCTCAGCACATGTTACATTTGTCATGACACAGCCATGGTGTCACAAGGTGCTAGTTAGAATCCTAATCACTGAGCTCAAATATGCAAGTGACTGTCCAGTCCTACATGATTGCAAGGGGGACTCAAATGACCACACACAACGCTATTGACACACACCTCCCAGAGTGTGACTCCACACTGATCCTTATATCCGGGGTCACTGATGAGATTCCCAAATCCCACAGAGCATAGGACTGACTCGAGGTGAAAACTGGCACTGGTTCCCTGGGTCTAAGGCAGTCCACGCACAGAGGTGCCCCTGCTTGCGCCCACAGCATTTGCAGAGCTTGCTTGCACTGCCTGGTTTCGGGCATCACAGTCCCACCAACCAGGGGCCATGGTGCTGGTAAGCCCACGGCTGAAGGACCGCCCGAGCTTTCAGGAGAGCTTCCAGAGCCGGAGCAACCGTCTCACCCCCGAGCAATGGCATGCTCTGGAGCCCCTTGCAATTACTGGGACGCAGTCAGGGCGGCTGTAGAAGGCGTGAAGCAGGAGGAGAGCCAAACCTGAGCCTCGTTTGTCTATGGAAAACAGTAACTTTTAAAAACTGGGTAGAAGACCCTCATCACATCCAGCATGGAGGGGCATCACAAATAGGGTGCTTTTAGAGCACCTCTTAAATAGTGGGGGCCTCAGATCCTTCCGATTCTCCCTTTATGTCTGTTTCCTGCTGGGCCTTCTCCTTAACGCCCTCCTCTGGACTTTCCCCGGAATGAGGACCTACCAATGCTGAGGTGTGTGGTTTAAAAAAAATGTATTCACCACAAAAGATTACCTCAAGGCCTTGTTTCCCACAGAATTAACTGTTTAATTTTCATTGTAGCTCAGGTTTTAATTAATAATAAAAGACTGAGTGATTGATACTGCATTTAATGCTCAGAAAAAAAATCCATTAGGTTTGAGTAAAAAGAAATACAATAAAAACTGAGTTCCAGTTGATCCAGCTACCCAATAGTCCAGGAACCAATAATGTAAATCAAACCGAGCTGGGGTTTGGAAAGTCTGTGGTCCATCAACTTAGAAAACCCCTTTGCCATGATTTCACTGGACCCTCCAGACAGTGCACAGAAGTAGGAAGAGACCACACCAAGGTTCAGAAAAGCAATCTTGCTGAACTTCAGCACAGCAAATAATAGCCACTCACCGAGGGCAATATCTGGACATTTGACATTTTTGATTGTCACAACTTGGGCGGAATGCGACTGGCATCTCGTGGGGGGGAGGTCAGGGATGATGCCAATCATCTTACGAAGCACGGGTGGCCCCCACGGCAAAGAATTATGCACCCCCAAATGTCAACAGTGCTGAAGCTAAGAAACTCTGGTCTAGAATAAAGGCATTTGAAACCCCCTAGGCATCCATCCACTCTTGAGACAGGCCCCTCTGAGCATCTCAGTTAGTCTATAGGCCCTTCCATAGCGGGAAAAGGTATTTACACGCACACACAGACACGGAGATCTGCAGTTTGGGGCAGGGAGGTGGGTCATCAATCCCCAACGCCTATTCAAGAACACTCCCCAATCCCAGGCACCCAAGGATATTAAGGTCAAGTACACCTTGTAGGAAGTATTCCAATTTTTTAAACCCTTCTAAAGGAAAGAAATCCATCTTAAAAGAACCTCTGTCACATATTACCTTATTTAAACCTTATAGCCATCCAGTCAGTTGGGGACTGTCAGGATCACCACGTGACAGAGGAGACTGAGGTACAAGATAACTTTTTGAGGATGACACAGTCAGCAGGGGACAGAGCTGCAGGCACAGCCCAGGCACCCAGGTTGAGAGGCAGCTGGTGGGAGTTCCAATTCCAGTCTGGCTTTCTGTTAGGGTCACAGTCTCCTGCTGGGCCGCCCTCCCCTCTGGGAGATGAAGAGGAAGTCACAGCAGTGGTGCCCAGGCCGCCCTATCACCTGCCCTCCCCAGGGACAGTGGCTCTCCAGGCAGACGTGTGGACGTGGGCACCCAGCATGGGGCGGAGGCCGCTTCCTCCTCAGGCCCCACGTTTGTTCGGGGAGAGGAACCCCGCCCTGACCCTCCAGCTCTGGCGGGCTGCGGGTGGAGAGCTTCAGGGCCTCCGTCAGCTCCTTTTTGTCTCCAACCACACTCACCTGTGAACAGGAGCAGCCACACCCACAGCCGATTCCTGGGCCGAGCTGTCAGCTCCAGGGCCCATCACCTGTGCATCCAACCTGCTCACTCACAGGGCCCCCAGGCCCCTCCCTCCCGGTGCTCCCCAGCCGGCCTGGAAATCAATGAGTAATGGCGAGCCCCTGAGGTTTCCTTATTTTTACTCCGCTAAAGCTCTCCTCGGTCCCCTCAGTCTCTCTCTGCTCGTGGACCAGGCTGGGCAGTGGTCATGGAGGGACCGACCTTACTTTCCTCCTCTGGCTGGGACTGACACCTGGGCTCAGACTTCCGTGCCCCAGGGCACGTCCTCTGTCCTCATTTCCTGGGGGTCACTCTTTAGTCTGATCACCAAGGTCCTGTTGAAAACCACCCAGCATGGCACTTTCACGTTCCTGGGGGCCTGTGACAATTAAGAAACTGCATTCAAAAAAAAAAAAACCGGAAAAAAAAAAGATTGTTAAACATTGTAAAAAGAAACTGCATTCAAGCAAATTAAGTTTAGAGGCACATTTTTCTTATAGTTTGCAAATACACACAATCAAACCTAAGTTTTGATTTGGAAAACAGACAACCAGACTTGCCAGCTGTTACCCATTTGCCGTATGTGTACCAGACCAGGTTTAATGGGTAAACATCATTTTAAAGCTAAGCTCCCTGCCCCTTCACCCTGCTATTCCTTTCTGTCACTGGCCCCTCTCTGGGTCATCAGAGCACCCTTCTCCAGATAGTTCTTACTGATACAGGACACTCATGGAGCTAGAATCAACGTGTCATATTGTCTGGTGTGTTCTGACAACCTACAGAAAAGGCATCATACTGCCGTCTTTGGGCTCATCTCTCAGGGAGCCACATCTCCTTTCCCTGACTGACTCTCTTGTCTCCCCAAGTTGTGCCTGGATGGCTTTTGGGAAGGGAATGGGAAATGCCCAGCTTAGGACCAGTCCCCACAACAGGAGAAGGTTGATTTCTGTGACTCTGGTCCCCTAAGGGCCATGTGTGAGGCACAAAGCATGATGGTCTGTATAGCAGCACCACAGCCCAGGATGATTTGGGGCATGCTCTGCATTCTAGAACAGGCTGGAAGGGATGAACCCCACCATTAGGTGGAAGAGAGGCCCAGAGAGGGAAAGTGAGTGTCTCAAGATCATGCAGTCAGTGGTGAGGTAGAGACTAGACCTGCGCCCCTGGCCCAGGGCCATGGTTCATTTGTGAGCTGGTGGCATCATCAAAACTTTGTTATTCCTCACCCCAGAGAGAGCAGGCTGTGTAGATGGGGATCTCCTGCCCAACCAGCCTCCCCACCCCTCCCTTGCACCCTGCCAGGGGTGGAGCCAGCCAGCTGCCCTAGGTTCTGAGCTGCTGCAATTCCACTTGTGGTCATCCTGCCACTGGGGTCAGCATTTCTGGTTGAGACAGAGGGCTAGAGCACCAGAGGTAGGAATGGGGAGAGGGCGCAGAGAACCCCCTGCTGTGTAACTGCTAAGGACCCAAACTTTAGGTCCACTTATCAGATTTCTTGTGGTCTCTGCCCAGGAAAGCTGAGGGTTGGGTTCAGGACATACCCTTCCTGGGGAGTGTCTTCTTTCACCTTAGACCACCCCTGGGGAAACCCCAGGATCCCCGTGGATGGGAAAATCATGCCCACCACGTACAAGACACTTTTTCCCTCTCACTCCATCCCTAATGTGTCCACTCAGCATCATCTATTTATAGGGACTGGAAATGACAAAACACTATCCCAGGCCCTAAGGAGTTTCTTGAGTAAGGAGACCACCAAGGGAGCCTGGTGAAGCAAAGAGTGAGTGCAGAGGGTTAGGGAACCAAGTACCAAGGACATGGATCAGAGGGACCCTAACAGCAGGCATGGGGAGCTTTGAAGAGGAAATAGAGGTACACGGATGTGAAGAGAGGGAAAAGGCATTTCGGGGGGAAGGGAACAGACATAGCTGGCACCCCTCCTCACTTGTGCAGCTGCTCTGTCCCCCCACCCCCAATTCGCCCTAGGTCACAGTGGCCGCCCACCCTGAGAATCTACCCACATCTCCTGGCTGCAGCTCCCTTCTTTGGCTAGATCCGAGTCTACTGGAGTTCCTGTGACTCTCCCAACCTTCGTATCTTGACCCTGACAATGAACAGTGGTTTCCTGAATCCTGCACAAGCCTGTCTACCATCTGCATACTTGAGAATTCAATACAGGGCAAGTGTATCTTATGCAGTGGATTCAGCAAAGTCTAAACCAAGGGTGTACAGCCTTTTGGCTTCCCTAGGTCATGTTGGAAGATGAATTGTCTTGGGTTATACATAAAATACACCCACACTAATGATAGCTGATGAGCTAATAAGTAAATAAACAAATAAAATTTTAAAAAATTTTAAAAACTCAGAAAAAACATCTCATAATGTTTTATGAATTTGTATTGGGCCACATTCAAAGCCATCCCGGGCCACACAGGTTGGACATGCCTACTTTAACTGAAAACAGCTAATTTGTCTAGATTCTCTGCCCATGAGGTTAAGCAGTGCTTCCCCGCCTGGGATGCACTTGGGGAGCTTTAAACAGCACCAACTCCAGGTCCCCAACTCCATAAATTCTGATTTAATTGGCCTGGGCTACAATCCTAGCAACAAACTTTTTACTCTCCCCAGAGGAACTTTTTAATGTTTAAGGGGAAAAGAGGCAGAGGAGCATCCTCTCAGATCATTCTACTTTCAGCTAGGGTGGAGAACCACGGGGCTAGACTTCCGGAATTCAAAGCGTGGTTCACAGACCACCCGTATCAACCTCTGCCGAGCTTGTTAGAATTGCAAAATCTTAGGACCCGCCCAAACCTAGGCAATCAGAACCTGCATTTTCACAAGATCTCCAGGGCATTCACAGGCAGATTAAAGTTTGAGGAAGCTGGTCCTAGTGACCAGAAGGGTTCTTGGGGGGTTTCTAGTCAATCGCATATCTACAGTTTATAGACGCAGAGATTGAAGCTCAGAGGGAAGAATCCATTTGCTCAAGGTCATGGGCCATTTATTGGGTGGAAGAGCCCAGAACTCAAGACCCTAACCCAGGCTAGTGGCTTCTCCCACAGCACCCTGCTCCTGCAGCCCAGATCTGGGCCTGAGCACCAGGTGGCATTAAGTGGTGGGTGGCAGGAGTTTGGCGGGTTTTGGAACTTCCCCACAGCTCTCAGCATGTGGACTGTGAGATCCCAGAAATGGCGCTAAGATACCACCCGTGGTCAAGGTGCTTCCATCCTCACGAGTAACTCGGGGCATACACATGATATCAGCCTAGTACAACCTCTCACCTTGGGACATCTCTAAACCTAGGAAAACACAGATAGGAGAAAGATCAGTGCAGATTTATAGCCAGGAAAGACATCCTGCAGGTTGGACTTGACAGGCGGAAGGGTTAGATTTCAGTGGCTGGTGGGGAGAGGAGCAGCAATTCAGGCCAAAAGACAGAGATGAATAAAGGTATTAATAGGGCAGGAAAGGAAAATAAAATGGGGGGGAGGGCAGGAAAGGGATCAGAATGACCAGGCCCCAGGTAAAGGTTGGGCAGCAGTGAGAGAGAAAGCTGTGTTGGGATGACAGCTCAGAGCGCAGAAAGGCCCTGACAGCAGACAGAGGACTGCTGGGTAGAGCTTATTCAGTCCCTGGGCTGGAAGACACAGAAAGCCATGGAAGCTGCTTGAGCCAGGTGAGGAGAACTGGCCTTGGAAAGACCTTCTGGAGTGTGTTGAACATGGTGCAATGAAGAAGGAGGTATAGGAACCCTCATGCTGGGAGCTCACTGAGGATGTGACTCTTGGACCATGCATCTCAAAGTCACCAGCATTTGGCAAAGCCTTGGTCCTTGGAAGGTGTCCATCTCCTTGGGAGGCTATCCTTTTAACCCAAGGGCCAATTAATACTCAAGGTCCAGATGAGAACAGGAAATGTAAGTCATGCTCTTGTAACCTTGAGCTTGTTACGTCATAGAGTGGGGATGTTAACAGAAACTCCCTCATAAAAATCACGGTGAGAACTATCTGTGATAACACACATTCATACATACCTGGCATCTAGCTGGTGCTCCATAGCATGATGACTCCATTCTATTGCTTAAAACCTGCTCTTCCCAGGGCTGCAGTGACTTTGCCTGTCTTGGTATCCTCTGCAGGCCCTTAAGTTGTTCTTTCAATCTCTTCTTATCCCCTAATTAATGATATTTGTTGAGTACTGCGTATATATTAGAGCACTTTATATGAGCTCATTTAATCCTACAATAGTGCTTTGAGGTAGGATTTATTCGTTTCCCGATTTAAAAGTGAGAATACTCAAGGGCAGAGCTCCCACATGCACACAATGGGGTTTGAATCAGGTTATTGATTCAAGCACCCCTCTTCTTAATCACCCTTTCAATATGACCTCCACGGTGAGACTGCCCAAGACTCCCCTTGGCTCCTCCATAACCCTTAAGCCACACTTTCTCCCTCTCTAATTCCTCCTCTGACAGTTGTGGGGGCCAATTTCAATTCTTTGTTTGGAGGCTTCATCTTCTCCTTTGATCCCATGACCCACATTTCCAAAGGCCAGTGGGATATACCCACATGTCTGTCTGTCTGCCTGCCCCTGAAACCCAAGCTCTAGGCCCCTTCCTCTAGCCTGAGCCCTCAGTAGCTCATCCCTTGGACCTCCATTACAGCGCTAAATTCATTCTACTCAGAAATCCAGTTCAGCATGGTGGAGCTGGTCTCTTGCCCCTGACTGTGGGATCCTGCAAAGCAGGAATCTGTCCTCAGGTGCCTCTCACAGACCCCCGCACAGTGAGCACAGGACTTACCTAGCTCCTATGTCCCTTCCCAGCAACCCTATTTGGCTCCCAGCACTACGTATGGCTCACGGATCTGAAACCTTCCCTTGAGGGTCCCTCTCCGGCAGCCTTCTCATTCCCTCAACGGTCCTCTCTGCTCAGAGCTCCCTCCCAACTGCCTCTTAGATTGTTCTGTCCCACCACATTCCAACAGGCCAACCACTCCCCCCCATCCTCCAGCGAGCGCAGGTCAAGTGCACGCCCCCTTGGTACTGACCGCACTCACCCCACGTTGGAGTTACTTCCCAATGCGTGTCTTGTCAGATGCATCATAAATTCTCCGGGGGCAGAAACTGTCTTCCTGTTTCTTATCCCCATGACACTAGTCACAGTAACTGGCACATAAAACCATTAACAAACTTTTCCCCCTTCGGTGCGTTCCCTGAGCGGGGATCAAACCCAGGATGGACATGTTTTGAGGAAAGGAGTTTACCGGGCCCTCGCGTGTGCCTGGCCCGCCCCGCCGGCTCACTCGCCCAGACCGCAGGGGCCCGGGGATCCGCAGCGGCCGCGGTCCGGGTCAGCACGGACCGAGACCGCTCCCCGAGACCGCTCCCTCCCTTGTGCCCCGAACATCCGCACGTGTCTGCAACGGCCGGCCAGCAGCCTGAGCCTGGCGGTTGGCGGGGATGGGGGGGTGGGGGTGGGGGTCTCTGCCGGGAGAAAGTGACAGCCCGGAGTAGCTAGACCCGGGGAAGGGGCTGCAGACATGTCACCGTTAGTGACAAAGAGAACGTGTCCCCCGTGGCCTTCGTTGTGCGGTGGGTAGCGCTTCAGACCCGTAATCTGAAGGTCCTGAGTTTGAGCCTCGGGGAGAGGACAGGCGGCGGCTTGCAGCAGCTCCCCGCGGGTATGTGTAGGAGTTCATGTGAGCCAAACTGATGACATATTCTGGGGAGCAAGATCTCAAATGCTGGGGAGAATAAGTTTTGCAATTTCTTTTACACGGATGAAGTTAAGGAGAGAATGTAAGGAAGATTACGTGGGATGGGAGAGAGCAAGGTAGAGACTGGACTACCTTATTTTGCCATATATAATGTGCTCCCATGCATAATGCACACCCACGTTTTGGGCCCAAACTTAAAGGGAAAAATTTTCGTTTTAATTTTCTAATTTAAATTTTTATTTGTTTATATTTAGGTACTTGTTTTATGTATAATAAAGAAATTTTAGTATTTGTTTTCTAACATATGGCACAAGAAATTTTATGTAACAAATAATTACAAAACGTAAGAACAGATACAAGGCACACTAAATTTTATGTATAAAATTTATTTTTATATAAAAAACTGATTATTGTATTCCAGGATATTATTTTGCATTCAGATATTATTATTGATTTCTAGAGTTACACTTTTAACGAATAAACATAAATAGAAGAATTAAAAATATTTATATAGATACAGAATTAGTACTACCCATGTACAATGTGAATCCTCATTTGTCCCTCCCAAATTTGGGCAAACAAAAAGCGTATTTATACATGATAAAATACAGTACCACATAGTTGAGATTATTTGCTCTCTTGAGGGTGCTTAAGGGTTATTTCAAAGGTGTGTTAACATAGATGCACAGAAACAATGGACAGAGATTTCTTAAGGCAAAGATAAGTCGTTTGCTAAAGAATTTTGGTTTGGGGGGGGGGGTTTGTTTTGTTTTTTTTCCTTAATGTGGGTAGTTCCCTGGCTGGGAATCGAACCCAGGCCGCAGTGTTGGCAGCATGGAAGCCTAGCCGCTATACCACCAGGGAACTCCTTCCTAAAGAATTTTTATGCCTGTGGCTCAACCACCCACCATGACCTGCCCAGTTAGAAATTTATGGTGAGATCACCCTGTGAGGTTACTTTTCATAGAACCCCCCTTTTCATCCACAGTCCTCCTTTAGTCATAAATCAGTCCAAAGGATACACTGATGACCACCAACCTTTTGGTTGGATAGTGTGGTCTCACAGTGCTAGGAAGTCTCAGTATCAATATCTTGTTGACCATTAGAGATGGAGCTGTACTGTAACCATGGAATCTAAGTTGAGGCCAAATTTTCCCAAAAAGAAAAGGGCAGGTAAATGTAAAGCAGTCAGGTCTTAAGGCTTTCCTATCTTGATAAACAAACAAACAAACAAATAAATAAAAGTTAATGATCCAAGTTTTGCTTTCTGTCTCATTTTTCTGCATTTGGCATCTAGTATAGCATTTACATAAGCCATATAAAGAGTATTAACAGTCAGTAATCATAAACAGTTGGACTATATAGAAAAACCCCCAAAATAAGTCATAACTAATATTATGACTAATATCATTAGTAGTCAGTCAGGTAAAGACAAACAAAATGGATTCAATATCAATTCTTAGGTGTATAGGCCTTGTGGATGTCTTGGGATAGCTGCCTACCTCTGATGTCAGCACCTTCTTGTCCTCGAGGAGTCTTCGATGTCCATTGTAGACAGAGGCAAGTGTCAGAAACAAGGGTAGATGTTTTCATGGTTAGGCTCCTGACCATGGAGTTTGGATAGTGTCTTTTATGTGACGTCCTTTCCAAAAAACAATAGCTAAAGTCTTTGTCTCCTGGAAGCTTCTGTGAAGGAAAGTGGTTACCAACTGGGCATTTTCTTGAAGTGAATCTATCAAACGTTGGCAATAGTGTAAGATATCTCCTTTCAATAATGTGAGCTCCTAAGTTCCTTCATCTAAGCTCAGTTTAAATGCACTGATGCATAAGTATAGGCTGATTAGGTGTCCTGTTTTACATGGAACACAAAAAATGGTACTGCCCCGTTTCAAATGGTACGTATGGTCAGCCTGCTGACACCTTGAATTTAGCCCAGTGAGATGAGGCTAGTTAGCCTATGTATAAAGAAATGTAAACACTAAAAAATGGGGTATGCCAGGGAGCCAAGAAGAGAACAAAGTGGCCATCTTAGGTTTCCTACAGCCCCAACTATTTATTTTTTGTCTGTGCTTTTTAAAAAACCATTTATTTTCCCATGCAATTTAACATAAATACAAGCCTTCTGAGGTGTTCCAGGGGCCCTGCAAATTTACACCAACATAGGAGGGCTTTCCAGAAAGTATCCAGCCACATAATACGAAAAATAGAGGCATTTATAGATGGATTTTTTTTTAAACAGCCATGGTATATTAAGATTTTACCCTTAAAACCTCAATTTCTAATGAAAACTAAGAAGAAAGCAATTACCATTTTTTAGCTTGGTAAATTTATAAAGACATTTTATAACTTCTAGAAACATATTCATAGGTATCAAAGTCAACAATTAACATAGACTTATATTCGTAAAACCCAAGCAAAATGAACATCTGTTTTACTTAAATCAATACATTTAAACTAAATTAAGAGATGAGGTGAACACGTGTATGAGGCTGCTGCTACATAACATATCATATTGTTTTACAGTGAACGTTTTTAATAAGGAGGAGTACACTCTAAAATAATGATAAAAAAAGTATAGTACAGCAAATACATGATCCTGTAACATAGCTGTTTATTATTCAAGTGTTAGGGGTATATACTGGACATAATTGTGTGCTGGACTTTTTATATGACTGGCAGCACAGTAGGCTTGTTTACATCAGCATGAACACGTAAAGCTTTGTGCTATGTCACAACGGCCGTGACACTAGGTGATAGGAATTTTTCAGCTGCATTATAATCTATGGGACTATTGTTGTATATGCAGTCCATGTTATGCAGCTCATGACTGCATAAAATCATTTTGTTTACCTATTCGTCCACTGATGGACAGGTTATAAACTTTGGAGTCTATTTGTTCCCAGATAGGATAGATCTACTGTTGGCCTCTACCGTCAGTATCGTATTACAGGGATGCTAATTACTGATATCGCTTAGGGGCAGCGCTGGCTACAGCAGAGCGGGCCAACTACAGCCGATAGATCAAATCTGGCCACTGCCAGTTTTATAAATGAACTTTCATTGTAACAGCTCCTCTCATTCTTCTACGTATTGTCTATGACTGCTTTCATCCTACCACAGTGGAGTTGAGTAACTGGGGCAAAGAAACATATAGCAAAGCCTAAAATATTTACTATCTGGCCCTACTAAGTAGGTTTGCTATTTCCAGGACTACAGTATACAGCAACAAACAGACTCCAAAATTTGTAACAGCTCAAATGTAAGTTTATTTCTCTTTGATGTAACAGTCCAAGGTGGGCAGCTTTCCCCCATGTTTGATTGGTGGACACAGCGTGCTTCCACCTCATGGTTCTGCAGTCCTCTATAGAGGTTCCATGTCATTCGCTTGAGCTGGTGGAAGAGGACCTGGCATAGACACTGCTACTCCCTCGGCCTTGGCTCAGAAATGAAACATGTTCTTCACTCATGCTCCATCAATAAGAACCAGGTACCTGACCACATCCCAATGCAAAGGATGGCACACTTGGTCCCTGGCTTTGCAGCCTCCCCACAGTGACAACTCTGAGCTACAAACTTCAGTGGGCAGCTAGCTGTCTCAACCATGCCAACACCAAGCAAAAAGGAGGCAGGAAAGGAGAAGACTAGACAGCAGGCCTATTGGCCTGATTTTAGGCACTGGGGCTTTTTCAGCCTGGAGAAGGCCAGACAAAATAAGACATCATCACGTCCTCAAATGTGAGGAAGCTGCCCCCAAACAGAGATAGGCAGCGTTGGACAGGCACCAAATGCCAGGTTTAGAATCAGAACTTCCAGACTCAGATAAAGTGAGGTATCATGAAGTAGGAGCTAAAGTGAGAGAACCTTTCCTTGGGATATGGTTAGACCACCTTATGAAGTCTTAACCTGGGTCAAGAGTTGAGCACTGTTGGTCTTTTATCAACTCTGATACACTCTGAAAGTCTGTACATGTAACACACATTTCTTTTTGAGCCTTCTTAAGATTCCAAGAATTCCCTGACTCCCCAAAATTCCTCCCCTACCCTGAAATTTGTGGAATGGTGGCATAAGCAGTCTATCACAATGAGCTTGTTATTGCAAAGAATGAATATATATATATATATATATATATATATATATATATATATACACACACACATACATACATACATATAGCGAGGCCATTTTGGTTTTTGCTTTTCTATTTTATTAATTACGAAGGCAAGTTTTCCCATTAAACCCAGCAGGCAGTGGTAGAAAAATAGCAAAGAAAAAGTCCCTAAGCCGTACAATAAAAACCTGGGAGTGCTCGCTAGGTTTGTGTGCTGGGTGGCAGGCGACTGGATAGATGACCTGCCATCAAGGATGAGGTGGAGATGTGGGAGGTGATGGAAGCTATCCAGTGCCCATGGTCATCCTTTCAGCATGCCAGCCTTCTTTGGGTCCTCGCCAGCAGGATCATGGCACATAATCTTCAATACAAGAGCTGGTAGACCGTGGCACTATCCTTGGAGCCCGTGACCAGATACTGGTTGTCAGAGGATACATCACAACACAGGATTTCTGTAGACTCTTCTTTCTAGAGGAAAACAGAGGCCAAAATTGGGGACTACGTGCAGGGGTCAGGCTTAGGCCAGAGATGACAGCTTCATTTAGGGTTCTTTCAAGGCTCAGCATAGACCTGAGGTTCAGTTCAGGGCTTATGGTGGAGGCCCTGAGTTCACAGGACTTTAGAGTCCTCATTCCCTCCGATCTATTAAATGGCCCTGGATGCCATCTCAGAGGTGTTTTCCAGCACCATCTGGGACCTGACCGACTGGTATCTGGGGTTGCAGCTCTGAGTGCCTGGGTTTTCGCACTCCTCCTTCCAGTACCTGAAACAACCTTTGCAGAGAAGGTGCAGCTAAGCAGTGGATGGACTCGTCCAGAGTGGTCACAAAATAGCTCCCTGTGAAGGAAAGACAGGCGGAGGGGTCAGAGGTTGCAGTCTAGTTCCAGCTTTGTTCTCTACTGGACTAGGGGAAAGATTTCTCTGCCTCAGTTTCCCCATCTATAACAATCACGAGATGTGACCTAAACCATTCCCTCTTCTGCCCCTATCCCCCAGCCACACACAGGATCATGGTGTCACTGAACTAAAGGACAATCAGCTGGGACCTTCAGGCTGTCATTCTGTGGAGGAGGCTACTATGTCAGATAGAGAGAGCCAGGAAAGGACAGGGGGTGAGTAGAAACAGAAGACAGGAAAAGTAGCAGCCAGGCCATCAGAGGGAGAGACACCAGTGGGCCAGGGAAGGCTGATGTATAGGCAAGAGAAGTGGGGAAGTGGACACCTGGATCTCCACTTGGCCAGTGTTGGAGCTAAAGAAGGAGAAATTAAGAGTCTGAAATAAGGCTGGACCCAGACTCTTGGGGTAAGTAGACACCCGACAGTGTGACAAGACACCCTGAGGTGTCACCTGGCCTCTCACTCACCACAGGAGGCAAACTTGAGGTTGTGGTGGTGGATGTATTTCTGAATGATGGCCTTAAACTTCTCCTTCCGGTGCGTATGTAGAATTACAATATCACTTGTTCTCAAGCCCACTAACACCCATTCCTCACTGGGGTCATGGGTAATGCTGAGGATCTGTTGAAAAGAAGGTTTGGAATCAGTGCTTTAAAAGCTTCCAACCCCATCCTTCAGCCACATTCCCATGAGCACCCACAGCTCCCAGTCACAAGGGACAGCACTCAGCCCAGTGGTGGCCGACCACGTACCTCATGGTGTAGATTGTGTTCCTGCAGCTTCTGGTAGCTTCTCAGGTCCCAGGAGTACAGGCTGGTGTCTTCACCTCCGGTCCAGAACTTATTGCCTGCAATGTCTACACATCGGGACCCGTACTCGGGAACTTCATGCTTCCTGGTGGGAAAACTCAGAGGTTCATGCATTGGTTGGGCCTCTGAAAGGCCCAAGAAGCCCCTAGGAAAGACCCCAGATATATTCTACGCATTGACTCACTTAGTCCTACTGCACAAAGGGGAAACTGAGGTCCAGAAAGGCACACATGTTTTCCCAAAGGCCTTACCACTAGCTCCCTTCTGTCAGGTCATACCTGATTAAGATCTGGTTCTGCAAATCCCAAATCTCAATGAATCCTTTGAAACAAGCCAAGCAGATCTGGGCATTGGAGGAGATGGCCAAGGAGGAGCACATGGGGCCTGTGGAGGCCAGCTGTGCCCTGATGCGGGGTGTGGGTGCCAGATCCCACAGAGTCAGGGTCCGGGACAGACCCCCAGTGATCAGGCGCTGCTCGTCAGGAAACAGCTTGCAGGTGAGGACACAGTTCTGATGGTCCTGTAGGAATAGTTGACATTCTCATATCACCTCCTCGAAGCACAGGCTCTGAGTCCTCTGACAGAGCCCTTCTAGAGTACCCCTCACCTGAAAGTTCAGCTGGGCCTGAGGGGCCTTGTTCCAGGCATGCAGAGCACTCTCATCCCACACCTTGATGTAGCCGTGGCCACAGGTGTACACGTGGTGAGTGGAGCTGCTGATGGCAATGGCATAGACTCTCTTGCCATGGTGGAGTTTGCCAACCTTCCAGGACTCGCGTGGGGTCCTCTGCCTAACCACTTCATCTGCAATGGGAGGCTGGGGAGAGAAGGTGGGTGGCCTACCATCATCCACGGGGGACAACCTGCCCCTGTCCTGACTACACTCCTAAGCATTCATCCAACAGCTCCTCTCTGACACCTAGGCAGAGCTGTGTCCTCATCCAGGGTCCCCAGACCACTGACACGTCCTTCCGCACTAGCTTTGTGGTGCCCCGGTTTCCCTCCTTGATAAACGGGGCCACGTTTTGGGACAATTCTGAGTGCCAGCAGTGACAGCAGAGCCTGGCTCAGAGTCCCTTAGGATGTAGCTCTAGAAGTAACTCCATGAGCTGCAGGCGCTGCTCATTGGTGGTGGGAGAAGGATAGCAGCCTAGTTCAAAAGAAGCTGGGAGTCATAGGACACCCACCACCTATGGGAGAGAGGAGAGAGTGGACACACTGCACTCCTTCACCTTCTTCCTACTAGCTTCTTGGGGGTTCAAAGGGAAGGGAAAGATCCCAAATTTTAAAACTAGAAGACACTTACAACTGCTCTGAGGAATGACCACACTTCTTCACTGGGAGGAGGCGAAGGACAAGGCTGGCCTGCAGGGAAAAATCAATGCCCACCTACTCACAGAAGGGGCGTCTGGCAGCAACAGAACCACAGGATTCGGGTACAAGGCTGCTCTCTCAACACCAGGGCTTCTTCGTTCCTCATCCCCACCTGAGGCCCAGACTTGGGCTACCATCCTCCCTGCCCACACCATCCTGACTGGGACTCACCAAACTTGGATCCTGGTGGGCTGCTTTGACAAATGGAGAGGAAAGAGGAAAGACACAGAACATGAAATGCAGAGCTCTGTGCTAGGATCCCTTCTTCCCAGGTCAGCCCCACCCCCATCCAGTCTTGTTCAAGTGACACCTACCTGGGGCTAAACTCTGCTGCTTCTCCCGGTTCAGCTTCGGAGAGCCAGCTGGTCTGCAGCTGAGATCTGTCTAGGGCCTGGAGAGCCCACCGGGGCGTACCACGCACCCTGTCCAGTTGGGACTGTGCCTGAGGCTCATGCTGGGAGAAAATGTCAGAGCTCTCTGGCTCGTTCCTCTTCAACTCTGGCTCATCATAAATTCTGAGTATACTGAAGGTCTCTCCCTTCTCTCCACTCATGTTCTTAGATCAGTGAAGTGCCTGAGCCACCTGGTTCTAGGGTTTGATAAATAGGCCCATCAAACAGACCCCAGGTTCCCAGTTCATCTCCTGACCCCCTGTAGCAAGACAGAGAACAGATGTAGATATGCAGAAGCACTGTCTGGGGTCTATTTACAACACCTCTCATGGTGAGAGAATTCAAAAGACTGGTTGCTGACTAACTTTTTATACTAAATGTTGGCAGCAATGGTGAAAATCTTCACACAGACATTCTGAGAATGTGATCACCAGGCATTATGTTGTTCCTTTGTAACGCGCAGACTGCATTTCCAGTCCTATAAAATCAAACTCACCCTTTAATCTGGCCATATATTTGTCAAATGCTCATCCCCAGTATAAATAAAACATAAGGCAACAGGAAGCTCCACTCACATCACAGAGCCTCTCACCCCTCGGAGAGGACAGAGTGGAAGAACTCAGAAGAAGTCATGCAAACATGATGTTCCACTGGGATGGGGCAAGGTTGCAGAGTGATGAAAAGATTAGTTGGTAGTGACAGTAAACTTTCATACCCTATAGGAGAAGTCTGAGAATTGAATGGAATCAATCATGCATGTAGAATACTCAGAATGATTTAAGGCTAGTGGCAAACATACAGAAAATAGCAGAGAGAGCATTGATTTGTAGACTGTGCCAGGGAGCAGAGTTTGAAGGATTTAAGGAAGGCCAAGTGCCTTCATTCAGGTTACCCAACAGCTAGCCCGAGAAGGCCCTGGGGAGACCCAGTACTTCATTCACAGGGCATGTCAGAAGCCTCAGGGACAAATACCTTGCTGGAACCAATGCCTTGTTGACCAGACTCAATCATTAGCTCTCAGACATCCCCTCTTCCCGAATGCTCTAGCAGACACCCCAGAGAACCCAGGCTGCCTGCCCTTGGAAAGATGCAGGGGGCAGTTGTAAACCAACTTGCATTATTCTTGACATCTTTTGAGTTCTTGCTATGTGTTTGGCCCTCAACCAAATGCTTTACCTAGCTGACCCCATTTTGTCCTCACAACTGTGTGGGCCACATATTACAGATTTTTAAAACTAAAGGTCAGAGCAGGTGAGCAAATAGCTAGAAAGCACAACAGAGGACATTCAAATGCTGAGCTGTCTTGCTCTAAACATTATCCTTTGCTATCTCCCCATCAGATGAAGAAAGGCAACATCCACCATAATTACAAATGCAGTTACCCTCTGATCTAGCACCTCCATTTTCAGAAATTTATCCTGAAGATGCACTACAATGGATGTGAGAAAATATAGGTAAAAGTTGAAGCATTACAGCACAGTTTGTGATAGATGATTGGACAAACCCAATGGACAATGGAGGGAACTAGTGAAGTTAGAGTATGTGCATACAGCGGAATACTATGCAACTGTCAAAAATACCAAGGACACTACTGTATGGATATGGAAAATTCCCAGGTGTTAATGGGGGCGGGGTGGAGTCAGAACAAAGAAGCTGCATAACATACAGCTTTTGTGTAAAAGAAGGGTGGAAATGAGAATCGTTTTTTGCATATGTTTGTATGCACATAAGCAATTAGGAAGAGCAGTTGCCTTTGGGGATGGAAATTAGCAGACAGGAAAAAAGAATGGGAGAAAGATTTGTCACTGCATAACCTGGGATAGCTTTTGGATATTTGTGACTTTGAAATTATAAATTAAAATTGGTTGGAACTTGAGCCTTTTTCTCAACTGAGTCATTTTTTTCTCATCTTCCCCCAAATGATAACTTTGGGACCTTCATGATTCTTCATTACTTGTTTTAAATAATTTAACAAATTCACCCTGACATGCGCCAGACTCGTTTACAGACCACCAAGGCGGGCTGCGCCCTGATGAGCGTGAAAGCAAGGAGTACACCCATTCCCAGTACAGCGTGATGAGGGTAGGCCAGCTGCCCATGCCCCCAATCGGGGGTGCAGTAAAGCTTAAAGGGAGTGAGACCACTTAACCAGGATTTCACCCCAAGAATAAGACAAGGTTTTCTAGGAAAAGCAGAAGGAAGAGTCAATAGCACCAATCCCGAGCTGGGGATACAGAGACCCCCTCCTCTTACCAGACAACTGTTTTTCCCAGGCTTCCACACAAAATGCTAGAGCTGGGGGTCCACCGTGCCAGCAAGATAAGAACTCACCAATCCCCGTGGCATGAAACTCACCTCTGAAGGCAGAGGTCAAACCCTGGAGATGGGAAGTCAGTAGCGTTGAGACCCAGCGAGTGCTGGGATCAGCCCTCCCCTAGCTCTGGACCCTCCCTTTCACACCCAGACACTGTCCCCACCCCTGCAGTGCTGCTGTTTTAAATTGTTTCCAAGCCCTGGGTCAGAACCTGGCTCAGGTATCTGGGCTATGAATGGCTTGTCTACCAGGCGTGGCCACCCACAGCCAACCAAAGAGCCACCACTGGGCTGCCATTTCCAGTTAACCCTGTGCCCTTGGATGATGGATACGACTGGGATCTGCCAAGTAAATTCATGCAAGAGACAAGACGGAGTGAGAAATGTTCAGAGGAACAGACTTTGGATTGGGTTCGGGCCACCCCACAAGGGCCAGTACTCGCGCAATGAGGGAGGGTTAGGTTGGGGTGTACACAAAAAAGTTTTCAAATTTTCATCTCCAGGTAGATCCCCTTGGCTTGGGAAGGCTGGCTTTGTGCTGACACTATTACGGATGATTATGGGAGGAAGCAGGGGCCACTTTTCCTTTTCTTTCCCCTGTCTGGCTTGAACCAGCCTGGTTCTGTGATCTCTGATCTTTCACCTCTGAAGGTGAAGACCAGGGCTTTTCTATTCTGTGGCTGTCTCATCCAGTGGTTCTTAAATTTTAGCACGCATCAGAACCCCCTGGAGGGGCTCATTAAAACAGTGTTGGGCCCACTTCCAGAGATTCTGATTCTGTAGGTCTGGGGGAGGGCCTGAGACCTTGCATTTCCACTGAGTTCCCAGGTGATGGTGATGCCGCTAATGCTGGCCTGCGGATCCCATTTGAGAAGCACAGCCTACCTTGTGCTTCGATGTGGTGGGCCCTTTCTGGTAGGAGGGGCAGGGGCAGTGAAGCCGGATCATCCTCTCTTGCTCTGCTCCCCATATGCACCTCCTGCCACTGGCCTGGCCCTTCCATCCAATGCACTCTTCTGTTCTAGTTTCTTTCTCATTCACTGGCTTCAGACAGTTGAGCTGGTGGCTTTCTTACCTTTGGTTCCCTAGGAAATGAGCCAGCACTTGGTGGGCAAACACTGAGGCCAGAATTTGGGTGATCAGAGCGGGACCTCAACAGCAAGCTCCCGATCTTTATTTGGGGCGGAGCGCCCTCTGGTGGGCAACCGGAGAGCAACCCAATTCTTCCCACCTGCAAGATGATGGTGCTCTTAGCCCCGTGCACTTGATGGTTGTGCTCACGATACTGCTCACTCGCTCCCATCCCACCCAGCACTACAGCCCCCTGGGAATTCACCTGCATGTCTGTAGTTAATTAAAATGAATAAACCATATAAACACAGGCACAAAACATTCCTTCCCTTCCGATTCACTGACATCATCCACTCAACCTAAATTATTCAGGAGCAAGGTCCTGCCTGCCCCGGTGGGCTGCCACCTAGTGAGCTTGCGTCCCCAGGGAGAACCGGTAAATCAGCACCTCCAAGTAGAAGCGGGAGGGTGGGCAGAGAGTGGGAAAGATTAGACAGAAGTGAGAGCAGAGAGCTGGGAGAGGGCACAGAGCAGGCCCATGTTGACCAATGAGACCAGGGAGGCCAACAAGGCGGAAGTGGTGTTTGACTGAGCTCAGTGTGAAGAGGAAGGAGGAACCCCTTCCAGTAGAAGGGACACTGCCTAGCATGGTCAGGTCCCTCCTACACTGTTCACCTGGTCCTGTGCTTCCTTTCTTTTCCTCCCTTCCTGTAACAGGAGCCTCCAACCACCATTCCTTACCATGTGTCCTTCCCAGGACAGCATGGTGGCGGGTCTTATATTGTTCTTCTTGGCCACTTCACACCCGCGGCCTTGTTATGGAACGTCTGGATTCTGCACCCTGCATTCCGACTTCTGTCCTGGACCGCTCTCACCTCCCAAGGGACCTTTAAGCAAAGTCCTCTGCCCTTCACTCTCGGGGCCCCGCTGAAAAATAGCCCCTCCTCACAGCCCCCCACAGCAGCCCTACTTCTGTGAGTTTACAATGTGCACCTCTGAATAAGGTTTTATTGGGTAGAGGTGGGAGATAATGCTTCTTTTAAGAAAAGTTTGCAATGTGCTGGCCTAACCGTTCTGAAAGTCTTTTGGACTCTGGCCTGCAGGATGCAAGGTCTGGCCCCAGCCCAGCTCTGCCTAGTCAGGTGTCCCTGCAGGCCTTCCAGGTCTCTAAGACCATGTCCACCTCCACCCTCTGGCGGATCCACAAGAGATTTTTCCACCAAGAGCTCAGACCCGACTGCCCCAGGATTCTTCTCAAGGACTACTTCCTCCAGAAGAGAACAGGGAGGGACCTCCCTCCCGGCCCCCCGCGGCCGAGGGGATCCCGGGCAGGCTGATGGTTGTTTTCTTCCTGTCCCTACACGAGAGCCGATTGGGGCAGCTCTTACCCTGCAGTAAGCGAACTCGCCACCAGGGGCAGCAGGAAGCCAAGACTGGCTGCCAGTGACTCCTAATGGCTTCCGCGGGCTCTAGTGCAGGTCTCGGGGCCCTGGACACATAGGCCCGAGGTCCCAGCTCCTCACACGGAGGCCAAAACAGTCCCAGATCCAGAAGGCGCGCACCCAAGCCAGGCCGGGGAGTGAAGGGTGGCCACAGAAGCCCTACCCCACCCTGACCCCACCGCTCCCCACGCCACAGGCCCGCAGCCCAGGGAGAGTGGGATCCGGAGCCTCGCGTCCACAGGCTGGGAGCACGTGGGCTCTGGGCTCTAAGGCTAAAGGCAGACAGCAGGCACACGGAACTACCTCTTACCGTGGCAGGCTGAAGGAAACCAGCCGGGAGAGGCATCGCGTGGCAGTGCAGTCAGGGGAGGGCTTCCCGGAGAATGGGCTTGGGCTGAGCGTGGGTGGGATTTCAGTGGCCCTGCGTAGTGTGTGTGTGTGTGGGGGGGGGGGGGGGCACACCTCAGAATCACCAAAACCATCAGGGTCGGGCGGCGGGTAGCCTGCAGGGGGCACCGCTGGCAAGTAGGGGGAGAGAAAGCTGGAGCGGGAGGAAGGCTAAGGGCACAGGCAGCCAGCCAGAGAGCAGGCGGAGGAGCCAGAGCTCCACGGAGCAGGCTCAGACCTGGGGCTTGGGCCGGGGGAGTCCTGAGAGATGTTGGATGTGCTGAGACCACGTGGTCCGTGATGCATATGGCACCTGAGAGCTGGGGTAAGGGCCTGAAGGGAGCTCCCTAAGAAGACCGAACCTCGTTCTTGTTGGTAAGCCCTGCGGAAGGGGCCTGCGGAAGGGGCCGGCCTTCCACGAGCGTTCAGTTGAACTGAATGAACTGTATAAGGGGAAGCGTGTCCTCAGTTCCTTGTCAGCAGAGGATAGCAGACAAAATGGAGTTGTAGTCTGGGAAGAATAAGGACTTCAGAAGCAGAGTCCAGAAGCTTCTTCTCAGAACCCCTAGGCTACTGCAAAGAGGAGAGGGCCACCAGCCCAGGGAGAGCTGTGCTGTGCCTCTTGTCCCCTCCACCCCCACAAGATGACACTGAGTTCTTCTAACTGCCCATGGATCCCACCAGCCTTACTTGGGCCTTTCTTATCAGGCTCTTCCCTGACCTGCTGGGTGCCCTGCAGCAGCCACGTTTTTCCTTTGAGACTCCATTTCCCCTCCTGACCTGGACAGGGCCAGACCAGATGTTCTCTGAGGGCCCTTCCAGTGTGGCAGGCTGGAGTGGGAGAGTCTGTGCCGCAGGGACAGAACATGATGACCCAAACTGAGGGAGACTTTATTTAACCCTGGCTCTTCTAAGTCCAGGGCTCAAGTTCAGAAAAGAAGTACTTTTGTGAGGGTACAGAGGTCTCCAGTACTATGACTCCTTTTTGTCCTAAGGCCTCCACTGGACCCAGGGAGATCTGGGTGATGGGGCACAGGACCTCATAAGGCTTTGGAGGTATGTGCCTTCTGGTGTCCCGGGGATCTGCACAGAAGGACCTGCCCTGCACAAACCTACAGAGAGGGAGAAAACTCAGGATCCATCCAGATGGGAAGGGCCTTGAATCCTAAGACCAACACCCCTCCCTGGAGCTGACCAGAAGCTGAGACCCAGAGAGGCCAAGGTCACCCAGAACATTGGTGGCAGATTTGAAACATCAGGTTCTAGCCTCAGTGACTCTTGACCCTCCTGGAGTTCCTGCGTAGATCTTGCCACAGCATAAGCTGCCACACCCTGCTGGATGCCAGAACTCCAGGACTTCTGTACCCAGCTCCCCTGACTTCCATATCCAGAAACCATCTAGAGGATTGGAGTAAGCTGTGGCCTTGCCTTCTCTTCTGGCTTGGGTAAGTCACCACATCAACCACTGATTTGCTGTGTAAGCAGGGTGAGTACCATCCATTTCTGGGCCTCAATTTCTCTGTAAGTAAATGGACTTGGACCCCATGTCTTGGGGCACTTTGGGATCTGTGTGTTCTGGAACTTTCCAGAGGAGTAGGGTCAGAGGATCAAGGGGAAGAAGTGCCCTGCTCCCTCCTGTCCTAGGGCTCCAGGGTCTACCTCCACACATCTGCCTCCACACATGCTCAGCTGCCAGGGGCCTGGCAATGCGGGAGGGAGGGACTTATACAATAGCATCTCTCAGGCACTCTGCTGAAGTCCTATACTATGTCATTAGCTTGCTGACGACAGGAATGTTTCCTTTGAATTACTCAAGACAGCACTCCCAGCCAATAATGGTCACTTGAGCTACAGAGAACATGGGAACAGGTATGTCTGGGTGGCCTATTAGTCTGTGTATATGGGGGTCTGTGTGTGTTGTATCTGTGGGAGAGGTTTAGGGGCTTCCTATGTGTGATTGTACCTGTTTTCATTTTTACTCCATGTAGTACTACCGAGACTAAACATCTCTTACTTTATTAGCCTTTTTTTTTTTTTTTATCTTTTAAAAACCTGCCTGTTGCTGTCATTTGCTGGGTTTTATTATCTTTCTCTTAATGGTAAGACCTTTTAGCATATTAGATATTACACTTTTATATCAGAAATTTTACAAAGGTATTTCCACTTTTTGTGCTTTGTCTTTTAACCTTACTTGGGATTATTTAAAACAAAAATATAGATGGGGGACCTTAAAGGGCAGCATGAGAGGAGATCCTTGAAGCCTCTCCTAGAAAATACAATTGAACAACTGGGATCCAACAGGGGAGCCCCTGAGTGGCATAGCCTCAACTGAGAGATCCATGTATTGCAGGAAAACACCTGAAGGTCAGAGAAGAGTGGGGTGGGAACAGGAGAGGAGGGAAGGGAGCAGAGCAGAGACGGGGCTTCAGAATGCAACCTGGGGCTGGCAGAAGGAGTGAGGTGGGGCCCTGGGGACATGAGCTAAAGCGCAACACAAACCTCAGATAGGCTGAAGACACAGAGTCAATTAAGAGCAGAGGTGTGGGCAGGTGAAGCCTCAAGAGACTGGACAAGTTAAAACCCAACCCAAGCAGCTGTGTGCTGGGGTCCCAATCAGAGCACTGCACCCTGGGTGGGTTGCAGGCTGAACAAAGGCTGCTAAATGGCCCTGGATGACAATAGGGCCCCAGCTGCAAACTGGAGCTGACAAGTGCAACAGCACTGGTTCACCCACATATTGGCTCTGGGCAACTTTGAAACTGAGAGCCAGCTGCCATGGAAAAGCTCACCAGTACAAATCATGGTCCTGGATGAAATGCAGGCTTCGGAAAAGAAAGAGGCTGAGCTGCAGTGTGCACCCTACAGGGCCTGCCGAGTGCCCTACTATCAGGCTCTTGTTTCAGTGCATGCTCACCCACCTAGGCCCACCTGGTGCTCTCAGTGCACATCAAACCAGGACCGCCTGGTGCTCTACAGATGGAGCAAACCTGCGGTAACAACACCATCCTCCCACCTTAGGCAGAAACTATAGGGCAGACACAGAGCCTGGCTATTTCCCCTAACTCTCTCCCAAAGTTCAACCCCCTGTTCACAACTCCACCTAGTGCCTTCTTTGCAGCCAGCTGAAAAAGGCAAACTGCCATTACCTCGAGAGAAAACAACCCTGTGCCCCTCCCAACAAACCCCACCTGCATGGACACCAGAAGGAGGGTTCAGGGAAACTATAGGACACAGGCACAACAGCTTTTCCCTGCACTGATCTCAGATACATAGCACATCATCACCCACCACATATTCCCAAAGAGGATGTGCATCGAGACTAAGGCGACTGGGTCAAAGAAGTGAAACCCACCTTCCAGGAAAGTTCCCAGAATGACATTACTGAATAACCAAGAGAAAAAATTGTAAGAAGCTGCAGTGACACCAGTGACACCCAGTGACCTCTTCATATCTGCCAGGGAAAAAGTTCTCATGCACAGGAAAAGAAACATATCACATACAATGAGCACCTTAGGGTTCAAAGCCACTCAGAAAGAAAATAAAAAATCTCTAGAAAAGGAACTTACAGATTTAGAAATATATGACCTTATTGACACAGAACTCAAGACTACAGTTCTTAAGACAGAGTTTAAAGAATGTTGGTGGAGTACTCAGATGTAGTTTAATATTCTCAGGAAAAAAAATGTGAGCAAAAGAATACCTTAACAAAATTGAAACTATAAAAAAGAATCAAATAGGGGATTCCCTGTGGCCTATTGGCTAGGACTCAGCGCTCTCACCACCGTAGCCCAGGCTCAATTCCCAGGCAGGGAACCACACACAAAAAGAAAAAAAGAAAAAAGAAAGAAATAGAAATTCTGGAGATAAACAATGGAATAAAAGAAATTAAAAATGAAGGCACTAGCATAGGAAACACGGCCAACCAGATGGAGGAAAGAATTAGTGATATCAAAGATAGGAACACTGAAATGTTACAGAAGGAAGAGAGAGATTCATGAATCAAAAGAAGTGAAAGAGCCATACAAGGAATTTCTGATACCATTAGAAAGAACATTAGAATAATAGGAGTACCAGAAGGGGCAGAGCAGAAATCCACAGAGAGCTTATTCAAACAAATAGTAGACTAGAACTTTCCAAAACAATGGAAAGACCTGGAACCCCAAATTCAAGAAAATAGAACCCCTAGCTACCTGGACTCAAGTAGATCTTCTCCAAGATACATTATACTGAAGATGTCAAATATCAAAGGCAAGGAAAGAATTCTTAAGGCAGCCGGGGGGGGGGGGGGGATTATAACCTTTAAAGGAAAGCCCATCAGGCTATCATCAGACTTCTCAGCAGAAGCTCTACAAGCCAGGAGTGAGTGGAATCAAACATTCAAAATAATAAAGGAGAGAAACTACCAGCCAAGAATAATTTATCCACAAAAGTTATCCTTTAGATATGAAAAAGGAATAAAGACCTTTTCAGAAATGAAGAAGCTGAGGGAATTCTCCAGCACAAGGCCTGCATTTTAAGAAATACTAAAAGAGACTATTTGATCAGAAACAAAAAATCAAAATAAATGGGGAAGAGTTGGGGCAACAATAAAGTAAATAAAAAGGGAGAAAGTAATGGCCATAGGAAATCTCCATATATAAATAATCAGCCTAAATATAAATGTGACTGAACTCATCAATTAAAAGTTACAGAATAGCAGACTGAATTAAAAAACAAACCCCATCCATATGCTGTCTCCAAGAGACACACCTCAGCCACAAGGACAAACACAGACTCAAAGTGAAAGGGTGGAAAACAATATTCCAAGCAAATGGTATCCAGAGAAAAGCAGGAGTTGCCACACTGATACCTGATGAAACATATTTCAGGACAAAAAAGGTAGTAAGAGACAAACATGGACATTTCATAATGATAAAAGGAACAATACAAGAACATGAAGACATGACACTCATTAATATATATGCCCCCAATCAGGAAGCACCAGAATTTACAAAGCAATTACTAACAGACCTAAAAGGAAAAACTTACAAAAAAACACAATTATAGTAGGGAACCTAAACTCCCTTAACAGCCATGGACATATCATCCAAACAGAAAATAAATACAAAAATAACAGCTTTAAATGATATATTATAGCAGTTGGACATAATTGACATTTACAGGACACTTCATCCTACAACACAAGACTATACATTCATTCAGATCATTCTCAAGGATAGACCATATGCTGGACAGAAAACTAGCCTCAGCAAATTCAAGAAGACTGAAATCATACCAAGTGTATTCTCAGACCACAAAGGTTTGAAATTGGAAATCAATTGTAAAAACAGAGCAGGAAAAAAATCACATATATATGGAGATTAAATGTTATTAAAAAATAACTGCATCAAAGAAGAAATAAGAGATTTAAAAATCCTTAGAAACTAATGATAATGAAAATACAACATGTCAAAATTACTGGGATACAGTGAAAGCAGTAATAAGAGGGAAATTTACATCATTACAGGCCTATCTCAAGAAACAAGAAAAATCACAAGTAAACATCCTAATATCCCATCTTAAAGAACTAGGAAAAGAACAAAAATTACCTAAAGTCAGCAGAAGGAAAAAAATAATAAAAATTGGAGAAGTGAAAGTGAAAACAGAAAAACAGGAAAAATTAATGCAACAAAGAGTTGGTTCTTTGAAAAAAGCAATAAAATTGACAAACCCCTAGCTAGATTCACCAAAGGACAAAGAGAAAAGACACAAATAACCAAAATTATAAATGAGAGGGGAGAAATTATGATTGAAATACAAAGGATCATGAGAAAATATTATGAAAGGCTTTATGCTATCAAATAAACAACCTAGAAATAATGCACAAGTTTCTAGAAACATACAGTCTATCTAGACTGAAACAAGAAGAACTGGATAATCTAAATAGACCAACCAACAGTGAGGAAATAGAAACAATCATCCAAAATCTCCCCAAAGGCAAAAGCTCCAGACCAGATGGTCTCACCAACACATTTTATCAAGCATGCAAAGTAATGAACAAACACTTCTCCTAGGAAGACATACAAATGGCCAAGAGACATATGAAAAATGCTCAACTTCACAGACTATCAGGGAAATGCAATTAAAACAACAATGAGATACCACCTTTCACCTATTAGAATGGCTATTATCAACAAGACAAGGAATAACAAATGCTGGAGAGGCTGTGGAGTAAAAGGAACCCTTGCACACTGCTGGTGGGAGTGCAAATGGTACAACTGCTAAGAAGAATTGTGTGGAGGTTCCTCAGAAAATTGGGAATGAAGTTACTATATGACCCAGCAATCTCCCTTCTGGGTATCTACCCACAAAGATCGAAAATCAGTCCACAAAGACTTAGGTACTCCGATGTTCATGTTCATCATAGCGCTGTTGTTCATGATGGCCAAGTCATGGAAACAACCAAAGTGCCCTTTAATAGATGACAGGATAAAGAAGATGTGGTACATATACACAATGGAATATTACTCAGCTATAAGAAAAGATGAAATACTGCCATTTGTCATAACATGAATGGACCTTGCGATCATCATGCCAACTGAAATAAGCTGGAGAGAAAAAAACCAAGAACTATATGGCTTCACTCATATGCAAAGTATAAAACTAAAAGTAACAAAGACACAAAAACTCATGGACACAGTCAGTAGTTTAATGGTTACCTGAGGTTAAGGGGGAAGTGGGTAGGAGAGGAGGGAGGAGTCGTCAACTATATGGTGATGGAAAGAGAACTGACTCTGGGTGGTGAACACATATTGCAACATATAGACTATATACTGTAGAAATGTACAACTGGAACCTATGTAATTTTTACTAACCACTGTAACCCCAATAAATTTAACAATAAAAACGTAAAAATAAAATAAAACCATAATCATTCAATTTATAAAAGTCAATTTAACAATATTTTCCCTTGGTTTCTAGCTTTCATCTGATGCTCAGAATGGTTTTCTCTATTCTGTGAAAATAAAAAGAAATCACTCATATTTTTCCTTTTTAAGAGAAATCTTTATTGTTTTATCTCTTTACAAAAGTAATGCATGCTTGTTGTTAAAAGTGAAAAAGATATAATATACGTAGAGTCAATGACTTTATGAGTTTTCTTACCCAAGAACAAGGTTTCTTCTCTTTCCATCTACTTAAATTTCCTTTTGTGCCCTCAGTGAACATTTATAATTTCTCTATATAGTTCCTACATAATAATTAAGTTTATTCCTAGAAAATCTACTTCTTTGATGGTGGGAATGGGATATTCTCTTTTATTCTATTTTCTAAATGGTTGTTGGTATAATATAAAACAAATCTTTTGTTTTTTAAATGTTATTTTTTTAACTGGTCATTATTCCTGATTTAAAATTGAATAAAATGAAAATGATTCATTTCCATGTTAAGACTCTGCCATATTCATTAATCTCAGGGTTTTCAACCAGAGAAATCTGATACCTGATTCAGTTGAGCATTACCTTCAGAGTTTCCTACATCCTTCTCATTTAAGATTTTCCTTCACTATGGGCACTTTGATGCTGACTCAGTTGGAAGTTAAACCTGAAGGCTTTCCCACACATGTTACACACATAGGGTTTCTTCCAAGTATGGACAGTCTGATGTATAATACAGTCAGAACTGTAGCTGAAGCCTTTGCCACACTCTACACATCTGAAGGGTTTCTCCCCAGTGTGGCTTCTCTGATGCCGAATTAAATGGGAATTAACATGGAAGGCTTTTCCACACTCCTTACACTGAAAGGGTTTCTCTCCAGTATGGATTCTCTGATGTACAATATAGTCCGAACTACAGCTAAATGCTTTCTCACACTCCATACATTTGAAAGGTTTCTCCCCAGTGTGTATTCTCTGATGCCTAGTTAGTTTGGCATTGATACTGAAGGCTTTTCCACATTCCTTACATTGATAAGGCTTTTCTCCAGTATGGATTCGGTGATGATCAAATAGGTTTCTTTTAGAAGTAAAGAATTTCCCACACTCACTACATTCAAAGGGTTTCTCCCCAGTGTGAATCCTCTGATGCTGCATTAGTTTTGCATTGACATTGAAGGCCTTTCCACATTCATTACATTCATAGGGCTTCTCCCCAGTGTGGATTCTCAGATGCTGCCGAAGCTGGGAATTACACCTGAAAGCCTTCCCACATTCATTACATTCATAAGGTTTCTCACCTGTGTGGATTCTCTGGTGCTGGATTAACTTCCCTTTGATGCTAAAGGCTTTTCCACATTCAGTACACTCATATGGTTTCTCACCTGTGTGGATTCTCTGATGCTGAATGAGTTTTGCCTTATTACTGAAAGCTTTTCCACACTCCTTACACTGATAGGGCTTCTCTCCAGTGTGGACGCTCTGATGCTGCCTAAGCTGGGAGCTGCACCTGAAGCCTTTTCCACACTCACTACATTCATAAGGTTTCTCTCCAGTGTGGATTCTCTGGTGTTGAATTAACTTTGCATTAACATTGAAAGCTTTCCCACAGTCATTACACTCATAAGGTTTCTCTCCAGTGTGCACTCTCTGATGTGTGATAAATGCAGAACTGCAGCTGAAGCCATTTCCACACTCCTTGCACTGATAGGGCTTCTCTCCTGTGTGGATTCTCTGATGCCTGCTTAGACTCCCATTAACACTGAAGGCTTTCCCACACACTTTACACTGATAGGGCTTCTCCCCACTGTGTATTGTCTGATGTGTGATATAATGGGAACTGTAGCTGAAGCTTTTCCCACACTCCACACATTTAAAGGGTTTCTCTCCACTATGAAGTCTTTGATGCCAAATTAATTTTGCATTAGCACTAAAGGCTTTGCCACACTCCTTACACTGATAGGTCTTATCCCCAGTGTGGCTATCTTGATGCTGATTAAGTTGAGTGTTACACCTAAAGGTTTCTACTAATTCTTCACACTCAAAAGGTCTTTCCTTGGAATTACTTATTTCATGTTGAGTAAGTTTCCTGTCAAAGCTCAAAGCTTTCTCCAATCTTGTATGCTCAGGGGGCTGCTCTCCAGTGGAGATGATGATATGACACTGATTCAAGTTTGGACTCTGACTAAAAAGACACACTTCCATAGGGCCTGTGTCGTCTTTCACTGTTCTGTCAATGACACTGGTGTTTTCTTTCTTCATGCTTCCTATTGAATGGACTTCTTGCTGTTGTCTTCCTAGAATACAGGCTTCTGAAAAGTCTGTTTCCAGGGAAAAGTCCCCCTGAAGTACAAATGATGTATTATGTTTTTCTTCATATGTTTCCTTTGTCATATTAATGTCAGTCTGGATATCAATATCTACTATAAAAAACAAAAACAAAAACAAAAAAAAACAGAAAACATAATGCCATGTTAGGAAAAAACTGTGATAGAAAGAATAAAGGATCATAGTAATCAAGGGGCTCTTTAAAAATCACTAGACTAGGTAAAAAAAAATCTAAGATTCATCCATAAGGTAGAATAATATGTAGCTGATAAAAAAATGAAATAAATCCATATATGCTGACAGGGAAAGTCGTGCAAGATACAGTGTTAAGTGGAAAAACAAGCTAAGAAATGGTAATGTAGAGTAGATTCCATTTGTGTATTAAAAAAAAAAAAATTTTAAAGGGCTGACTATATATATGTATTTGTACATGCCTAGAAAACTTCAGAAGGAATATACAAGAAATTGAGCAAAGTGGTACAGGAAGTTTGGTAGATTTCCACCGCCTCCCCCACCCCCATTTTATATACTTTCTGTACTGTTTTGAGTTATGTGCCAATGTTATAAATTTTGAAGTAATGATTTTAAAAGATTGCTAGTCTCTATACCATCAATTGATAACATGAAGGTTAAAAGCTACAGGAGTGGAAAAAAATTCTATGTCTTATCCACCAAATCAGCATTCTTTGCATCATACCATCCTTTACTATACTCTGTTTTTTTCTATTATCCTTATGTCGTTGAGTCCCTTGTTAATAAAAATGGAAACTGCTTAAGAAGGAAAGAGTACAGAATCCAACAATATGTGGCAACACCAGGGGATGGCCAGTGTTAGCAGCACCAGGAAGCAAAAAGGAAAAGAATTTTGTTTCTTTCTTTAGAACTTAAAGCCTAGGTTTTCCAAAACTCCTCTTCCAACTTCTTTTTCCTCAAACTCAAAAAGGCTCTGTTTAGGCCCATTTTGATCCTATCTCTTCCCACCCACTCCAGAACACGGCTGCATTCTCCTTGCCTTTCCTTTTACCTGTTCCCTCAATCATAAAATTGGTCATTCACTAAAGTTCTTTCTATAAATTCAATAAGTTTTCTATAATCCCTGTAGTCCCAATAGTACTACTGATCTCTACCTTTGTTCCCAAATTTCTCAAAATTGAGCCAAAAATGCTGCCTCTATTTTTTCATCTCCCATCTCTCTTCAATCACATATCCTATGCCCCCTGCCTCAATATATCATTGTAATTGCCCTCAAAACTCAAATGACCTGGATCTCCCCAGCAAGCATTTTCAAACATTACTGATCTCGTCCCAATTATAAAAATAATACCCATCTGTAGTATCAGAAACTTACAAAAAATTCCAACTACATGAAATACAATCACCTAACAATAACTACTGCTAATCTGATGTATCTCTTCCCAATCATTTTCCCTCCATTTTTCTCAAAACATATTTTTTCAAAAATGAAGTATTTTTCTTCATATCAATAATGGTAACTCCAATATCTTTAGATATTCTGTAAAAATATTTTTTAAATTGCTAAATAGTTCTCCATCCTGCAGAGGTACTATAATTTTTTTTCTAGTTTTATTTAGAAATAATTGACATATAATATAATATATCACTGTGTGAGTTTAAGGTGTACAGCACGATGGTTTGATTTATATATATATTGTGAAATAATTACCACAACAGGCTCAGCTAACATCCATCTTCTCATATAGATATCGTAAAAAAAGAGAAAGGAAAAAAATTTCTTCCTGTGATGGGAACTCAGGAATTAATCTCTTAACAACTTTACTACATATTGTATAGCAATGTTAGGTATAGTCATCATGTTGTACATTATATCCCTACTTATTTGTCTTATAACTGGAAGTTCATATTTTTTGAGAGGTACCTTAATTTATCCATTCTCTCTACACTGAAAATTTAGGTTATTTTTAGTGTAATAAAAAAAGATGAACTTTTGTGTACATGCATCTTTGTCTATATTTCTGATTACTTTATTAGGACATAACCCTAAAAAGGGTCTATCCAGTAAAAACTTTTAAAAGGCTCTTGATATGTACTAGTAAAGTACTTTCTAGAAAGATTAACAATTCACAGTCACCTCCAGAAATCCATTCCTGTTGTACTCTCACCATCAATTCCTATAATTCAGTAGTTTTCAATATGATAGGTCAAACAGCTCTCATTGTTTTAATTTGTATCTCATTGGTTTCAACTGAGGTGAACATTTTTCAGTGATTAAAATATGTGCTTCTTATGTAAATCAACCATTTACATGCTCTGCCAATTATTCTACACTAGTGGCCTTCTTTTCACCAAATCCTATGATGTGGCAGATGTTACTGGTTACTTAACCAATATCCATTCTCCCTTCCTTCCTTACTAGTACATCCTCTATATTTTATGAGACAGCAACAAAAACTACAACTAAAAATTGTATTTTCCACCCTCTCTTGCAAGGGAGATGGCCACATGATACGGTTCCAACAAATGAGATTTAAACAGAAATCACTACTAGGTGGGACTTCTTAGAGTTTTGTTTGTTTTTTTTTTTAAGACAGTCAATTCTCCTGATATGGGCCTTGTACTCTAGACTTTCCTTTTTGCCTGTCTAAAACCCATGAGTCCTCACCCCAATTAACCTACACAGTGACTAGATTAATGTTTCTGTCTTCAGCTAAGATCATGATGGGTTGCTCAAAAACTTCAAATACTTCAGACTGTTCTCTATAGAATGAAATACAGACTCCTTTGATTAAGAACCTCCACAGCATCACTTTTTTCCACCTCTATATGCAAGCACTTTAAATTCTCCATTTCCAAAGCATGTCTTCCTTGGTTGAGGATCATCTGGCTGAAAGGTCACAAAGAACAAAAATCCACTGAAACCATCTTTTTAAAAAGGAGGATTCATTGAAAGGATGTAAGAGAATCTTATGGACTCCCAAGTGCAGGAAGTAAAGCTTGTCCTCATGGGAAATGGGAAGTCATCTGCCAGCTCTGCTTGAGCCAATGAGAACCTCACTACTTCAAGTACAGTCTGGGAACCAGAAGCATTGGCATCACCTGGAAACTTAACAGAAATGCAGAATCTAAGTCCCACAGCAAACTTACTGAATAACAATCTGCATATCTCCAAGAGTCCTGGGTAATTCATTTGCACATAGTTTTAGAAGCACTAAACTGAGAGCACTTCCTTACTTCTGCCTTATTTCCTACAGCTTACTATAGAAAACTGTCTCCTCCAAAAAGACAAAACAAAAACTAATATATCATTGAGCACAAACTATAAGCCAGACACGTTACCTACTATCTCATTTAATCCTCAACCCATAAGATTACCACTATTACTTAGTTTTATTATTATTATCCCATTTTCAAGGATGAGAACATTGACTTTAAGAGACCTAAAAAGTCACACAACTAGAAAGTAGCACAGCTGAGACTGGACATCAGAAGTCTGTTCCAAAAACTGTATTTTTAAGTACCAGGCTATTTTGTCTTTCTGTGTAAAAAGACTGCTAATTCTGTATCCTCTGCATTAAATGGACAATGCTTAGAAAAACAGCAAGAACCACCCCCCAAAATTACTGAATCCATTCACTCTCTTCTGAGGAAGGTAGAATTCCAAATACTAGGGTTAAAGAGTTAGAAGGAAGCATTTGAAAATGAACAGTTCTTGGAAATAGAAAGAAATGGCAAACTGTGAAAATAGAAAGGTCTCAATTATACTTATCTCTGCACATCACCTAAATTTATTTTTCTGTACAGCTGGTCAATGGCATGCTTACATATTGCTAAAGATGACTTTCTCCCTAAAGAGTTAAACTTTCCATCTTAATGGACAACATGTGCCTCCCTTACCAGTCCAGAGGCCAGGGGGGCCTGTGCCTGTTCCAGCAGCCTGTGGAGATGAGCCCTCCAGCTCACCTCCTTCCTCTAGTTGTGAGATCACAGCAGGTTTGAGAAGTGAAAATCCTGTTTGGGGGGAAAGGAAATAGGAGAGAAAGGTGAATTATCTCCCATAGATGAATTCCTAAGCCTCTCCTCAGATTGTCTCAGCAACGAAGAAGGAAGGTAAGAGCCCCACAGTGTCCATGCAGAAGGACTTGGGGAAGCACTTGGGAGGTGTATGTGTGTGCTGGGGGGTGGAGCTGGCAAGGTGTATGGGGAGTAGACTTGATAAGTTGAAAGAGAAGTTGGGAAGGGACCAGGCTGTGGGCCCAGGAGACCTCATGCAGAGCAAATGGGAAGTTCTGCCCAAAGGGATACCAGTTTTTGACCTTGGCCTGAAATAGAGAACATCCCTGGAAAGACCTAAGATGCAAGAAGTTACTTTTTTCCACATTGTGTCAAAAACACAGCCAGGCTTTCTAGGGTGGCTCAAGAGTGCACACTAGTCCCAACAAAGTTCTAGATTGGCCCTAAAAGGGCTTGGGGTTTGCTGTTCCCAGACCCCTGGGTCTAGGGAATTAGACATCTCAGCTCCTGGGGTACCCACTCAGTAAAGGATTGCTGGAGACTCCACCTGTTAACACGTAAGGGGAAAATAAGCCAGGAAACCCCAATCAGCAGAGTCTGGGTCCCAGGGGAAGAGGCCTTACCCAGGGAGGCCACATTCCCATAATTCTCCAGCATCACATCCCTGTACAGGGCCCTCTGGGCAGGGGACAGGCCTTCCCACTCCGTCGGGGTGAAGTACACAGCCACGTCCTCGAAAGTCACCAACTTCTGAAACAACAGGTTCCTGCTGCCCTAGGGCCAATTCCATGGCTCAGGCCCTAAGTGAGGGGCAGAGGGCAGTATAAGGGCTTGCAAAGAGCATGAAATTACTAACAAGGAGAGAGATATGAGAAAAATACCTAGAAAGTAAAACAGGGAATATCTGACTTCTCCCATGGCAGAGAAACCTCATGCCATCTTTTTTACTGATAAAAGATAACGTAAGTTGAGATAAAAGAAAAAAGTATTTCTATAACCAAGTTCTCCTAAAGCAACTCTATTCTTTCAGTTAAGTCACTCCCTCACTGGCAAACAGAGCTCAGGACCAACCTACCAGCATTCTCACTTCATCCCCTCCAGATGTTTTTCCACCCTGCTCCCCATGCTTAACTTTGGCCCTGTGCTCTGCCCCTCCACCCTGCTCCCCATGCCTAACATCAGCCCTGTGTTCCTCCCAACCTTGACCTCAACCTCCAACTGTGAGCCACCCCCAAAGAACAACTATGGCTTTCATCTCATTCAACTCCATCTGCATCCTGATTCCTATCACCAACTCCTTGTTAGGAGATGTGCAGCCTCTGCTCCAGCACCACCAGCAAAGAAAGTTCAGAGCTGCCCAGATCAACTTTGGGACTAGAGGTCAGGGGGTAGGGGCGGTAGCCTGTTTCTTTCCAGATGGGTTTAGCTGAAAACCCAACATTTTCTGTTACTCTCTCCTATTCAAGCCTCATCCTTTCTAACTTCACCTAAGAATTCACTGTTTCTCCAAAAAGGCTTGGACAAGAAGGGAACTCAGCTTTCCTATCAGCCAGCTACTCAGCGACCTTTTCTGCCACTCTTCACATTACTATGCCATTGTGGTCAGCACAGGGTATGTCACTCAGGGCTGATGCTGTATGTTCTCTGAGGCCCAACTTCTCCCTCCTGGGCAGCTGCAGCCTCTGGCTGCTCTCTGCCCACCTCAGCCTTCCCTAGCAACCTTGGGACACACCAGGAGGGATCTGCTCTCAACTCCTCTCTACCAGAAACTGTCTTGTATGACTTTACTGACCTCCACACAATAGTTATTCTAGTTGTTTCTGTGAATCACTCATTGTGTGACAGTGGACAGGTCAAGTAACTTCTCCATACAAAATTAAATGCCTTCACTGCCCGCTGCCACCACCCTTTACCCCAGTAAGCTGGTGCTTTCTCCTTAATTCAAACCTCAGCTGGTCATGCACCACTATGTTTAGAAAGCCTCAGCTTGAAGGTTGGGGATTCCTTCTTGACTCCTCCCTCTCCCTTACCCCCACATCCTTACTGATTCCAGATCCTAAGGCTTTTTATGTTAAGCATTATTTGAATTGGATTCCCCACTCTTTAACAACATTTTTGATGAAGCCCACATTGCCTGAAATAGTGGAATTCTGGCTGAAGTGGTCTACTTGCTTTTGAATCACCCCTGAAAATTATTCCCTATCACATTTTTTTTTTTTTTTTTTTTTTTGTGCTTTTTGGTATGTGGGTAGCTCCCTGACTGGGAATCGAACCCAGGCCACAGTGCTGACAGCGCCAACGCTGAAGCCTTAAGCCACTATACCATCAGGGAACTCCCACTTATCACAAATCTGACCATGTTAATTTCACTGGTTCCACACATGTCTTAAGGCTGGGCAATTAAGAATCATACAATGGCTACGTGACCTCAGGCAAGTCATTCTATTCCCTTTTTCCTTCGTGTTTTTTATTCTGGAATGAGCACAACATAGCACCTATCTCAGAGGGCAGTTGTCAGGACTGAGCAATCCATGCAAAGTGCTTAGTGTGGTGCCTGCAGCATAGGAAGCCTCAAATGATGTTACTGGAGTTACTGTAACTAGGATTATTCCCAACCTGTAGTCCATGGAGGTCCATGGATGAGCTTCAGGGGGGTCCATGAAGTCCCTGAAATTGTATGGAAAATTTGGTTTGCATGTTTATTTTTCTGGGGGAGATGTTCCAGAGCGCTTATCAGAGACCTAAAGTTTGAACCACTGCACCCCAAGCACTGAGAGCCTCTCCAGGACACTATGAAACAGGACTTCCAGTCTTTTTCCCTCCCTTAACACCACTCCCCTTGTCTTCCCCTTCCCCCCAAATTAAAGGTACAGCCATCCTTTACCTGGTTCCTCTTCACCTACACCCAGCTCCCTGGGAATCCCAGTCTTCTGCTACCCTCCTACATTCACATGCATGCACAGAGCACCCTACATGGGCTGTTTCCATGCCTCTATTCTCCAGAGCCTTCTGCTGGGGAAGCTCCTGCACCAGAGGAACAGAGAACCTCTGTGCTGAAAACTCCACTCCTGTCTTTGGACATGCTCTCCTGCTGCTTCCATCCCTTCACATCACTGCTCTTCCCACAAGTTCGTCGGGCAGGCAAAAGCATGGAGGCCCTCTCAAGCTTTCATCACAAAGCTCATCAGCTTCCTTTCTCAGATTCTTCCCTTTGAAACTGCTCAGAGGAAGAGCTGAAGGACCCGCAGCTCACCTGGGGCCAAGCTGTCAGGAGCATGGCTGCCATTAACTGGTCTCCCGCAGAAAAAGGCTGGAACTAAGGAAAAAACACAGAGAGATAAGCGTGAGGCAAGCCACCCCTATCAGGAACAATACTGTCACTCACATAAGATCTAAGATGCAGGCAGCCTGTGCCAGATAGGAGTGTGAGCCGGAGCTGCCACAGGAAGGAGGGGGTGATCTGTTCACTGGCTCAGGGCTCAGGACTCCTCCCAGTCATGGCACTGATGCTCACTGCCAGGAACCCTAGGATTTTACAAAAGAGTATACATAAAATAGATGCAGAGCCTAAATAATAATAAAACAAAGACTTGTGTATATCAGTGATTCAGCTCAAGAGACAAACCATTACCAAGATCTTTGATTTATTTCTCTTCCTCTAAACAAGCATTATCCTCAATTACACTGCAAGATAAGATAGGCTGGAGGGGCTGCAGCCCCAGCACAGAGACCTTGGTCAGGGCGAGAGAGGGAGCACCTGGAGAAGGGGACAGCTGCCCCCCTGCATCCTCCCTGTTCCCTCACACAGCTGAGTGTTCTAATGTCTCTACAGAAATCCACACATACTTAACCAAATAGTGTATATAAGCAATGGCTGTCTCCCTTCCAGGAGACAAAGCTATGGATGTGACTCTCATTTCCTTGCTGCAAATGCATGAAACTACCTAGTGAAAACTGCATCTCTTTTTTTTAATAGACTATCCCAAGTGGCAGCCCCCGTGAGTCCCACCCAAAACACCAGCACATATATAAAATCAACTAGGATGGGATGGGGGTGATGACCCAAAAAGGATTACAAATAGTAGTTGATGAGCCTAACTAGCCTACAACTGAATATCATACACACTGAAATAGTGGGAAAGAAAAGAACTAAGTAATTTTGGAAAACAGTATTTTAACTAAGTACTAACAGGCTATAAAGACTTGTACCCAAATGCTGTTCTTTAGTTAGTGATAACTAGGTTGGCCAGACATCCCCTTTTAAATGGGACAGAAAACAACGATACTATCCCATTTCAAATAGTACACATGGTCAGCCTAGTCTCACTAGGCTAAAATCAAGGTGTCAGTTGGCTGACCATATGTATCATTTGAAAGGAATAATAACTATTGCTTTTTGTCCTGTTTAAAATGGGATGTCTGGTCAGCCTAGATAACAGGAAAAAAAATAAAATGGAACACACACTGCTAAGTCACTTCAAGTCAGGAGGCTATTAAAGAAGTGGGACCCTATGTACATCTTGTTCCTCAGTTCTCAGAGCTTTTAGTTTGCTAAAACTGCTGCTAAGCTCAGCTCAAGGTCAAACCATAAACATCCTAGAACTGTTACATGGATATACAGACTACTTCCTTCCCCAGTAGTTTTCACCTCTCTTGTATACATATTGGAACTAACCAATCCACATTAACATAGTCAGCAATCCCTCAATTGCATGAAAGAATTATTTTGTGGTTTTTGCCTTTATAAACCCTGCCTCTCTTTGCTCTCTCCAGAGCAGTTTGAGTTGTTCCTGAAATATGCAGCTCTTGCATATGAATCCTTTAAAACCCCAAATAAACTTTTGTTTTTACAGCCTCAGATCTTTATTGGTCAACATTAGTAAAGTTCCTTTTCATGACGGTATGAATTAGCAATTCTGGAATTATTGTATGTGTATTCTAGGTCTGAGCAAATCAGTAATTCTATTGTGGAACTAAGTCCCAGGTCATTGTCAACCCAAACCCCGAGAGTAGGGCCCAATTACCCTTTGGAACTGACACCGATGCAGTAGACAATGCCCTCTAAAAGCTGGGCTTCTGCTACAGGGTGAATGAGCGGGGATCTGCCTTTTCTGCTCTCCCACTGGGCCCTGATTCACCACCCCATGTCAGAAGCCAGGGAGCATACACCCCATACTTGGTAAAAGTCCTGCATGACCTCACCATGTCAAAAGACTCGTAATACTACCTCAGGCCGCTTCACCCGTGCAAATATTCCACCCTCTGGCTGCTCCGACACATCTTCTCAAAGGGCCAGTATCATCTTCCCAGAACAAAGTGTTTGGGGCTTCGTGGCTGGGACATTAACACAGGCTTCGCTTTCCACAGGACAGAACGTACTAGGCCAAAAAGTCCAAAGCAAGGAATCAAGGAGGAGCCGCCGCACTGCTTCCTCCACCAGGTACGAGAGACTTAGCTACTTTCTGGGTGGAGGAAAATAGGCCGGCGCACCCAGAGCCTCTGGGTCAGGGTCACGCTTTACCTTTTACAGCCCTACACTCACCTCGGAGCGAGCGGCTCCACGACGCAGCCGGAAGTGCGTCACGAGGCCGCGGCCGAGCCTCTCTAGAAGTAGCGTCGCTCCATCTCGGTGATGCCCTGGCCACGCCCCCTGCAGCCAAAACCTCAGTGTCGGGGAGCCCTGCGTCCTTTCTTCCTCTCCTCATCCGGTTAGCGGTGGTTTATTCAGGTCAACTGGGGGAGGCGGAATCAGAGGCGAGCACTGGATTCAACCCAGGATTGGAGCTGGAGGTCTGTATTTTAGTAAAGCCGCACGTGCAACCAGATTTGGGAGTCTCCGGACTGGATCGGTGGGTTGCACGCTGCATTTTACAAGGGCACATTTTTTTTGTAACACATTTCCTAATGACCACTTCATTCTCCTGTCATGAAACTCATAGATAATACTTAGCAGATGATAAATATGATAACCTACATTTTAAAACTAAAGAATAAAAGGAAAATAATTTGTAATGAAAAACATTTCAACATGTAAATGTTTGGTAATGACTGATGTAAAAGACCTAATTAAGTGGTCAGATATTTGCCTTTTCACAGAATGTGCCTGAATGCCAACAGTCACAATGCTGTCTTATATTGGTGTTTCAAAAATCACAAGGTGGAATCCAAAATGGTAAACCCTTTTTGGTAAAAGTACAATCCTCTTTTGATAATATACTAGTTATATTTCTAGAGACTCATATGTTAAAACTGTGCAAAAATACATTGTGTTACCCTGATGGGGGTTGTCCAGAAAAAAGACCAAAAACCAAAAAACAACATTGTGTTTATCTGAAAAATAGGGTCTAGATTCAGGTAATATATAAATAGTTTTTGAATGTCCAGGAAGACATTAAAGTCTGAAAATTTTTCAATAGGGGAGACATCCTGTGCATTGCAGATTTTTTTTTTATTTTTTTATTTTATTTTTTTTGGTGGCACTCCTGGCTCCCATCCACTACCACCAAACAGTGTAACAACAGTAATGCCATAAAATTCCAAAATGAGCCCTTGGGGGAAGGTGAACAATACTGTGAACGATACTAAAAGCCACTGGATTGGACCACCCTTAGGGTCCCTCTCAACCATAATGTTGGCCTTTCTTCCGGCTCTAGTTCCTCTCATGCTGCTGCACGGGAATGTAGTTGGAGGGACCCCACTCACCTTGCCAGACTCTTAGCATTCCTACTCCCATCCCCCTCAATTTCAGCACCACTTGCTGAATATGCTGTTTTCTAAACCTAGAATACCTTTCTCTTCCCATTCCCACTGTGTTATGACTGTTACTTGGTCTCAGCTCAAATCCAATTTCCCTTGGAAAGCAAGCCTTCCCAGACCACCCAGAGGGCAGGCCTCCACTTAATGTGTTGTCACAGCACTGTACTTCTTAGTACTTGGCACATTTGTGCTTATTTAATGGTGACAGTTTAAACATGTCTTCTCTGGTCACTCCAAGAAGCAATAACTATATTTATCTTCAACACCATTATTCTCAGCTAAAGCACAAGGCCAGGCACAAAGGAGGCATGCAAATAAACATTTGTTGGTTGAGTCCAAAGGCTCCAACCCCAACTCCCGGGTAGAACCCTTCATTCTGTGCCACTGAAGGTAGGGTATGTACTATGCCTGGGATCAATGACCATTGCCAGTCATTCCTGTTTTGTCCTGACCCTGATCACCACTGTTTCCCAAAATGAGCACTTTACATGGTTTCTCTCATTTAGATAGGAAAATGGTCCCACAATTGGGCAGAGTGATAGCTGGGGATTACATTGCTCTTGGCAATAAGTGCTGTTTCCACTTTGCCCTAGGCCCAAAAAGGAGACCTTTAGCTAGGAATGAAGACCTCTCTAAAGAAATAGGAAGTTAGGAAATCAGTGTCACAGAAATGCTGGCCCAAAATGTTGGATCATAAACCAGTTGCCTGATTTTATAGGTAAGAAAATAAGGCCTCCTAAATAACCATGAAGCTTCTACTCTTGAGTGGCACATACCAAGTTTCAAAAGCTCTGCAGAAGGCTTGCAGGAGAAGAGACCACTGGTTGTCTGTCAACCTCTGTTCTTCCCTTTTTATACAGTAATAAAATCTCTAGCAAGCCAAAGACAGTCCAGAAAAAAAATAACATGCTTTCTGGCCCCTTTTAAAGCAAAATGTGACTATCTGAGCAACTTCTGACAAATAGGCTTTAAGAAAAAGTGATCCTATGCTCTTAAAGAGAAGGAGCAAGCCCTCCCTGGCCCAGTACCCCCTTTAACTACGTGGAATGCTTACAAGGGGATAAGCGTCTTGGACCATATGGATGAAGACGTGGCCCCTAGGGCTGACAGAGCAGCTAGGAATATTCATGCAACTACTATGATCACCCCTAGACTACTAACTTTCAGATGATTTATGAGTGAAAACTAAGCTTTCATTATACTTAAACCACATTGATTTGGGTTCTTGAAATCAATATCCATAACTATATTCTAATACCCCTAGGGATGACAGATTATGGAAAAATAACGCAACATACTTAAAAGTTTTGGCTGGTTCTCATATTTTAGTGTTCTGGAAGTCCATCTCTATGCTGGGCCCACAGCCATGTTTCCTGCCACTCAGCTCTAAGGCTTCTTCTCCTGTACTTTCTGTTCCTACAATTCCAGGGCCTCTTTAAATCCTGTGTCCTCCAAGGAAAACTGACAAATCTTCTCATGCTATAAAACTTTTTCTGGTGTTTCCAATTTTAAGACGACAGAGTAAAATTTTTTCTGCTTCTCCTCTTGAAAATTGTGGGAAAACAGTCTGGTTGGGATTCATTCCAAGATTTTAACAATGTTTCAATATATTAAATCTTCCTTTACTTACTGATATTGTGAATTAAATGAACAGATCGCTCAACCTACTATATGAAGATATATACTAGAGCAAGGAGATCTTATTCACAAAAGTAACAAAGGAATAAAAAATATTTAGGAATAAGCTTAATAATAAACATTTAAGACATTTAGATTAAAAACAACAACAAGAAAACTTGTATAAATGGAAAGGCACAGGTAATTGTTCAATAGAAATGGTATTCATCTTGATTTAATCTGTAAGTCCAATTTCAATTTTGAAAAAGGAGAATAAAGTAGGAGGAATTGGTCTACTCAAATAAACACCAACAGGATTTGTTTTGGAACTTGTGAAAGTGATTCTAAAGTCTATATAAAGTTATATATTTATAAGTTATTACTAAAACATAAGAATGCAAAAGAATTGAAAGTTAAAGAATAGAAAAATAAAGAGAACAAAATGGTGGCATGAGAGGGACCCCTGAAAAACTCCCCTGGAGATTATAATGAATAAAATATCTATGACTCAACTAAGGACTCCCTACGAAATGCACAAACACAACTAAGAAACCTGCTCATCACATCCAAGTACCTACAGGTGGGCAGTGGGGCAAAAGGAGGAGGAAAAAAGGGGAAGTGAAGTGACTGGGCTGTGAGAAGGTCCCGACTTGGAACTCTACCACTGGGAGAGGAAAAAGGAGCGGGTGAGCGTTCCAGACCTCACCTGGTCCAAGGGACAGAGAAAAGGAGGACTAGAGGTGGATGCATGGATACAGCAACTAAACCTCACTTTGGCCCCCAGGAGATGCAGACCAGGTCTGTGAGACATGGCAGCCTGACTTCACTCCAATTCCAAGAGAAGGGTGAGTGACAGGGATGGTGAGGAGCTGCAGTGTGACCTCCTTCTGGCCAGGAAGGAGATAGGAGAGGGCTGCATGTGTGTTTCTGGCCCGCAACCAGCACAGTCTGAGACCAGCATACAGGACTGACCCCAAGACTCAGGGGCAGCATCCTTGGGGCAAACCAAGCACAGAAAGGCATAATTACACCCATACTACCTGCACAGACCACAGCCCCAAGGAAAAAAACAAAGGCATGAACCCTGGCCACCTCTCCCCACTAGTACCAGCAGCAAACACCAAAGAAACTCCAGCAGCGAGTGTTGGGTCAAGGAGCAGAATATCTACAAACAGAGGCTGCCAGAATGAGAAACCAGAGAAAGGGAATTCAAAATAAATCCAAACAGCAGAAAATTAAAATAAATGAGATGGGAAAAAACAACCCATCAGAGACAGAGCTCAAAACAACAGTTAGAAAAATGTTCAAGAACTTAGTGATAATTTCAAATGAGAGATAGCAAGCATAAGGAATACATACAAACCATTATAAAGGACCAAGCAGAGATAAAGATTACATTACCTGAAATGAAAAATGGAATAAAAGGAGTCACCAGACTAGATGAAGCAGAAGTACAAAGCAGTGATTTGCAAGAAAAGCCAGCAGGAAACATCCAATCAGAACAATAAATAGAAAAAAAGAACCAAAAATATAAGAATGGTTTGAGATTCCTCTGGGACAACATTAAGTGTAACAACATTCACATCACAAGACTGCCTGTGAAGAGGAAAAGCAAGGGATCGAAAACTTATTTGAAGTAGTGACTGAAAATTTTCCCAACCCGGAGAAGGAAATGCACATACAAGCCAAAAACAAAATCACGAGAGTCCCAAACAAGATGAACTCAAACAGGAACACACCAAGACACATCATAATTAAAATGGCAAAAGAAAAAGAGAAAATTCTAAAAGCAGTGAGAGAAATGCAAGTAGTAACCTATTTGACTCTCAGCTGATTTCTCATCAGAAACTTTGTAGGCCAGAAAGAAATGGCAGAAAATATTCAATGTTGATGAAAACCAAGGATCTACAACCAAGATTAATGTATTCAGCAAGGCTAGAATTCAAAATTGAAGGACAGATAGTTTCTCAGACAAGACAAGGCTAAAGGAGTTCATCACCACTAAACCAATACTACAAAGAATATTAGAAGGACTTCTTTAAGATGGAAGGTGAGATGAGTGGGTAGGCAAAATAAGGGAAAGATATGGAGAAGTTTAGTTTGGTTGTTACAAGGCAATAATCATAGGGATATAGAGTATAACATAGGAATATAGTTAATAAGATTGCAATAACTTTGTGTGGTGTCAGATGGGTATTAGATTTATTGGGGTGAATGGGAGGAGAGTGGAAAAAGTGGGTTAAAAGGGGAAAGAAATCAAGAAGTACAAATTCATAGTCACAGAATAGTCACAGGGTGTAAAGTGCAGGGCATACAGTCAACAACATTGTAATAACTATGTACGGTGTCAGTGGGGAACCAGATGTATTGGAATGAGAATTTAGTAAGTTATACAAATGACTCATCACTGTGTTGTACACCTGAAACAAATATAATATTTTATGTCAAATGTAAATGAAAAATAAAAGGTTAAAAAAAAGAACAATAAATTTTCAGGGATAAATAAGCACTAAACATCTGTCATTGTATGTAATATAATAAACATTTTTTAAAAGCTTAAAAAAATATATACCAGACATCTACCCAAATGCCTGAACCCATGGAAGAATAAATTAGAAAATCTTCCCACTAGCAAAGAGAGATAAAAAAGGTAATGGTCCATGCCTGTGTTTTAGAGTAGTAGCTGGACATACCCCTAATTTACAATCATAGTCTATATCACTGAGCAGTTTAAAATGAACACTACCTATTTGGACCAGTAACTCAAAATTTAGGAAATTAAAAACTGATCCTGGTAAACATCTGAAAATCACTACAAAATGTGGAGACTATTCTATCTCAATATATCCTTTCCCCTTCTGATATCTATTCCCCATTTAGATTCCCTTCTGTGAAATCAGGCACAGCCTCCCTGATCTTGACTTGACCCTGATATTCTCCTCTACCCCTAAGCAGTTAATCAGTCTCCTCAAGCAATTCCATTCTTGTTACTGAGACACAGTTGTCACAGATCTTATCACCAATCTCTATAGGGCAATACTAGAATGGCTAGAACATGGGACCTGAAACTGCCTGTGTTTGAATCCCTACTCTGCTACTTCCTGTGACCTTGAGTGACCCTAATTAATCCATTTCCTCAACTGTAACAATAAGCTCATTACCGCACTTATCGCATAAAGTTGTATTAAGTGTGTGCAGTGATTAGTTAGGAAAGTGTCTGGGAGTTCCCTGATGGTGTAGTGGCTTAAGGCTTCGGCGCTGGTGCTGTCAGTGCTGTGGCCTGGGTTCATTTCCCCGCCAGGGAGCTACCCACATACCAAAAAGCAAAAAAAAAAAAAAAAAAAAAAAGAAAGTGTCTGGCACATAGCAAGTGCCAAAAAATATTTCTGCTGTGATGATCATTTACTAAAGGGCAGTTACACCTGCTGCAGCAACATGTGAAAGCTCCTGACCCTGTTTACTCTATTTTTAGTGACTTTTAGATTTTCTGGCTTGAAAAATGATCCCCCTAGAATGCCTACCAATAGTAAACAATAAATTATGGTATATTCATGTAATGAAATTCCACATAGCAATGAGAATGAACCTATGCCATTGATTCCATTTATGTAAAAACTGACAGAAGTCAGTGACAGAAGTCAGAATAGAGGTAAACATGAGAAAAGTAATGACTGGAATAGAGTACAGGAGACTTCTAGGGTACTGGTATGTTCTATTTTCTGATTTTTGTGATTATAAGACTATGTTCTTAGTAAAAAATATTCAAGTTATACAACTATGACTTGTGCATTTTTTCTATTATACTTCAATTTCTTTGCAAGTTTACTTTAAATATGATTCCCCAGCCTATTATTAATTAGTCAGTCTAAGCACGTGATACAACTGTTCATCCAACTGCTGGCAAGTAAGGAAGAGGTAGTAAAACCACCCAAATGCTAGACTTCAGGGAGCAGATATTACTGAGTCCAAGGTTTGGCTGCTTGTCATTCATGAGCCAATAATTGAGACAAGGTTGGTGGAAAGAAAAGCAGGTTTATTCAAAATGCCAGCAGACCCCTGTCAGAAAAACTGCTTTCCTTGTCCTTAAGATGGCCAGGTTTTATAGGCATGTAAGGAGAAGCAGAACAAAGGAAAACGAGGGCTGGTCAGGCAAATTCCTGGATGATAAGCTCTGAAGAAGAAACAGACACTCAGAGATAAGGTTATCTCAATTCCTGCTAAAGGAAGGAATCTCTGGTTGTTAAAGAAGCAGATGTCCAAGGGCTGTAACTTCTTGCAAGTCACTGTCCTGTCCAGTAAACAGATTTACCAAATTTATGAGGCATGCCTGCAGTCTTGAGAAAATATAATCATTAAGGCCAGCCAGGTATTCTGCAAACTGGGAAGGTATGCATTCAGTCTTCAGTAAATAAGAGTCATTAAACCCAGTAGGAGGGGAAAGAGAGTAAAGGAGGAGGGGAGGGATTTTAAGCTATTTTACATTGTTAAATTGAACTCAAGTGCTAAGCTCCAAAAGTAGAAACTACAGTATCACCCTTACATAGGTAGAGTCTAGAATTAAGTAGCATGACTACCATATTGGTTGGCAGCAGAAGGGCACATGGGAGAAAAAAGGTGCAAATTACATTCATTATCCAAAGAAAAGAGCCAGCTCTTTATTTTCCTACTGAGACACTTTAGCACTCTCTTATAACTGAGAACTAGAGCATTTCCTTGGACCGCTAATCAGATCAAAGGGCAAGGTGGGCATGCTATTCTAGAGACACTGCTAAACACCAAACTGGAAAAGCTACAATAGTCTGGCATTTTTCAGTTTAATGCCTAGAATAGCATTCATTCTAAATAAAAACTGAAAAAAAACAAAATGAAAGCTTTAGTGATGGCTTGTTTTCATAGTTAAGACTTTTCTTGAAAATGGATTCATTCAGTTTTGTAATAATGTTAGAATTTCTATCCACTGGTTTGGTCCTGATGTTGCCTGGGCTCTCAAACGTGCCAACGGGACTATAGCTGAAGACTTTCCCACACATGATACATTAAAAAACATTTCTCCTTCATCAGGTTTGTTATCTTTGAAGACTTAAAATAATTGTTACATGAAGACTTAAAATAATTGTTACACTAATAAGGCTCTGTTCCAAGAAAAAAAAAAAACACACAACTAACTCAAACCTGGTTGGGCAAAAAGACAAAACAAAAACAAAAGTGCTATTTATTAGTTACTGGAACTTAAAAAGCCAGTTGTATTTCTAGCTTCAGGTATGATTTAGTATAGTTGTTCAAACAGAATCTTCAAGGTTGATTACTGTCCGACTTTGATTTCTCCTCTGCTGTATTTCTATTCTCAGCCTCCATAAGCATCCAGGAATTCTCCTCAGCTTTAAAACTAAGGAAAAAAGACAAGTATTTCTTCCTGTTAACTCTGGTCACATCTTGGTACTCTAACTGGACTTTCTGGGGTCACCTACTGATATCTGAACCAACAGCTATGGCTTGGAGGAAGGAATCTTCAGCAGAGCCAGGCCTGTGTCAAAGATGAAATCCAAAAGGAATTTCAGTGTACTGTTACCAGTAAAAGGGATTTAAAAACTCTGGGAGGCCAAAACAACTATTGTCCAGCACAGGTTTCTCTCTACAGTGGACATGCTCATGATCACCTAGATGGGAAGAAGTCCTAAAGGATTTTTTTCAGATTTGACGCATAGGGTTTCTCTCCAGTATGGGTTTCCTTGGTGCTGAACATTTCTTTTGCAAGTGAAGATTTTCCACACTCATCATATACAGAGGAAGACTCCTGAATAGGGATCCTTAGGTGCTCTTTTAATTGTTCCTCAGCATTAAAGGCTTTTCCACAATCTACACAAAGGATTTCTTCTCACTGTGGGCTCTCTGGTGCCGAATTAGTTGTGGATGAAATCTGAAGGCTTGCCCACATAGATTACATGAGTAAGGCTTTTCCCCAGTGTGAATACGCTGGTGTCGGCTAAGATGGGAAGTGCTTCTGAAGCTTTTGCCACACTCCTCACACTGATAGGGTTTCTCTCCAGTGTGGATCCTCTCATGTCCACGTAATGTTGACTTTACAGCAAAAGCTTTTCCACACTCATTACACTTGTAAGGTTTCTCCCCAGTATGGATTCTTTGATGTATAACCAACTCAGAACTACTGATGAAACCCTTTCCACACTCCTTGCAGTGATAGGGTCTGTCCTCACTGTGGATTCTCTGATGACTGATCCGATTTGCATTAGACCTGAAGGCCCTCCCACATTCCTCACATTGAAAGGGTTTCTCTCCCGTGTGGATCCTCTCATGCCTACGTAATGTTGACTTAACAGCAAAAGTTTTTCCACATTCATTACATTTGTAAGGTTTCTCCCCAGTGTGAATTCTCTGATGTTTAAGCAAATGATAACTACTGGTAAAACCATTTCCACACTCCTTGCAGTGATAGGGTCTATCCTCACTGTGGGTTCTCTGATGCCTGATCCGATTTGCATTATAACTGAAGGCCCTTCCACACTCCTCACACTGATAGGGTTTCTCTCCAGTGTGGATCCTCTCATGCTCAGGTAATGTTGACTTTACAGCGAAAGCTTTTCCACATTCACTATACTCGTAAGATTTCTCCCCAGGGTGGATTTTTTGATGTATAACAAACTCAGAACTAGTGGTGAAACCCTTCCCACACTCCTTGCAGTGATAGGATCTGTCCCCACTGTGGATTCTCTGATGCCTGATCAAACGTGCATTATATCTGAAGGCTGTCCCACACTCCTCACACTGATATGGTTTCTCTCCAGTGTGGATCCTCTCATGCCCACGTAATGTTGACTTAACAGCAAAAGTTTTTCCACACTCGTTACACTTGTAAGGTTTCTCCTCAGTGTGAATTCCCTGATGTTTAAGCAAATGATAACTACTGGTAAAACCAATTCCACACTCTTTGCAGTGATATGGTCTGACTCCACTGTGGATTCTCTGATGCCTGATCAGACTTACCTTAAAACTGAAGGCTCTCCCACACTCCTTACACTGATATGGTTTTTCTCCAGTGTGGCTTCTCTGATGCTCACGTAATGTTGACTTAACAGCAAAAGCTTTCCCACACTCATTACACTTATAAGGTTTCTCCCCCGTGTGGATTCTCTGATGTTTAACCAACTGAGAACTAGTGATAAAACCATTTCCACACTCCTTGCAGTGATGGGGTCTATCCCCACTGTGAATTCTCTGATGCCTGTTCAGATCTGTATTATAACTAAAGGCTCTCCCACACTCCTCACACTGATAGGGTTTCTCTCCAGTGTGGACCCTCTGATGCCCACGTAATGTTGACTTAATAGCAAAAGCTTTTCCACACTCATTACACTTGTAAGGTTTCTCCCCAGTGTGGATGCTCTGATGTATAATAAACTCAGAACTATTAATGAAACCCTTTCCACACTCCTTGCAGTGATAAGGTCTGTCCCCACTGTGGATTCTCTGATGCTTTGTCAGATTTGTATTAAACCTGAAGGCTCTCCCACACTCTTCACATTGATAGGGTCTCTCTCCAGTGTGGACCCTCTGATGCCCACGTAATGTTGACTTCACAGCAAAAGCTTTTCCACACTCATTACACTTGTAAGGTTTCTCTCCAGTATGGATTCTCTGATGTATAATCAAATGAGAACTAGTGGTGAAACCAATTCCACACTCCTCGCACAGATGGGGTCTGTCCCCACTGTGTATTCTTTGATGCCTAATCAGACGTGCATTATAATTGAAGGCTCTCCCACACTCCTCACACTGATAGGGTTTCTCTCCAGTGTGGATTCTCTGATGCTGAATTAATGAGGAATTGCCATTAAAGGCTTTTCTACACACATCATACTCAAAGGGTTTCTTCCCATTGTGAATTCTTTGGTGTCTAACATAGTAAGAGAAATAGCTGAAGCATTTCCCACATTCCTCACATCTGAAGGGTTCCCTATCACACTGAACTCTTGAAACCTTTCTTCTAACATTTTTCACTGTGGAAATTTCCTGGTGCTCCTCCTGTTTACGTGTTTCTAGGAAGTTGGTTCTCTGGAGAACACTCTTCTGCAGACCATGTGACATCACATCTGTGTCTTCAGAAACTCCCTGTGTTGATGTGGACTCACTGTCAATGTTGGTCTCAGTATCTGACATAACAAATAGAAAACACATGTGCCACCTAAGAATTATACTAGAAAACAAAATACCATCAAACACTATAGGGCTTTTAGAGAGTTCTACTTCAACCTCCACTTGGGCCTGCTAGCAAGACAAAGCTATTAAAATGAAAGTACCAAACACCACACAGGGAGAGAATAGTTGAGGTGGAACAGGGTATCAGTATACACATCATACATCAGATTGCTTCCTAAGACTGTATTTTTGAACTTTATGGTACTTATAGGCCTACAAAGTACCAAAGGAAGTTCAGGCTCTAATAGCAAGTGGTAACACTGGGGCTAGCATGACTCAGTTAGAAAGTAAAACTGTAGTGTCAGAATGCAAAGGCAATGAATGAATTGCTTTTTAAAAATTCATACCCTGTAGATGTCCCAAAAGACTGGAGACACTGAGCATTAAGGGCCTAGGTGGTGGCAAGGCAGAAAAAAAAGAAAATCATAGACACAATTAGAAGACATCAGCCCCTGAGGTTCTTAACTGCAGGTCCATAGATGAAGATGTGGAGATGAAGAATGAACACCCTAAAACTGCTGGCAACTGCTGTCTTGTCATCAGACTCTCAAAAGAGTCTGAACCTCAAACATGCAGAAACCGCTGACCTAGACTTTCTGCCTATCTGGAAAGGGTAGAACACAGTTTACTTAGATTCACCAAGACTAGAGTATTCCTTCTCATATTAGCAAAAAGGAGACAAACAGCCACCTATAAAATGGTATTGGTTTTCCTAAGGACAAAATGACATTTTATCTAATTAAAGTCTATCTAGTTTATATAAAACATTGGACTAATTTTGTTTTAACATTGATTTGGGTTATCTGGGATTCATCTGCTGGTTAATCAAGTTCATCCTTTGCGTGTGAGTTAAACAAGTGAGGGCCTTCAGGAGATCTGAGACTAAACAGAATAACCAATAGTCTGAAAAAGAGTGAGCAAAACAATTGAGAACCTGGTGGTTTGTTCTCATCCCTTGCCTCTTTTGCTAGTAGGGTGCTCAATGTTATAAAATCGGGACTGAGCAATCAATCAATTACCAGAACACTCTTATCTTCCCTGCTGCCCCATACTCTGCCATTCAACTTGATCAGGACCCCTACAGTTCTTCTAAGCAACCCCCATACTCCCAGTTCTCCAGTGATTATCACCTCGTTTCTGCTGAAAGAACAAAGCTGCACAGATGCAGTGCCCTCAACTTCTGCCCCTTCCATTTCCATATTCTCTTCTCCCAAGCCTCACACTTCCCAATCATCCCTGATTCTACCTCCTCCCTTCCTGATATACTGCTCTACCAGCTGTATCATCCCTTTTCTTCTTGTTCAACCTTTGTCTTTAGATATTCAAATTCACTTAGGCTTAAAGATCATCCCTTTATATCCAATTTTTCTTACAGCAGTGTTTTTTAAACTGCCTACCCATTACTTGTGAAACTGACATAGTGTTTAACTATGAAACAATGGTTTAAATGAAATACATTGGTCTATATTTAGAAAGAATAGACAAGTCGGTTGGTGCAAACCTAATTGTGTTTCTTTCCATTGTTGAAATCTGTCCTTTGATACTGGAATACATTCTTAAATAAATGTAGTTGTGTTATACATCATTTTTATGCACATTTCTTGCTTTATGTTCTTTTGCTATGACTTATTACTTGCTGTTTATTTTGCATTTATTTTAGACTATGAAAATGCTGTTAGACAAAAAGCAAATTTGAGCAATTTTCTTACTTGAGTTTAAAATGGGTCATAAAGCAGCAGAGACAACTTGCAACATCAACAACACATTTGGCCCAGGAACTGCTAACAAATGTACAGTGCAGTGGTGGCTCAAGAAGTTTTGCAAAGCAGACAAGAGCCTTGAAGATGAGGAGCATAGTGGCCTGTCACCGGACGTTGACAATGAGCAATTGAGAGTAATCATCAAAGCTGATCCTCTTACAACTACATGAAAAATTGCCGAGAACTCAATGTCAACCATTCTACAGTCGTTTGGCATTTGAAGCAAATTGGAAAGGTGAAAAATCTCATTAAGTTGGTGCCTCATGAGTTGACTGAAAATTAAAAAAAAAAAAAATCACCATAATGAAGTGTCATCTCTCATTCTAGGCAACAACAACAAACAATTTCTCTTTCAGATTGCAATGGGCAACAAAAAGTGGATTTTATACAACAACCAGCAACAACCAACTAGCTCAGTGGTTGGACCAAGAAAAAGCTCCAAAGCACTTCCCAAAGCCAAACTTGCACTGAAAAAAGGGTCATGGTCACTGTTTGGTGGTCTGCTGCTGGTCTGATCCACTACAGCTTTCTGAATCCCAGCAAAACCATGACATCTGAGAAGTATGCTCAGCAAATCAATGAGATGTACCAAAAACTGCAACACCTGCAGCTGGCATCAGTCAACAGAAAGGGCCCAATTCTTCTCCACAACAACCCCCAACCGCACTCTGCACAACCAATGCTTCAAAAGTTCAACGAATTGGGCTACGATGTTTTGCCTCATCTACCATATTCACCTGACCTCTTGCCAACCAACTACCACTTCTTCAAGTATCTTGACAACTTTTTACAGGGAAAACGCTTCTACAATCAGCCGGATACAGAGAATGCTTTCCAAGAGTCCATCGAATCCTGAAGCATGGATTTTTATGCTATGGGAATAAATAAACTTATTTCTCATTGGCAAAAATGTGTTGACTGTAATGGTTTCTATTTTGATTAATAAAGATGTGTTTGAGTCTAGCTATAATGATATAAAATTTATGGTCTGCAATTACTTTTGCACCAACCAGAATAGAATAGAATAGAATAGAATAGAATAGAATAGGATTCCACACATTGTAATGCCAATGTAAATTTTGTTTCCTGACACTCTAGTTTCAGAGTACATATGAGTATAGAGGGTTTTGATGCAGGATGTAGTAACTATTGAGACTTATAATAAAAAAAAAAAGAGTTTGAAAAACATTTGCTACTATTTACTATATTTTTTTCATTCCTAACCTAATCAAAATAAGAGGCTACAGTTCTGCCTCAATTTTATCATCTCTCATATATTCCCTCTCTACAAACCATCTACCTTGAAACTCTACTGTCGGCTTCAATTTCACTGTTCCTTCCTAGTGACCCTGATCTACCTGTTTATTTTCTCTCCCCTCTCTCACTAAATTAAATATTACTTAATACAGTAAGACTCTCAGTTAACCGGCACCTATGGGGTTTGGTAGATGCCAGATAAATGTAAGTAGACTTTTCATTAACTGAAACTCAAGCAAGGGCACTCTCAAGCAACCAGCAAAATCTCCAGCAACTGGCAAAAAAAATTTGCCAGTTGCTTGAGAATATCAGTTGCTTAAGTTCTGGTTAACAGAGAGTCTACTGTATTTAAAGTTCAGTACTCCTTTTTACTCTCTGGGGGTAATTTCACTAAAATCCTATACTTATAGACCAACATTTATCTCAAACTCTACACCTGCCTTCTCAATGGCCTAATCTAGCCATCCACTTACATATTCTAAAGATACCTCAGACTCTTTGCTCAAATCTGAATTCATACAGATTTAAAAAGCTCTTCCTATGTCAGAACTTCCCAACATTAACTGACTCAACTCTCCCCTTTTATGGCTAAGTTTTTACATGATCTGATCAATTCCAGTTCTACACACTCCCTTTTCCATTTTTGCATTACCACTATCCCCTACTCAATTCACTTACTCAAAAGTTAATGCCTGATATGTAATGATAGTTTAACAGGATTTTATGTCTTCAATTTCCTTTAGGCCAATCAAATCACAAATTATGCTGAGTTAGTATTTCTAAAATAGCAGTTACCGACCTATGGCACTAGCAACAAGGTCTCTGTGGCTCCTGCTCCTCATTCTGTTGCCTGCTTTCTCATTTGCTGTTCCCTGCTCTAAGATCTACAGCATAGAGGCCCCAGGTACACCACAAAGTCTGCACTCTAGATACTCCACACAATGCTGGGTGGGTAAGACACACCAACTACACTCATCTACACCACTGGCTAAGTAAAGGGATTAGGGTATACTGCAGACTCTGCCAGTCCCACATTCTAGAAAGTCTTGCTTAGGTATTGAGTCCTAAGACTCATGTTGTTGCACTGCTTACTAGAAAAGACAGAATATTTGCAGGTGGGCTCTAGAAGAAATAATCCATTTTTAAATATGCTCCTTGGGTAATTCTCTTGCACATTAAACTGCAAAGTTCTTCACAGTGATTTACTGGATATTCTATTCCTTTCCTCAGGCCAGATAATCTATGTTTTCTCCATATAATATTCATTATAATCTGTCAAATTTTGGACAGATGGCCTACCCCTGAAGAAGTGTTAACTTGAGCTTCTAAATGGGAATTCTAACCTCTAGTTCTGCTGTATTCCTACAGCCCAGTGCCTATATACCAACAGTAGCACTTAACACATTTTTTTTTAGCTCTTTACATGTGTCTCCATAACTTGTATCCTCCAGAGCTTCTTAAACAAAGCTTGGCACACCGTTAAGTGCTAAAATGCTACTAAATAAACCCATCCTGCACAAGGAAGGAGGGTCACTGAGGTATGCAATGCTTAAACTCAAAAAGGAGCAATGGATTTAAGAACTGCATATGAGATGTATGAAGTGGAAATATTTATCTTGATAAGAGTTAGAACTGGTGGTAAACATTTCATATTTTATCTATTAGGAGAAATCATCTATTTAAATTCTGCCCAGCATGGTTCATTTTAAAATATGCTGCTCTGTAAAGCTCCACAGTTGCCAATTACCTGCTTCACTTACCTTCATAGATGACTGTGGTCCTCTCTGCAGGTGAGTTATCCTGTACCTCTAGGGCCCAAGGCAAATCCCCTTCCTCCAGAAGTGAGATCAGAGCAGGTCTGGGAACTGGGTATCCTAAAAAGGGGAGGTGAGAAAATGGTACCTTTTAGCCCTGTGTCTACCGTTTCAAAAGAAGGAAAACCCATGGGAGTTCCCTGGTGGTGTGGTGGCTAGGCTTCAGTGCTCTCAATGCTATGGCCTGGGTTCAATTCCCAGCCAAGGAACTACTCAAAAAAAAAAGGGGGGGGGACCCCAAGAGACCAGTAAGAATAAGATCCTCAGAATAGGGATCAGGACGGGGGTGAGCCTAGGAGATTTTGATTAAGAAGAATTGAGCATCTATAACCTCTTCCTACTTAAGAGTAGGTTAGTGAAATGCTGCAAGACAAGTATATATATAGAAAAGGGGTCACACCCTTCCCTAGTCAATGCGGGGATAGCACAAGCTGAGAACTCGGCTCCAGCAACAGAAACTACTTATTCCTTACTGTGCAGAGCCCCTTGGAGGATGGGACGCACTCTTACCAAGGGCAATTCCCTACATTGGGACCAAATGACCCAAGGCCTCTCCCTACACAGCAACCTCTGAGTAGGCTGACCAGACATCCCGATTTAAACAGGACAGGAAACAATGGTACTGTCCCATTTCAAACAGTACATATGCTCAACCTACTGACACCTTGACTTCAAGCCCAGTGAGACTAGGCTGATGATACGTACCATTTGAAACAAGACAGTACCTTGTTTTCTGTCCCATTTAAAATGGGACATCTGGTCAGCCCACCTCTGAGTGGATTATTTGGCCTCAGCCCTATAGCCATGCAGTGGAGGATACCAGAGACAACACCTCCCTCTCCCCTGGCCCATAAGGAAAGAAGAAAGACAGCAAGAAAGCAGAGGTCTGAGTTCTGGGAGAAAAGTGACCCTTACCCAGCGATGTCAAGTTGCCATAGTTTTCCAGCATCACATTTCTGTACAGGGCCCTCTGTTTGGAAGTAAGAGCAGCCCATTCCGCCTGGGTTAAATACACAGCCACGTCTTCGAAGGTCACCACCTCCTAAAACAAGAGGTTCCTACTGCCCCAGAGCCAATTCTCTGACTCAGGGCCAGAGTGTGGGACACAGGGGGACAGTATGAGGGAGGAGTCCTATTAGGAATGGCTAATGAGAAAAGGTGAAAGAACTGGGTGTTAGACCATTAAAAGACTATTTCTACAACTCAAAATCTGGAAATACTCTTAACTACCAGAAGAGCTACCATTTGGACATAAAATTTACTGTTATAAAATATGATAAAAACATTCCAAAAACCTTGGAAAGTTTCTCATTAATTAACCCTCCTAAAGCAAAGTCTCTTTGATTTTGTAAATATGAGGAGAACAAAAAAAACACACCAAAAACTGAAATTATCTTCTGAAAGATGGGCCCCTTGTAGTACAGGCTTCCCCCACTAGGTGAGTGCTCGAGGAACCCACCTGCATCCGTGTACCAGCTGGTGTTCCTGTGAGAAGCTGCATCCCGCTTCAATAAATTTTTTCTGGAGACTCTTTCAATGCGTTTGCCCATTTCACGATGGGTGATTTACACAAACAATGAGCAGAATGACAAAGCACCTGCCCACATCACGAGGAGTATTCAGCAGTTTTTGATCAAAAATGGTATGATCCCCATACCCAACACTCCCTATTCACCTGATCTCGTCCCTAGCGACTTTTGTTTGTTTCCCTGGATGAAAAAAGTCCTCAAAGGGAAGACTTTGCCGACGTGGAAGAGGTGAAACAAACAAACAAAAAAATGGCAAAAGCACTAAAAGACATCAAAATCAACAAGATCAAAAATTGTTTTGAGCAGTAGAAAAAGGGTCTCAATAGTTGTATTGGGTCACACAGAGAGTATGTTGAAGATGACTTAAGTTTAAACATGTAAGAAAAAATATGCAATTTTTTAATAAATAAATTTCAGGGGTTTATTTTGGGGGGAGGTCCCCGCTAGTACTCTTAGTCTTTTACTGTTACACCTACAAGTGGACAATTAGTTTCACTATGTCCAGATACCCACTCACAGGAGGCATCTCAAGACCTATCTGTTTCCCCTTCACTGCCCCAGTGCCCAGTCAATCCATCTGTTCCCCAACATATGTTCACTCCGCCTCCAACCTCACCTGGTGCTGGGCTTTCAGGGGCATGGCTGCCATCAGCTGGGCTTCCTCTCAGTGAAGGGTAGAGGCTGAGGGAAGAACCAAAGAATGAGTGAGCCTGGCCTAATCAAAGGCTCTCCTTTAAACCAACACACTTTCCAATAACAACAGCAACAATCATTTACTAAATGCCCATTGAGTTAGTATATAAATGTTTTATTTTAATCCATACCACAACATGAAGTTTGAATTCTGAGGAAACAGATTCTGTGAAAGTAAGTGACTTGCAGAGCCTATAATCCCCAATATCATTGCTGCCTGTTCTAGGTAGGACGTAAGTACAGGGGAACACGAGTCAAGAGGAAAACAAACAAGACACCAAAAAACTAGAAGCAAAACCTAACGAGAGGTAACCCAGACTTTCATTTTTAAAAATAAAATTTTCATGGGAAACATAAAAGGTTAAAAAAAGAGAAAGAAACATCATGTTTTTGGATGAAAAATACATATCTTCTCATGCAGTCCCCAAACCTTTACTCTGTGAACCTTTACTTTTTCCCAAATGAGAAAACAAGGCTCAGAGAATAATTTTCTTTACCAAGGTCACTCATTTGGTGGATGGGTGAACTTGGATCCCAAGCTAGATCTACCAGATTCTAAAAGCTGCTTGTTTGTTTGTTTTTTAATTTTTAAATTACAGCTGACACACAGTATTATATTAGTTTCAGATGTAAAACATAGTGATTAGACATTTCTATCACTAACTTACTACCCTAAGTCTAGTACCCATCTGACACCATACATGATTATTATATTATTTACTATATTCCCTATGCTGTATTTTACATCACCATGACTGCACAACTGCAAGGCCATGCTTTTAATAGCTACATTAAATTACTTGCAATCATAATCCAAACAGGACTCTCTTAGAACCTGATAAAGTGATTCTACAGTTCATAGGACAGAAGAGATAAGAGTAACCAAGAAAATTCAGAAAAAGAATCTCAGAGCAAGTCTTCCTTTTTCTGGACCTTGGGAAGTCATCTTTTTTTGTTCATCACTTCACTCTAAGACTAATTAGGAATTAACTAGATTAAAAGGAAAATCTTTACAAAAGTAACAGCAAGTACAAAAACATGTTCTCGAAGTGACAGGCCAAGACCGAGCAGAACCAAGGGGTATGCTACAAAACAAGGGTGAAGCTGCAAGAGACCAAGGGGTGCAGGGCCTTGAGCATGCAGACTTGGTCTTCCACCTAAAAGCAACAGGCCATAGCTAACCAGTTATGAAATGGTCATTGTGATTAATATGTAACTTTCCCATCAAACCCAAAGCTCTCTGAGGCCTGGACCAACGCCCTGTGTCATTCATAGCTGCATCCCGGCAACCTAAGAACAGCGACTGGCATTTAGCTGCTCAATAGGCAGCTGTCGGCCCAATGAGCAAAGGGGCTTTTTGGCTGTGTCGGGAACAGCCCGTCTCCCTTCCAGCCACAGCCTCCATTTCCGGAAGCGGCGCCGCAGGCTGGGGCGAAGGCACCCGTGGGGAGCCGGGACTGGCCCGCACCGCCTCCAGCTCCCTCCACCGCGGCAGCAGGGACGAAGGCGATGGCCTTCTCTCCGGATAAAGAGCGTGCTCCTGCAAGGACTCCGGGACAACGAACTCGTACACTTACCTCAAGGAAATCGCAAAGTGTGGCGTGGCCGGATGTCCGTCACGTCGGCCGCGTCGCCCAAGCCTGTGCTTCCTCTCTAGGAAGTCATAGCGCGCCGCTCAGTGGTTCTGTGTCTTCACTCCCGGCGAGGGGCTCTTTAGCCTGGCATCCTCAGAGCTTTTTCTTTTTTTTTCTTTCTTTTTTTAATGCGGGTAGTTCCCTGGCTGGCCGCAGCGTTGACAGCGCCGAAGCCTAGCCACTACACCACCAGGGAACTCCCTCCTCTGGGATCTTGAATGGAAAAGTTTAACGTTGTTTTCGCTAAGCTCTACCCGAAATTTACACTTCCTTTAATTATGTGTTGGCAACAAACCATTGTAGTATCAGCAGCACCTGTGACTCTGTTACCTATAGAAACACAAATATTTTCATGTCACATTACATACAGTCGATGCAGATAATCTCAAAATATGTGCTATTCTCATCACTAAATTAAAATTGTAATCGTTATTAGGTTCACATTTAGCTATTGTCATTATATCACAGTCTAGTAAAGGTGCACATACATTAATTAATGTATTACAAATTTATTTTTTTAACTATTTAACTGTATATTAATATAATTAGTTTCGAAGAGAGTGCACGGGTGTCCTTACACTGCAAAAGAGATCGTTGAACATAAAAAGCTGTCGTCCGTAGAGGTAAAGATTCAGTCACATTAAAAAAAAGACCAGCACTGAGAAGGGATACATTCAAGAACTATCCAGGAAGTGAAAACAGTGGACATTAAAAAAAAATGAATAAGAGTTATAAGAAGAAGCAATCTATGATAGTTACCAATAAGCATGAGGTATAGTCAATACTACTACTTAGGCTTTGAATAGGACTTTTAATTTTCCAAAAGACTTTGTTATCTGGGTCCTGTGTTTCCCTCTTAACTGTCCCTCAAAAGGCAGTCTTATCCTTGTGTGACAGATGCGGGTCATGGCAAGACTTGCCTAAGATCTCACAGTAAATAAGTGATTTGGTTGGGAATAGCACCTATACTGACTTCTTTTCTCCAAATGTATCAGCATGGGAAAGTACCAAGAAAACAATGTAAGCAGAGCACAAATAAATCAACAATTAACACAAGCAAATAAACAAAGTATGAAGTTTATCCAGTATGTATAGTATATCCAATATATAGCATAAGTTTATAGTACATCCAAATTTTTAAAAAAATCATTTCATTAAAGTAAGAGGGGTCAGTTAATATTCTTAGTCTACTCCACCAAACTATGACTCAATTAACTGTGAAACCTGAAGCTCCCAGAGGCATTTTCATCCTAAATGCACACTCTTCACTGTTCAGTGACCTGTGACATATCTCCTACTTCTGTGATCATCCAGCAAGGTGATCCCCTCCTACACAAAGCTGAGCAGCTGAACAAGGAACATCTTAGAAATAATTATGCTTCAGGAAAGATATTTTTTTGCTTCATTTAAACCAAAATTTTAGTTTATTTTTTGACTAGTAATACAAAAAGTATCACACAAAAAATTCCTCCCTGGCCATATTCTCCTGCCACCTTGTTCCTTTTCCCAGAGCAGATCAATAAGAAAGAATTTAAAACATGAAATCTATTGTAATCCTGTACATCCCATGGGCAACATAAAATAAACCATTTGGGGCTAATCTGTAGTCCAGGAAGTGTTTGAGTATTGTAAGACCTTGGTTACAAAAGATTTAGTGTAGAAAGTTGGAAGTAGGGTCTACTCAAGGGTCAAGGTAAAAACTGGCACACCACAAAAATATAAAAGAAGATGAAGGACAAAAAAATGAAAAAAGGATCTAGGAGTAATGAATCAAAACTGGGCCTTAAGTGTGAGTCCAAGACAGACATGGAATTTTCCAGAAGTCTATTTCCTGCACATAGATAAGAGCAGTTAATATCAGAATAAATCCACGTAACCAAGTCCTGTTAAACAATATAGAACCTAGGCATGGAGTTGGGCCCCAAGACTGTAGCTCTTTTATGAACTAAGCCCAGAGATTGATTAATCATCTTTAGCTCTTGCCCCTGCCCTCCAAAAGTTATATATGATCTAAACTGTGTTATGAGCACAGAACCTTTACATTCAGAGCTGAGAAGAAAATTAAATATCTAATACATCTATTCTCAAACAATATGCTTAAAGATATTGAGGACCTCAAAGAGGTTTTGTTTATGTGGGCTTTATCTATTATATTTACCATATTAGAAATTAACATTGATACATTTTTAAATGTTTTATTAATTTATTTAAAAGTAAGTACATTATATTTTATATGACATATAAAAATGTTTTCCAAAACAGAAAAAAATTAAATGTAAAGCGTGGCATTAATTTACATTTTTAAAAAACCTTTTAGTGCCTGGCTTAATAGGAGACAGCTGGATTCTCATCTCTGCTTCTGCATTCAGGGTATTTGATAACACATAACATGTAGCCTTGAGAAAACAGCTATGCACATATACACACACAAACACATACACGTATGAGTACAAGTGGTTTTTGAGCATATAGATAGACCCTGAAGGGTCTTAGGGACCCAAGATTACACTTTTGCTATAATGCCACTTCTTAGTAATGTGACCTTCAGCAAGTTACTTAACCTCTCTAGGCCTCGGCTTCCTTAGCTGTAAAGTGGGACTAATAATAGAAGGTCCCTTTTATGACTATGTGGATTCCTACAAATGTTGTATCCTCACCATCATTTAAATATATAGTGAGGTGATAGCTATAAATGGTTAATATAGTGCTTGGTCCATAGTAATCACTCAAATGATGGCTCTTCCTGCTATTGTTGTTAATATTTGTTATTAACTATATACCAAGCGTTTGATATATGTGCCAGGCATATATCAAATTAAGTAAGATGGCCTGAGGGTCATATGAAAGTAAGTCTGAGTTCCTTAAGAGTAGGGGAAATAAGATAAATACAGTCCTGAAGAACAAAATAGACTATGTCAAGAATGATACAAAAGAGGGAGAGGTCACATTCATTCATTCCATCAACAAATATTAGTCAATTGCCTCCTGTGTTCCAGGAGCAATAGCCAGGAGGGGGCCAGTGCAGTGGAGCCAAGTGAGTTAGAGGGAGGGTGGCAGAAGGTGAGGGTGGTACAAGGAGATCCGGTGATCCATGGACGCTTTGTGTAGGCCTTTGTAGGTCAGTGTGATTGGGGATATAAGGAAGCTATGAGACAGTGCTGTTTGAATTAGAACTTGAAAAGAGGTAGGATTTGGGAAGAGAGTTGGTGTACACATTCTTTTACTTACTCACTCAACAAACACTTGATTTTCTGCCCAGTTCATTCCATGTTGCACAAACTAAGGATCCCTAATTTCAAAGAAGATATTTGTGCATTTATTTATTTATTTATTTATTTATTTATTTATTTTTTGCTTTTTGGTATGTGGGTAGCTCCCTGACTGGGAATCGAACCCAGGCCGCAGCACTGACAGCACCAGCGCCGAAGCCCCAAGCCACTACACCACCAGGGAACTCCCTAATTGTTTTTATTATATAAAAACACATGCTCACTTACAAAAAAGAAGCTATAACATGGAGATGAGAAAAAATGAAATAAAAGAATCAAAACCATTGCAAAAAATCCAGAATGACACAATACCTAAATTTTTTTAAAAAGCGGGATCTGACCCTGCACTCGCCCTACTCAGCCTCACTTACCTCCCCTAATCCTGGCCCTGACTATGCTTGATTATTCCCTGTAGCTCCCCACTTCCCCAGATCAATTCTCTGCCCTGCTCAGGGCCCCGGGGGGCTGATCCCTGAGGACTGCACAAAAGGACTTCTTTGCCTCTGGCTTCCAATTGGGTTCAGTCAACAGGAGGCACCTACTGGAAACCAGAGGGTGGGAGGAGAGAGAGGTTGGGATATGTCTTTTCCCACTCCCTCCCTTCCCATCCCCTAAGTTCTGGCAGTGGCTGCTTCCACCACCAATACAACTCCTGCCAAGAGGCCCCTCTCCTACACCTTTGGGCTTTCGCAGAGCTTCCCTCCACCTAGGGGTGCTATTGCCACACTCTGGGTAACTCACACTCTTGCTGATTGCCTGAATACAGTCCACATTTCTGTACATTGTCCCTTTAAAAGGAATTCCCTTCTAAATTCAAATTTAGGGTGCCTTCGCTTCCTTATGGGAACCTTGATTGTTACAACCACTGTCAACATTTTGAGTCTCAGATGTTTGTATTTTTTAAAAAAAAAAAATGTTGGTTAATGTCAAAGCTCCATAAAGATGCTATTATTATGTGTTGCACGTGATTATACTGGGGTGCCAGAAAATGTAACACATTTTAGGCAATGTTATCTATGTATTACTTTTCAAAGTTGAATTGAATTACAGAAGAAATGTGTAGTGTGACATTCGCTCAAAAGAGGGCATTAATCAAATGAATGTTGGCATCACCATTCGACAAGGCAGGACAGTCAAAGAAAATGGTGGAAGCACGGTTGTTGTTCAAGGAGTGCAAGATCATTCTGAAGTGGCATTTGAAATTTGAGAACGTTCTTTGAGTTTCCCCCGTGTTCTCCTGACTTAACAAGCCCTTGACTTCTGCCTACGGAGGACCTTAAAGGATGGGGTGTGCTGCAGAAAACCGGCTACACTGGCGGTACTTCGGGAAGAAATTAAAATGGCATGTGCAGCGATACAAGTGGACACTTTGGTCAGCGTGGCTCACTCAGTGATCTGCCATAATCAGAAGTGTCTGGACACGGATGGTAACCACTTGGAGCACCTGCTGTAATCGCAGAAGTCAAACGTGTTATTGGTATACATTGAGTATTACAATTTTAATAGTTTTTTTTTTCCTTTCTTAAAATGTTGGATAATTTCAAAATTAACTTTTTTTGTAATATAATTACAAAATTACTTTTTGGGGGGCACCCTCTGTATTATGTGTTTAGGAAAACTGTCCCTATACTAGCTTAAAATATCCTACTTGTGGAGATTTTGCTAGAGAAAAATACAAGGAAAAATAATCATTTATGCTTTTTTCTCTCATTGCTCCTTCCTCTGCTCCAAGAAACTGGTTATCCCTGTTTCACTCTCTTCTCCCAAGTGAAACTCTCTATTTCCACCAATTTCTAGGCTGGGGACTGAGGCCTGGTATGACTTAATTGAGTTGTTCCCTCAATGAAACACAGACAGGATAGATGGGTTGGGGGGCAAGATCTAGCAATTACCTGTGTCACCTGGGAAGGAGACCCTAAGCTGGAGCAGTTGGTCCACCTGGGCCCCAATTTGTTACAGCTTTGAGGAATTTAGGGGGGAGCAACAGCACACCTATACTTCATGTTCTACCCTCAACCCCCCTCCCCAACTAGCCCCCTACCCAGCCCCTGAACTATGCCTGCTCCCTCCCTGGTTCTTTTGGCATCCTGAGAATGGTTGTATGTGAAGCTTTAGGACTCAGTTTCCCCAAGATCCATTGGCTGGATTCAACCCTAGGCCAGTGGGATCAGTGGTTTTGTCCATAGGGAGCTAGAAGAAGCTGGAAGAGCCAGCTTGACAGTGTAGACGTCCTCCCCACCCCTAAATAAATTGTGCTCACCACCTTGATTATACTTCATGCCTGTCTGACCACATGTTTGAAATGAAAGGAGCATTCACCGTGTAAAAGAAAACAGATGCAGAGACCCAAAGGAAAAAATCCCTTTCCTCCCCCTGTCCCCCCTGCTGCTCTCCTGAGACCTGGAGGCTGAGGATAGAGGAGGATATGGCAGCCAGGAAGATCTCCTCAAGGGAAGAAAACAAATTTCCTGAGTAGAGTAAATGTGAAAATACAAAGACAAAGACAAATGGAGAGAGAGCCCATGTTGGAAATGCAGCAAGGAGGAAGAAGCCACCATGCTCTCAGGTCACTGGCTCAGCACACACTGCACAAGTCCACTTGGGAGCCCCTGAAATGAACACCATAAAGGGGCTGCATTGACATTTCCTTGATAACTACTGGAGGGCTGCGACACCTCCTCTCTTTAAAGAAGAAAAAAAAATGAATCTCAGTAGGGATGGCTTTAGGTGTTGCCCCTTCATCCATTGTTTGGACTGTCAGAAGAGTTTAGAGTTTTCCATTTTGCCTTTAGATCAGTGGTTCTCAACCTTCCTAATGCCGCGACCCTTTAATACAGTTCCTCATGGTGTGGTGACCCCTATAAAATTATTTTCGTTGCTACTTCATAACTGTAATTTTGCTACTGTTATGAATCGTAATATAAATATCTGATATGCAGGATGTATTTTCATTGTACAAATTGAACATAATTAAAGCATGGTGATTAATCACAAAACAATATGTAATTATATATTGTGAAATATTTATTTCTAATTACAAATAAATGAAATTTTGTCTTGAAGCGTGGTATAGCTGCTTTTAACAGAGTAGCTGCTTTCAACACAGCAGCTGCTTTCTACACAGTAGCTGCTCTCTACACATGTGTGACTGGTCTGCATAAGTACATTATGGCGCCGACCCCATCACATACACCTGTATTTGTACAGAGTGCATGTGATGGGGTTGGCGCGATGATGTCATCACGCCGCGTACGCATATGTGGGTGCATCTGCATGTGGACGGACCCGCCTGGAGACAGATAGAGGAGCGGTGTCTGGGTTCCTGAGACCATCGGAAATATGTGTTTTCCGATGGTCTTAGGTGACCACTGTGAAAGGGTTGTTCGACCCCCAAAGGGGTCGCGACCCACAGGTTGAGAACTGCTGCTTTAAATTCTCTCCACGTGGATTCGAGAACATTAATTGAGTACATGCTAAGTACTAGATAGTATGCTTGATGCTGGGGACACAAAAGGGAAGACCCTCAAGGCCCCTATCGTCCAAAAGAGAAGACGAGTAAAGGAATGTGCATAATTACAGAAGTTTGTACAACCCAGAGAATGATCTTTTCTATGGGATGGACGGAGTAGGGGAGAGAATTGAGTCTGGGTATGAAAAAAGTTATACAGACAAGGCATGTTTGAACAGGGTTTAGAAGGTTGAATGGTGAAATGAGAGTAAGGGGGAGAACATTCTAGCAACCTTGCTCAATGCATGGCCCCCAGGCCACATGTAAGCCCAGGATGGCTTTGAATGTGGCCCAATGCAAATTCATAAAGTTTCTTAAAACATTATGAGATATTTTTGCGACTTTTTTTTTTAGCTCGTCAGCTATCATTAGTGTGAGTGTATTTTACATGTGACCCAAGACAATTCTTCCCACGTGGTCTGGGGAAGCCAAAAGGTTGGACATGCCTGTTAGAGAAAACAGGTATAGAGAAATGGAGTGTGGAAAGACATGCTTCTATCACTAACATGTTAAGATTTTTTAATAAGATATTTATCCTTCCAGACTCTAAGTTCCACTCGGATAAAAATAAATAGTGACACCCACCTAGCAAATACAATTAGTGGATTATGAAACACCTTTCAAGGACAAAAATGACATCCTGACACTCAAAAGGTAAATGTTACCACAATTCAGTGAGATGTGCTCTTAGAACAGTTTATCTCAATGTTGATTCTGGTTTTGGCCACATGAAGTCTCAATCATTCTTATTTTTAACCTCTACCCCTGGATATAATTAATTTTTCACAGAAGTGGACCAACAGGAGGTAGGGAGTAAGGGGGAATAATTCATGAACTCTCAATGGACAAAAGGTTAAATGACTGTCAGGAAGAGAATAGCAAATTTTATGATCTCAAAATAATTCCTTGGTCATTTGCAACAGCATAAATATAGAATTTATTAAGATGTGATTTAAAAATAAGTGGGAACATCATCTGCATAATAGCATTTTGGTATCGAAGTATTTATATGACTCTTAACCATGCTTCTGCAAAAACATCACACAACATACTGCTAGAATCTAGCGGCTAAGATTGACACAACATTTCATCACGTTGTCCCCCTTGCTCAAAAGTTGTAACATTCCGCACTAAGTAAAAGATGATGTTAAAAGCCCCCTAACCCTATAGTCAAAGATTTCCACAATTGGGCTCCATCATGCCCCACAACCCCAGCCTTTTTTTTTTCCTTTGATATAATTGACATATAGCATGTTAGTTACTACCAATCTTTTTACTATTTCTCTGCAGAAACCCTCTTCTTTGGCAAAACTAGCTTGCTCAGTGTCCCCAAAACATGCCATACCATGGGACCACTGACCTTTTGTGAAGATAGTCTTACTTTCCCACCCCCATACCTGATTAGGCTACTAGATATATTTTCCTTTGCAGAGCCCTAGTGTAAATTCTTTCTTTTTTAATGTTAATACAAATAATGTTTAAGAAATGAGCATTGTACTTGAAGTAGAAAAGCACTTTAATCTGTGATGAGAGTTTATTTTATATTGTAGCTTCAGATATCTTATTAAACCAGGTTTTCTGTGGGTGTGTTTATTCGATTACATTGTTTAGTTATGAGGACTTTTGCACCTGTTGAGAGCAAAGCAGTAAATTACTTTTTAAGGACCAAACAAATGTTCATTCATTCATTCCTCTCACAGGCTTTCAATGATCACTTTCTATGTGCCAGGGGCTAAATATACACAGATACACAGATAAATACACAGATAAAAGGTGGTCCTGTCCTATTTTATGTTTCATCCAATCCCAGAAATTTCCCCCACTTTTTTTCTCCCACACCCTTAATCTACCACCAATGGATTTCATGTCACCCTCCTTACGTCTCCCCCTTTGATGCTCCTGTATACAACAAGCTGCAAAACTGCCATTCTCCAGAGCATTTTCTTAATCCATTGAGATTTTGCTTCCTGGCAATTGTCGTCGGTTTGGCTCAAATAAACACATTGAGGTTCTCTACAGGTTTGGACATTTCTTCCATCAACAACAACATCATGGACAAATTATGGTATATTCACACATGGAATATTGTACAGTAATAACAAACCAAAAAAACCTATGACTATATGCAACCATGTAATGACTCTTACAAGGATAATATGAAATGAAAAAAAGCAAACCTCAAAAGAACACATGTGGTATCGTGTATACGGCGGTCAAACTGGGCGAGTTTTCATTGTATTGCTTAAGGTGATAAACTATAAAGGAAAAGCAAGGGACTGAGTGATGATAGTGGCGGGGAGGTGGCAGGAGGGAAGGGATACTAAATCAGGTTTGGTGATGTTCTTTTTTTTTTTTTTAAGTAGTAGTGACTTTATAGTATCAGCTAAATTGTATCTGTAGGTCCTGATTTTAATTTCATAATTTAAAATGCTTTAAAATAAAGACCAAGGGAAAATAGTATAAACCTATATTTCCCAGTGTGATCTCGATTATACCGATTTCTGCATGAGCAGGGGAAAAGATCAACAGTGGTTTTCTCTGTGCAGCAAAATGCAAATGGATCTATATTTCCTTCCTTATGCATTTGGTATTTTTCCATTTTTTTATAATTAACAAGTATTACTTTCATAATAAGAATAAAAGCAGAAACACCAACTCCCCAGCTCTGGTTCTTCAATTTATATCTCTGCACGGAGTCACTTTGAGGAAGAGAAATTTCTCTTCTCCCTGCCCAGGAAAAATAGGGAGGGAGGAAGGGTCACACAATTAAAATCAATACGAGGCACCACCACAGGTCTGATCGTTGATGCTACTGATAAGGCCTTAGGGGATCGGCGGATAGAAACCAGCAAAGATACTAGATTATCCCAGAATTCAGACAGCTCTCTGCCTGCTCTCTCTCAGAAAATGAGCCAGCAGCAAGAAGAAAGAGGTATCGTTGATTCAATAATATTATACCCACCACTTTTAAACTCATTATTGTCATAATATCATGTTTAGGGATGTTAGAGGCATTAATCCAATTCTAACATTCACGAGAATTCTATCAAGTGGATCTACAAGGGCTGTCCAGAAAGTATCCAGTCATATAATATGAAAAAGACAGGCATTTCTGTCTGGAGTTTTTTCCAAACAGCCCACATATACTGCTGTTTTACACTTTATTTCACAATGATATTCTGTGGATTGACTTTAACACTTCCCCTCAATTTTGCACATATTTATAAATTTACATTTATTCATGCACACATTGTAAAGAGTTTTCTCATCTATTGTTTTATACTCACAACAATCATATATAAAGTAGCTCAGAGTAGTTGTGTGATTTGCTGAAGGACACACAGCCAGTAAGAAGGAATAATCATTGATGTTAACTTGTTTCTTTTTTTCTTGAGGGGGGGATTTTTTTCCTGTACCCCAACTAAACACCAATGCCTCTATGTCCTCTCATATATCTAGTTGTTACATTTAGGTAATACATCTAGTTATTACCTCCTAGAAGAAGGGCGGAGATGTAGAATATGACGCAGAAATGAAAAAAAATTAACAACCTAAATCCAGTGGAGTGAGCAGTCAGGTGCAATCCAAAAACAACTTTCTTGGTTTTGTTTTGTTTTCCTCTTCTTTTTTACAAGAGATAAAATTAAGGTAGGAGAGTTAAGGTTTAAGATCCTGTGGGCATTTGGGTTGTAACTGCGGGTCATCTGCCCGTCTACCTCAAGTCCTAGTTCTCCAGAAGTTCTCCTCTTTTTTTCACTTTGCCCTGAGGGAGTTAACCTTTTCAACTGCTATCAATGAGTCTACATTCCAGGATCATCTCCCACTCGTGGGAGAGATCCTTCTACCTTTGCTCACCTCCTCCCACTGCAAGCGAAGTTTCCCCACCATTTGAGTCTCTCAGCTAATATCATGGCTCCCCGGGAGTGAATGTTTTCTCAACCCCACCATGGAAGGTGGGTCATTTTTTTGGCAGAAGGTAGAGGGCAGTGGAATTTTCTGAGAAGGGACAGTTATGCAAAATACAAGGAGGAGGAGGAGGAAGCCAGAGAGGAGTTGATGAGTCAGAGGAGAGAGCTGCACAGCTTGACCAGCACTGAGCCTCTCTAAAGCAGTGGGGAAGCCTGAGGCATTCACAAGGTAAGAAGAGTTTTCTCCGTGTACGTGTCCAAAGCAGGGCCATTATCTCCAGAGCTCCGGGAGTGGAGTATCAGGGAACCTCCAGCAGCTAGGGTGGGGATTTCCATGGCAATAGCAAAGGCAGAGGGAGATAGTGGAGGAGGGCTGAATCAGAATCACCAGGAGAATCTTCCTGAAAAAGCGCAAGCTAAGCTGCCTGCCAGTTGGCCCCCCATCCCATCCAAAAGATCCCTGAAAATGAGTAGGGCTGTTCCGATACCTAATTTGTAGACAGTCCCCTGACGCATCTAACTTGTTCAAATCCTGGCTTCGGAACTCAAACCTGTACTTCCTGCAACTTCCCTGCCCAGGTGCTGGGGACTCACAGGCCAGGGGTGCAGGGAGGGGAACTTTTCCCTAGCTCAGGTTAAGTGTAATGTAATCATTGAACACTGGGGCCTGGGACCTGAAAGATCTGGGTTCTGATTCAGGCAGGGCTATTTTTACTGCTGAGTCAATTAATTAAAGTTCACTTTACCTATTGTGAAATGGGGTGTGGATCCTCACTGTCCTATACAGTCATATAGGAGATAGTGTGGGTTCAGCTCTAGATCACAGCACTCAATTGAGCCTCACAACACAGTGAGTTGTGATCTTTTTGCTGCATAATGTTTCTGTAATTCGCAGATCACAATGAAATGAGGTATGCCTGTTTATCTAATTGGATTGTTGTCATGGCTGTGGCTAAAAGGGCTTTCAAAGTTGTTGGCATGCCATTCAGATGTAAAGTAAGATTAAGTTATGAAGTCAGCACATCAGCCAAAGTAGCAGGGACCCTTACCTTGTATAGCTTTGACAACTCTGGAACTTCTAACTGGAACTGAGATACTTTCATATATGCAAAATAAAAATACCGTGCCTTGACTTCCTTACGCAGGAAAATGAGGGCACTTCAAACAGAAAAAAACTACAAATGTTTGTTTATCCAGTCATTCATTCAACAGATGTTTCTTGAGCACCTATTATGTGTCAGGCATTGACTGTACCGGTGACACAGGAATGGTCCAGTCCTGGTGCTTTCAGTCTAGTTAGGGTTTGTTATCATACGGACACCCTTTGCCCAGCAGCTTATCGCCACAGGTTTCTGGGACCTGCAGCTGTATGTGTGCATGTGGATCTCCTCAAACAGCTCTGTTCTCTCTGTTTGTGCAAGTATCTTCTGCCATCTATAATTCCTGGTTCTGGAGGCGTACTCTCACTGGGAAATCTAAGTTAGGAATGCATCAGTGACTGGAATCCAGGGCTCTTAACTTGATGTCTGTCTGGTCTGGTTTTTTCTCAGAATTCCCCATTTTGTTTCTGAAAGGCTACACAGTACCGATTTGGGGGTCATCTATAATTCAGCCCTTTGTAGTCAGGCTGCTGGATGCGATTGCCCATCTGGTGCCTCATGGTCCCTTCCCTGTGCCTGATGTAGGTGCCAGCCCTTTGATGATGTATTTTAAGATCCTAAAGTTCTCATGAATCTTCAATGACAGACTCTTCTTTGTGTGCCAAGATGATACCACCTATCCACCACTGGAGCAACATATTTTTTAATTATGGTGGGATGTACTGAGGGGTTTCTCCCTTTTTTTTTTTTCTTTTTCTGACTGAACTGACTAGAGCAAGGGAAATAGTCTAAGTAGTCTGTTGCCTTGCAATGAGGCTTTTCTTATTAATAAATATTTCTTAAAATAATGTTCCTTTTCCTCCTAGTTTTAATTAATACATGCTCAGTGTAGAGACTTTTTTTTCCCTTTGGATTAAGGTTAACAGAGCCAGGTTGCATCAAAACTATGGCTCTGACTTTATTAATATCTTGCTCCATGCAACTGAGACAGCATCGGTTCTGTGCTCAATACAGTGGAATTACCTAAATTTTAGTAACTAATATTAAAGAGACATCCATGTACAGTTTCAGTTTCTGATAGATCTCATTCAGTTAGTTATCTTCTTTCTAGCAATGACTATGTGTCCTCCCACATTCAACTAATAATGTATTCATTTATTTATTTAGTCAGCAAGTAATGAGCCCTAATTGCATTTAAGTTTTCCGTACCTGTAAACAAGGTAAGACATAGCCTTTACCCTTAAGTTAGAGCAGCCCAATGGGAGAGACATTCATCAATAGCTGATTACTGTAGAGTGAAAAGTTTAGGAAATAACTGAATCTTAGAGGCAGGGAGATAACGTTCATGGGAAAAGCTGACAGGTGGCAGAATTTTGAAAGAGGAGTGGTCTTGCAAATGTCTCAGGGCTTCTGAATAAGGGCAACTTGGGAAGTAAAGTCTGGAGCCTAAGACACCAACAGGGAGAGGGGTGACAACAGACCAAAGGTTAGATCACAAAGGACCCTGGGTATAAGATTTGGGGCTTTCAGAAATTTGTTTTTGTTTCGTTTGTTCATTTTTTTCGCTTGTGTTTTCTGTTTCATTTTTGCTTTGTTTTGAAAAGCAGGTTTATTCAAAATGATAGCATTTGGGGAGGATGGGGAACTCTCGTCCAAAGCCCATCTCCTTGTTTTTGTTTTTTTTAGTGATAAGAGCAGTGCAGTTCTGGGAAAGTTCTAGAAAATGAGGTCAATTTTACTTTAAAATGAGAATCTGGTATTCCTGTATTTTATTGTTTTCAATAAAATTTCATAAGTGTTTTGAAAAAAAAATGAAAGAGTTGGGGATTTCGTCTTAATCCTGTATGTGTTGGTAAGCGTAGGGGAGATGAAATAATTTTTCCTCCTAACCTTTAAATTCTTCTGGCTGGACTAATAATCAAATTAACATGAGATGGATTAACAGGAGAAAATGACCAAATGTATCACATTCCTACAAATGGGGGTTTCCTAAGAGTATGAGAGCCCAGGGCCGATAGGGCAGTTAAGGTTCATGTACCATCTGGAGCTAAAGAGAAGAGGGAAGGGAGCGGGTTGTGGTTGGGACCCCAGAGGAAAGGAAGGCGATTCACATGGAGATGAGAAGCAGATGTTTGGCAAATAAACGTCGGCTGGGGCATTTAACAAAGGGGGGCAGAGAGGATGCTGATGATACTCATTATACTCAAACTCTATTTCTGTGACAACGGGCGCCCTTCCAGAAGCAGGTCTTCCATCTAAACTCTTTAAGTCAGTTAGAGGGGTAAGCCAAAGGTTCTTTCTGAGTCTTTTGTTTCTTGAAAATACCAGCTTAAAATAATCAATATCTCAAAAAGCATATAGTAGGGTGGCAAACTCTGCTTCCCCTCAAAAGTTATTAAAGGATTTTGAGGAGGAGAGGGATAGACCAGTGCTTTTAAAAGTCTGACATAAGTGGATGGTGGAGAGAGCTGAGAGAGGCTACTTACTGTCAAAGTCAGGCTAGAGGTGAGCAGATTTGGGATTCCAGTGACAAGGAGGGCAGGATTCAAGCCTGCAGCTGCACAGCCTGAACGGAACACTCAGGGAGGTGGACTAGGGACTCTGAGATGCAATCATGTCACAGACCTCTCACAGATGCCTATCAACGAGGGGGTGAGTGCAGGGGAGTTGGAGAGAGGTGGTGGTGAGATGGTGGAGATGGCCATTAAAAAGCTTCAAGTTTCCTTTTCTTCAGGGAGCCACATCACCTCACTTCTCTTAGGGTATCAAGAGTGTCTGCCTCTACCACTGATTACAGTCTAGACTGTAGACAGAGATGGGCTTTGCCCAAGACATACCTTAAAGTATTCCCTAGCTGTCTGGTCAGCCCTGTCATGGGTTGCCTAGACCTAGGATGTGTCTGGATCCCAGTGACAAGAGATGGGACTCCCTTTACAAAAGTATATGTTCTTTCTGGCCAAGGAAAGTGCCCAGGGAAAGAAAAAGCAGAGACAGAATTCAGAAGGTTTCCATGGGAATTCCTGAGAATGATGGACACCTAAAGGACAACTAGGGACAGTGTTAGAAGGCCTGTCTCCAACTCTGGGAGAGAATGGACATGAGGCCAGGAGCTACTGGCAGTCAAGGGCTCAGGGCCATACAACCAATTCAGGACACTGAGTTGTCTCAAAGCCGGGGGTAGAGGAGGAAGGCAGAAACCTTGAAAGGTCTACTTTCCTAATCCCTAGGAAATGTTAGCTTTTCCCTGAATTGATTATAGTCCTGCTTATAAAATTCTAGCCAAGTTTCCTTATAATTGTGCATAGGTCAAGTTCTTTACTTTCCTCTCTCTTTTGCTCCATTGTTTCCTATTTTTGTTCCAACTTTTCCTCATACACTGCCTTTGGGAGAAGATCTCTTGCTGAAGTCCTTCAGTCCTTGGGGGGTAGGGATATTCTTGGGCCATTGTCAATAATGGCCCAGTTTCTTATCATTTCCTTCTGGGCTCAAGTTGAAAAGAACCAGGAACACATCTTAGCTCTTCCTGTTCTAACACCTTTCGGGCCAAGAAAGGAATTACCGTTCATTGACATTTCCCTGGCACAGAACGAAGTTGTTGTTCTTTTTTTTTTTCCACCAAGGAGTGATGATCCTCACTCGGTCCTTTCGGCACATATGGAGGAAATGCATTGTTGTAATGACAGAGAGGTTTCTGTGCCACTGCCACACAAGGTTTGGCTTGGGTCATTACATACTTCCCAGAAGGTTGAGGGGACTTCCAAGGGAAGCCCATGAACCTGCAAAGCATGCTCAGGAAGCAAGCTATAAACTCCAAGAGTCACTTCCATGGCTGCCCAATTCCTCCTCTAAAATCCACCCCCTAGAATCTCTGGAGCTCTGGACAGAGAGAATGTTTTATGACTAGTATGTGGGCTATCTGAGCAGCAGATGCCAAAGGTATGTGTATCTGTACTCTCTGTCCTCTTCTGGGCATTTAGCTTACATATTTATGTTTAATGATGTGTGGACATAAAAGTTAAGGTTTTGAAATGGCAAAAGACTGGAACTAACCCACAAGTCCATCAATGAGGAAATTGGTTAAATTAATTTGTGCTTCATCCATACAATAGAATTCTATGTAGTGGTAAGCAGGAATGAAGAAACACTTCATGTACAACCATGGAGAGCTCTCCAAGACATATTCTTAATTTAAAAAAACAAGGCGCAGCACAATGTGGATAACTAGTTACTGTTTGTATTATAAAGAGGGGAAAAGTTAAGCATATGTGCACATTTGAACTTTATTGTGTATGCATAAAGCAACTGAAAGGAAATATAAAAAATGAACTCAGCTGCTATCTGGGGGCAAGTTGAGAAATAGGCCGATAGAAAACAGGTGTTGGAAGTAGATTTTTCACTGATAGCGATGACAAAACACCAGCTAGTAAGTAAGTGCTAGCTGTTAGTAAATAGAGAAGAGGTTACTGATTTAGTAACTGATACAATGTTTAGGTGTTCTTTCCCCAGAACAATAATGGGATCTCTTTTAAAATATGTCATTGGCCTTGTTTACAAATAGCTCTAGAATAGTTTTCTCATTTATGATTATAGGCCTTCTCTACAGATGCAACTGATTGTCACAGGATTTCCCCTCGCTATCAGTACATATGTTAAAGACCTGGGGTGGGACAGCTAGACTGCAGGCTGGCAGGTGCTCCTCTTGTTTCCTTCTGCACGCAGAATCTTAGGAAGCCTTCTTTTAAACTCTGAGTCTGTGGATGTTATGTCCATAAGAATGATACTTTTAAAAACTATTATCTATTAAAAACGTCTAAAAATTGACAGTAAGACTTGTCACCAGGAAAATAGCAAATCCTAAATACAACTCCAGTTACTGTCTAGACATTTATTTTCTCTTCTTTATTAAAGTTTGAAGGAAGAATTTCTGGGATATATAGTGACATACAATTCAGCACCTTGCTACTATGAACATTTTACACTTCATAAAATAGCTATTATACCTCTTAATAATTATTCACACAAAGAAGTCACCCAACATGATCCAGAGTCATCTTAGCCCTTAAAGAGGGTTAAGATCTCCCTTGGAATAGTATTCTAGCATGGCACCATGGTCTTTTTACACAAAGCAAGCCCTGATTGTGACAAGAGTAAGTTCGTTCAGGGTCGTGACCAGTCTGTGTGAGCTTTAGTGTGAATTACAAACTAAAATTCATTTCTCTAGATATTTAACATCTAGCAACTCATAGGTCATCTTCATATACATATTCTGTTGGACTAAGATACTTTACTGTCACCTACCAGAACATTTCTTTATAATAAATACCTTAAATTCTTGATGAGATGGCATGCCCTAGGGTTATGCAGTGCACAACCTGCACAACCGTACTGGGCAGCCCTGAGCAGGTTGTGTCAGGTGGTCAAGCATTCCCCCAAGCGGCAGCACACTGGCTAACAGGCCACAGGCATCATGACTGCAGCTCTTGGGTTGGCTTGCCACACTGTATAGAGTTGGCTGTTAAGGAGATGACGATTCAACCTAAATAGTTTCGGATAATTTATTACCCACATGTATGTGAAGTCAGCATTGGGTCAGCTCCTCATGTTCCTAGTCCCACACAATGAGACCAAATCAGAGGGACCAGGTGACACTGAGAAGAAAACTGCAAATTATGGACAAAGCCAAGCAGCTTTATAAGCCTGTAGCCATATCAGGGGATTGAAAGTCCTATGCTTAATTGAGATAAAGGAAGATAATGAGAAATAGCCTTGTGGCAATCTCAAAATAGTGGGGCAGGTAATGGCCTGATGGCAGTTCCTCACAAGCCAACTTATCTTCCTTAATTTCAGAAGGAATCACAGGGCTTTCAACTGAAACATGAGTCCCACCCCAGTTAAACTTTGCCTAGTGGCCTGTGTGAAGACATGCCTGTCACCAGGGTGCCAGGGTGGAGCTGTTACCCTTCACTGATGAAATGTAATATATCATGAGATGTTTTTGGTAGCTCAGTAGACAAGAAAGACCAGGAGGGAGGAAGTAAAGATTCTAAAATAAACAGAACTTATTGACATGCTCACTGCAAGGGACAGGAATTGATTCTGAGAAGGATTTGTGGTTACAAAAAGGCTCCAGCATTCTGCATTGCTCCTTGGTGGGGGTCAGGGAGAAAGTGGCTTTGGCTAGAAAGGGAATGGAAGGTAGACACCAAAACAGCAGCCTAACACAGCCTTTCTGCTTGTTCCTTAAAGGTCTTCCACTTCAGCACGATGACACTGCCCAAAAACATGAGGCCACTGTTGTTGCTCCTGGTTCCCCAGATGGCCATCTTAGCTCTAGTCATCCATTTGTACAGCCACAACCTCAAACCCCTGTCTATGAAGGAGGAGCCCAAGCCCGTGCACGTGCTTGTCCTGTCTTCCTGGCGCTCTGGCTCTTCTTTTGTGGGGCAGATTTTTGGGCAGCACCCAGATGTCTTCTACCTGATGGAGCCTGCCTGGCACGTCTGGATGACCTTCACACAGAGCACCCCCTGGAGGCTGCACATGGCCGTGCGGGATCTGATACGTGCCACCTTTCTGTGTGACATGAGCGTCTTTGATGCCTACATGGAACCTGGGCCCCGGACACAGTCCAGCCTCTTCCAGTGGACCAGCAGCCGGGCCCTGTGTTCTCCACCTGCCTGCAACATCTTCCCGCGGGATACGATCCTGTCCCAGGCTCACTGCAAGCTCCTGTGCAGTAAGCAGCCCTTTGAAGTGGTGGAAAAGGCCTGCCGCAACTACAGCCACGTGGTGCTCAAGGAGGTGCGCTTCTTCAGCCTGCAGGTGCTCTACCCGCTGCTGATGGACCCTTCCCTCAACCTGCGCATCGTGCACCTGGTGCGCGACCCCCGGGCGGTGTTCCGGTCCCGAGAACGCACCTCTAACGAACTCAGGATTGACAGTCGAATTATAATGGGGCAGGAGTGGCAGAAACTCAAGGAAGAGGAGCAGCCCTACTATGTGATGCAGGTCATCTGCCACAGCCAGCTGGAGATCTACAAGGCTGCGCAGTCCTTGCCCAAAGCCCTGAAGCGGCGCTACCTGCTCCTGCGCTATGAGGACCTGGTCCGCGACCCTCTGGGCCAGACTGCCCAGATGTATGAATACGCAGGGTTGAGATTCTTGCCCCAGCTCCGGACTTGGGTGTACAACATCACTCGAGGCAAGGGCATGGGCAGTCACGCCTTCCAAACAAATTCCAGGAATGCTCTCAATGTCTCCCAGGCCTGGCGTTGGTCCTTGCCTTATAGAAAGGTTTCTCAACTTCAGAATGTCTGCCGTGACACCATGAATTTGCTGGGCTACCGCCTCGTTGGATCTGAGCAAGAGCAGAGAAACCTGTCACTGGATCTTCTGTCTACCAGGACCTTCTTGCGGCAATTCTACCAGTAGGGCTGGGGAGACCGTCCCCACCTGGCACCAGCCTCAGCCACGTTAAGTGAAGGCTGCTTCTGAGCCTTAATTGCTCATATGTCTCTGTCAGTATACACACGAGCACAAGTTGTGCCTACACATGCTCAAACACAGAAATCTTTGCCTCTACTCAGGTCTAGAAAAGAGGCTCAGTAATCTTATGTGAGCAACACAGAAAAGGGAAATTGTTTTCCTTCTCTTCATGGCCTTCCTTGCTTTGTATACCTCAGAGGCTTCCTGGCCTGGAATCGTATTTGGCACCATGTAGTATCCATGAAGTAAATCCATTAATTTCTCTTTCTACATGTTGCCCAACAGGAAAGGAGAGAGACAGAAACAATCAAAGAAATGGGTCTTCCAGCCAAGAGCCCACCAGTACATTCCACAGGGATGTGAACTCCAGGCCCTCAGAGCTCCCCGTGGATTCAAAAAGGGGATGGGGAATAGGGTTGGATGCTTACCCATGAGCTTGACCATCACAGCTATCCATGATCACAAACACGAAACAGGATCTCTGCACAACAGCAGCAGGTTCTTAAGTTCATGCAGTGGCTGGATCCAGTTTGGATGTCAGTTCCCCTCAGTGTTTCCCTAACACATAGAGGATTTTGACCTGTGAAGCTGCCATCTGTTAACATTGAAATTCCAAAATAAGATTCTGTGTGAAGTGGCCCCTGTTATGCTTTCTAATTACTTAGCAGTAAACCCTCATTCCTAGGGGATCCTAACTGAAAGAGCATATTCATCTTTATAGATTTTTTTTTTACACTTTTGTTATTATCTATCACCCCCACACAGAAAACTTGCCAAGACCATGTTTGGTGTCAGGTGATAAACTAAGTCTAAACTAATCAATATCGATCGATACACTGCCCTAGTAAGAATCTGTAGAAAGTAGACAAGCAGCCCCTAAGCCCTTTCTTCTGTGCGAGGCATAAGTTGTAATAATACCATATGCATCAGTCTAGGGTCTGGGCAAAGCGTTCTTTTAATCTGACCCGTCAGCCCGAGGACTTCAGTCCCAGCATACCTGGTGCTCTTCAGCTCTTTCTGGTCACCTCTCCTAACAGAAAAAGTTGTTTCTCCCCGTCTTCGTAGCATTCCCCAGATCTAGTTGTGTATCAGAATCATTAGTTAAACATGTATTTTGCCATGCCCTACCTCGGGAATCTCCCAGGGCAGGGGATGGGATTCTGAGTATCTAGCAAGTGACTCTGGTGACTCCCCCGCGGCCAGCCTGGCGATAAGCACGCCCTGTGCTGAGCAGCCGCACTCTTGGCCTTCCTGCTCCAAGACGGGTGACTTCTCAGGGCATGCCAGGGGTACACCGCATATTCCTGACATTGGTGCCATCCTCGGGTTGGAGGGAGCAGGAAGAAATCTGTCTGGACCCCCATAGATCTCTGGGTCCTAACTTGTCAAATGCTTCACTTTGTCCAAAACTGAGAAAAATTCAATCTTTCCTTTTGTTCCCTCTCCCACTTCTGACATGGTCCTCACATCATGAAGCTCCCTCAGTGTCACTGACTCCGCCAAGCAGCTCTTGGGCTGTGCCACCACCTGAGATGCTTGAGCAGCTATCTTTGCCAGCTGAGTCTTTGTGGTTAATTGCTACGTGGCTTTAAAGGAGTGAATTTATTCTAACGTCCAAAACCAAGCCGCTCCAGACACTCCTCGAGAGCCTAGGCTCTTCCAGGCAAGTGCTTCCTGCTCCTACAAACATACGACAGCATAGCATGAATCATGCTATATAACCTCTTTAGAAACCTGACCCAGTGTTGAGTGAGACTCAGTGAGCCATGGAACAGTCTCCCGTGGGTGCATTCAGGTGGCTGGCGCTGGAATTCAATGATGAGAGGGGCAGTACAGCAGTTATGGGCTATGGGGAGTCTGGGGAGCCAAGAAGCTCTGACAGGGTACAAGGTGGTGGTCTGCCGAACACCCTTTCTAATTTGCAGACACCTGTTTCATCTCCAAAGCCTAGCAACAGAAAGGCCCCTGCTTGCCTCCTCAGCCTATTTAGCTCCGTGGGGGCTAAGGAAGTTTAAACATAGATGAGGGGTGAATTTGATCTAAATTTCTCAGGGCTAGGTTCAGGGAATGATTTCTCATGTCCACAGCAAACCGATGTGTTGACTGGGCAACGGCCCTAAGCCTCCACTTTGCAGGGAGAAAGGAGTAAAAATTTTTTAAATAATTCTTTGGAGGATGAGAAAGAGACAGTTTTGAAACAAAGGGACTTTGACTGTAATTTAACCGGTTACTATGTGGCTTTATTTTCTATATAATAAGAGAAATTGCTACATTTTTAATAAATTTTAATCAAAACTATTCTTTTTAATTTATAGGAAGAGATGGGAAGGTAGAATCAATTTCTGATTATTTTTGTGCAAAAATCTGCCTTTGTATTATCTGTAACATGTTTCTCAAGAACAGCTTATAACTTACTATGTGACTTAAACCTAAGCTAAACATGAATTAATTTCACTGACTGTGTATATTATCATGATTTCTATTGAATACTATCACAGGCCAGCAAAGCAAAATTAAAAATGAATAGATATGAGTGACATAAATCTCTGATAGGCATTAGTTGGAGATCCCATTACCCTGGCATTTCTATTGAGGGTTATGTCCCTCTCCTGCATAAATGTTCCTGGACATTCAGAGAAAGGTTATTTTTTAAAATACAGTCCTGAGGAAAATGTAATGATAAATAACCAGAGTAAAGAGATTTGAAAACAGCATTTCAGTTAAAGGGTTTCTTCATTCATTCCATACATTTAATGAGCATCTACCATATATAGGCCAAGGAATGTCCCAGGTGCTGTGAACACAGCAGCACACAGCAGGCAAAGCCCCTCCTTTCATGCAGCTTACATTTAGTCTGTTGGGGAGTGGAGGAACAAACAATAAATACATATCGGACAATGGTAAGTACTATCAGGAAGAATAAGGCAGCATAAGGAAATAGAGAGTGAAGCAGCGTGCTGTTTTAAAGATGGTAATAAAGGGCGTCTTTGCTGAGAAAGTGGTATTTGAGCAGAGAACACTGTGAAGCAGAGATCTGGGGCAAAGGTCCCCAGTAAGCGCCAGTGTCAATATGGACAGAATCAATAAGGGGCTAGTGAGAACCTGTTATGTGCTTAGTACGATGCCAAGTGTTTTGGAAGATAAATAAGTACAGATGTTACAGGAAGGACAGTGTGACCAAGAGGTTAAGTGCTCAGGAGCACCTGGGCTCTGGAATCACCGTGCCTAGGGGACTCTGCTATTACCAGTTGGATGACCTCAGGCAAGTCCCTTAACATTTCCATGACTCAGTTCCCTCAACTGTAGTGAGGGTAGAATAATAGGATATAGAACGTGTTTAGCAAGCTTGTGGCACATAAGCAATTCGTTCACTTAAATGTCAGCTGTGAATATCATAATAACAACTGGTCTTGGCTCTCAAAGAGAGCCACCGTTTCTAGTAACATCCTCCTTGAGGTGATGCTTAACAACAGATTATGAGCCTTTATGACATTGCTGATCATGCTAATACAGTTAAGAGATTGATAACTTTCTGGTCTTACAGTTTCTTTATATCAGTAATTCTCAACTGGAGGCAAGAACTCCCCCAAGGGACATCTGCCAATATCTGGAGACATTTTTGGATGTCACAACGTGGGACAGGGGCTGACCTTTAGTTGGGGAGGGGTCTAGGATGCTGCTAAACATACTGCAATACATAGGAAAGCTCTCTACCCCACAAAGAATTTTCTGGCCCAAAATGTCAATAATGCAGTTGTTAAGAAACCCTACTCTACATTAATAAGATAAAGAATATATGAAGGATAAAGAACTGATGATTCAAATAGATTTCTCTTCCATCCTCATTCAATCACATTCAATCCCACTCAAATGGTATGCCACCATTTGAGTCCTGACTGGGGAGATACCGTAACCAGGCCTCTTTTGGTCCCCACTCAAGTCATTTCAAAAGGAGTGGTGGAGCAGACATTATAAAAATAAACAGCCGTATCACAGGAGCCTGACAAAAGGAAGTGAGTGCAGTCAGCTTCCTGGAGCCAAAGACTCACTGGCCAGTCAGTGCCTTAAATGGTCTTGGCTTGTATTCACTCTCAGATAGTCAACTGTGCTGGGAAAGAAAGAATTTAAGTGGCAAAATAGGGTCATTTTAGGGCCTTGGAGAAGAAGAGCAGGACAAATGAAGCCAGAAGCAGACACTGTGCTAGAAAAATTCATTGTCTAACACAGCGGTTCTCAACCTGTGGGTCGCGACCCCTCTGGAGGTCGAACGACCCTTTCACAGGGGTCGCCTAAGACCATCGGAAAACACATATCAGATATTTACATTATAATTCATAACAGCAGCAAAATGACAGTTATGAAGCAGCAACGAAAATAATTTTATGGGGGTCACCACAACATGAGGAACTGTATGAAAAGGCCGCAGCATTAGGAAGGTTGAGAACCAGTGGTCTAACACATCTGGGCACAGAAGAGTCATTCATGAATGTCATAAAGTTCCACAGGCACCACAGGGTTTAGACCAATGTCCCTCAACCTTTTTCCTTATCCCCGCTTCCCCCTCCACAAGCCTTTGTAGATATTTTTTTCCTAGTTGCCCCCTCACCACCACCACCATGAAATGCTAACCACAAATACACTGCATATCTGTTTTTGTGCTGTGGCCCTTTGGAGGGTCACAAATCACTGTAATATCTAAAATTTTTGTCCCCCAGGAAGACTTTTTACTCTCTTGGAAGCAATACCACCTCCACTGAGGGTGCATGGTTTAGACCACTGTCCCTAATATGTTTCTGGCTCCCTTCCCAGCTCCTCCCTTTTTTTCCTCAACATATCTACTCATTTCTTATTCGCCCAAACTATGTTCTTTGCTCTCAACAATAACAGTTGTAACTTGCTCAACAATAATTAAATGTGATCATGTAAAATAACACACATGAGTGCAATCTGTAGGCTGTAAAGACCTGTGAAAGTGTTGGTTATTATTCGTAATAAAATAATAATACAAGTAACTCTAATCCTAACCATTTGGGATAGTCACTGGGCCTGCTGTCCTTGCCAGTTTTCAAGCTGACTTCTTATGGTCCTAGAAGAACAATAAGGAAGCTAGTTTATTGTTTGTTTTTTAAAGTTTATAATGAGAATTCATAACAAGTGGAGCAGGCACTGGCAGTTGCTATTCATAAAGAATGAGTACAAAGCAAGCTGTTGCCCTACCCTAAATCAATATGGATTTAAATGGCTAACTGCAGATAATGTAAACATGCTGAATGAAAGGAATAAAGGCTCCTGTCCTTTTACAAGGGGGTAATGTGAATGGAGGGAACTCCTGATTAGCTAATCCATCATAAACCAAACTATGAAACCTTAACGATGCAACACACACACACACACACACACACACACACACACACAGCATTCTGGATGCAAATAAACTTGAAAAAAATTGATTCTACTAAATTTAACTGGGTTTTCAAATGTTAGACCCTCAGAATTTCAAATATATTCATGTGCATATTAAGAATGGAAGGGAGTATATGGTGGTTCTCCCAAATTTCTTTCACCAAGGAAGTTTTTTTTGCTCAATATACCCATTAACTTCCATTAGGAGACTGTTTTGAGGAAGACCAGTTTGAGAAATGCTGAATTGTCTTCACCAATCATAACCCCAATGGCCCCAAACTCTGGCTTCTCCTTGCTTTCACCCAAGTCTAAGCAGGCAAACATTGAATGGAGAAAATTATACAAGGGCAATTCATAAGGAATTTCTGATCACCTACATCAATTTATCATCACTTCAACACTGACATGCAACTCTTCCCCTCTCTACACAAGAACTTTCCCCAACCCTCTTCTAACCACATTTCCTTCCTTCCCAGAGAAAATGAAAGCCATCATATATGGACTCCTCAACTCCTCACTGCAAACATCTAAACCTCCCTTAGTATTCTGCCTTCCTTCTTACATTGTGTTACAATACAGATGTTGTTCTAGCTTCCTCCATCAGAGCTTTGGATTCCATCCCCTCTCACTTTTTCAAAAACTCAACTTCTCTTCAATGGACTCCTTCTCTTTGGCTTTATAACTTAATTATCCTCCTTCTTGAAAACAAACTCCCTCATTCTCATATCCTTATCCAACTACTAGCCTTTCTCTCCTCATCTTCACAGCCAAACTGCTCTGAAGAATTGTCTATATTCATTGGCTTTATTTTCTCACCTTCTACTTCCTCCTCAACCCACTCCAGTCTGGAATTTCCCTCCTTCATTAATCAGCTCCAGCTAACAATGAAAATTAAATTTCATGTTGCTCACTCTTTAGGCATTTGCCAATGATCATTCCACCTGTACTCGCAGTAACAGTTGACTTTGTTGAGCATTTTCTCCTTCTTGAGAGACTGTGTCCTGGTTTTCCTCCTATTTCTCTGGCTGCTTCTCAGTTTTTTGTAGAATTATTCTCTTCAATCTAGCTATTAAATGTCAGAGTCACTTAAGGTACAGCATAGATTCTTTTCTTTTTCCACTGTATGTTTTTTCCCTAGACTATCTCGTCCATGTCTATCATTTTTAAAAACCAACTACATGTAGATGATCCACAAAGTATATCTCTGAGATATAGTTTTTCTGAGCTCCAAATCTGTAAATCCAAACACTGATCTGACATAGCTTGAACATCTGAAAAGATACTCGAGACTCAACATGTCCAAACACTGCATTCATGACTTTCCCTTCCTCTACCCTAGACCATGCCAAGCATCTTCATCCTTCCTGAGTCTCTGTCTTACCTTTCCAAACCGTTGCCAAATCACACACCTGGACTTTGCCCTTAACTTCCTTCACCAATCAATCACCAACTGTTGATTCTACCTCATCAATATTTCTTAAGTTCACCTACTTCTCTTTTTTCTCCAAGCTCTGCACCCCACCCCCACTTTGTTCATCCCACCATCATCTCTTTCCAGAACGAGTGACTGGTTTTCTTGCCTCCAAGCTCCCCACTCCAACGCAGTATCAAAATCTGTATTAAAAATTCAGAATGTCCAAATTTCTTAAGATAGTCTAGAAAGCCTTTCATGATCTGGCCCTCACATCCTTCTCTTAAAACTCTCTCTTAGGCTCTACTCCGCCCCCACTGCCATCTCAAGTTTATAGTTTTATCAAAGTACTACGTACACATCTGGATCTTAGATCATGCTATCTCCCCCACCTGAAATACCCTATTTTGTCCCACCCCAAATTCTCTGACTTGTTTTTTCAATACCTTAATTCTCAACTAAAACATCTCATCTGGAAGTTTTTCCTGGTTTTATCCTTAAGCCCCTGCTGAGTGCCACTTGTACAGGCTTTCTACTTTCATAACATTTATCACACTATAAAAAACCCCTCCAATTTATGTGTTCTTTGGGGACAGACACTGTGTTATTCACTGTGGTATAAACAATGTCTAGCACAGTTCCTGGCACATAGTAGGAACTCAATAAATATTTGTTTAATGAATAAAATTTAACTTCACCTAAATTATTTGTAAAGGGCTCATTCCTTAAGTAATACTTAAATAAAAGGCCAATCTTAGAACGTTCTATTCTGAGAAACACAGTGATATGTCTAAAGATTCAGATAAGAAAACACTACCATTTAAAAGTTTCCTGTTTGAGAAAAATAAGGGAAGCTGAATGTTAAAAGACAACAGCTCAGAAGTGCTGGGTCAAGTGGGGTGGTAGGTGGTGTGAATAAATCAAAGATTCAAAGATCAGGTTGACTTGTATTTCTAATAGTGATATTACCATAGCAAAAGAAGCTGCCAATGGCGCTGGTTTTCTGAGGAGTTGCATGTGTTTGTAGGGTACAGCTTATGAACTAATCAATTGCCACCTGGGAGCATTTGGCAAATACTTGCTTACTGATTGCCTTCCAACTGGTGTTTAGCCCAATCACCAAACAGGAAGTTTCCAGCTTTTTTTAAAAAATTGCCTTCCCACCATCATATTGGCAAAAGATGGTTGAAGGAATGGCTTGGGAGAAGAGTCATCTCTGATTCTTTCTTTTCTTTCATCTTCCACATCCTATTGATCAGAAATAAAGAAGATTATAAGGGAATATTATGAACAACCATAGACCAATAAATTACTACAGACAAAATGGACAAAGTCCTAGAAAAATACAAACTGCCAAAACTAACTCAAGAAGCAATAGAAAGCCTGGAAAGGCCCATAAGAAGTAATGAGATTGAATTCATAATTCCAATTACAAAGAAAATTCCCAATCCAGATAGTTTTACTGGTGGATTCTACCAAAGATTTAAAGAATTAACAGTAATCAAATTCTTCCAAAACATAGAATAGGAGAAAACAACTTGTTCTATAAGGCTAGTATACTCTGATAGAAAAAACAGAAAAACATATTACAAAAAATCCTGCATACCAATATTTCTTATGAATATAGATGCAAAAGTCTCAACAAATTCTATACACCATGACCAAATAGAAATTATCCCAGGAATGCAAGGTTGATTTTACATTGAAAAATAAATTAATGTAATACACCATAGGAAAGGATAAAAACCTTTGATTATCTCAATAGGTACAAATAAAAGAGAGTGCTTGACAAAATCCAAAAACATTTCATGATTAACAATAGTCAATAAACTAAGACTAGAAGGAACTTCCTCAAACTGAAAAAAAGAACATCTGTGAAAAACCCACAGCTAACGTCATACTTAATGGTTAAAGAATGAATCCTCCTCCCACCCAGCACCCCCTAGAACAGGAATTAGACAAGGATATCCATTCTCACACTTTGCTCAATAATATATTGGACGTTCTAGTCAAGGCAATTAGGCAAGAAATAAAAGACATCCAGATTGACAAGGAAGATGTAAAATGATCTCATTTGCAGATAACATGATCTTATATACAAAAAAATCCTAAGAAACTCAGTAAAAAACAGTAGAACTAATAAAGGAGTTTAGCAAGTTTGCAGGATATAAACAAACACCAATTCTATTTCTATTAATATATATTAGCAAACAATCCAAAAATAAAATTTAAAACAATTTTATTTACAATAGCATCAAAAATGAAGTACTCAAGAATAAATTTACCAAAAGAAGTACAAAACCTGTATACTGAAAAGTATAAAAACATTTTTGAAATAAATTTTTAAAATCTAAATGAAAAGATATCTCTGATCTACAGGTTCAATGTAATACTTATCAAAATCTTAGCTGGCTTCTTTGCAGAAATTGACAAAATGATCCTAAAATACTATTTTAAAAAAATCTTGATTTCTAAACTTACCACAAGGCTACAGTAATTAAGACAATGTTGTACTGGTATAATGACAGACAAATAGATTAAAAGAATAGAATAGATAGCCCAAAAATAAAACCTTGCATATATGGTCAAATAATCTTTGACAAGGATGTCAAGACCACTCAATGGGGAAAGAATAGTCTTTTCAACAAATGGTGCTGACATAATTAGATATCCATATGTAAAAACAATGAAATTGGACTACCACCTCACACCATAAATAAAAATTAACTCAAATGAATCATAGGTTGATATATAAGAGCTAAGCCTATGAAATTCTAGAAGAAAACATAGAAGTAAATCTTCATGACCTTAGGTTAGGCAATAGTTTCTTAGGTATGATACCAAAAGAGTAAGCAACTAAAGAAAAAAGGGATAAGTTGGACTTAATCAAAATTAAAGATTTTTGTGCTTCAAAGGAAGCCATAAAGCAAGTGAAGACAATTCATAGAATGAAAGAAAATATTTGCTAATCATATATCTGATAAGAAATTTGTATATGAAAAACATGAAGAACTATTACACTTCAACATTAAAATAGAACCCAATTTAAAAATGGGCTAAGGGTATGAATAGACATTTCTCCAAAGAAAAGATACAAATGGCCAAAAGGCAAACGAAAAAGATGCTCCAAATGCTTAGTTACTAGGGAAATGCAAGTCAAAACTACAGTGAGGGAGTTCCCTGATGGTGTAGTGGCTTAAGCCTTCAGCGCTGGCACTGTCAGCGCTGCGGCCTGGGTTCGATTCCCAGCCAGGGAGCTACCCACATACCCAAAAGCAAAAAACAAAAAAAAACAAAAAAAAACACAACACCAAAAAAAAAAAAAAAAAAAAAAAAAAAAAAAAAAAAAAAAAAAAAAAAAAAAAAAAAAAAAAAAAAAAAAAAAAAAAAAAAAAAAAAAAAAAAAAAAAAAAAAAAAAAAAAAAAAAAAAAAAAAAA
>PVJL010000389.1:0-199255 GCA_004026885.1 Lyroderma lyra | reverse complement strand
CATGATACAACATGAATGAACCTTGAAAAGATTATGCTAAGTGAAAAATATCAACCACAAAAGGCCACATATTGTATGATTCCATTTACATCAATTGTCCAGAATAGAAAAGTTTATACAGACAGAAAATACATTAGTGGTTGCCTAGGGCTGGGAGTAAAAGGGGGTGTGGAGGTAGAAAGTGAATGCTAAAGGGTATACAATTTGGGGTGTGTGTGTGTAATGAAAATGTTCTAAAACTGATGGCGGTTATGGTTGCATAACTCTGTGAATATACTAAAAACCACTGAATTGTACACTTTAAATGGGTGAACTGTCTGTGAATTATGTCTCAATAGAGCCACTAAAGCAAACAAAACAGAAACCGCCAGTGGTTTCCCAAGCCACACAAAGCCGTTTTCTTCTCATTCATTCACTACCACCCATGTTCTCTGCTATCAGCTTTCCCGGCCCTTCCCCTTGGCAGTTGAAATGGGTGGGAGGTTTTCGTGCCCTCTTCTCATGATTGTTGGTGCAATCTTGTTTTGGTTGCTGTTGTAACAGTTGTTCTGAGAGCTATGTACATAAGCCCTGTTGGTCATGGAATGCTAATTAAGTTTCAGGGGAAGGAGAGATAGAAATGGGGAAAACAGGAAAGGAGAGAGGAAAGAGAAAAAGGAAAGATGGAAAACCAGGGTCAATTTTAATTCTTTTACAATTCTTTATAACACTTTGCAGTACCTGAAATTGTCTTAGTTATTTCTTCGCATGTTTATTTTCTGTCTCCCCTACTGCTAGGATGTTTCTGTTTTGTTTGTTCCAATAGTAGATGCTCAATAAATACATGGTGGCTGACTGACCAAATTCTCCCACCAACATGCTAAATATAAGATGAAAACATAAGCGAATTATTTGAAACTTTCTAACCACTCTTCATATCTCTCATGACTACAAATAACCTCTTCATCAGCTAGTCTAGTCTCCATTACCTGGGTGCTTATTACAATTACAGATTCTTGGGCCACACCTCCATAGTGCTGTTAACTACACATCTGTCTATGTAGAGAACAATTATGTTTTAAAAAGGTAAAAACAAAGTCTGTGTGACAGTCTGGGTAGTGCTTCTGTGCATCAAACTACACACCAGGATGGTTGGTTGATTATACAGGAGAAACTGAAACAAACTTGCAGCAACTTTTCAGGGGTTTCAAATTGCTAATTCAAGCTTGCTTTTCTTCTTCCTAGACATAGCGATAGATTCATGGTGCCTAGCAACTGCTAGAGATTAGAATCAAATGCTCAAAGAATTTAAGTGCCAGAAGGGACATCAGGCATTACTTAGCTTGTTTCCTCTTTATCATCTTGACATCCAAAATATCAAGATTTCACATTCTATGAACACTTGGCTATTTGGCAGACCAGCATCATAAGCCTTACCTAGAAGCTTGTTGGAAAATGCAGAATTCTAGGCCCCATTCCAGAGCTATGGAACCAGAATTTGCAATTTCACATGACCCCCAGCTGATCTGTGTACAGTTTGAAAAGCCCTGAAATATTTTCTTGTCATATTGAACCAGTAACTATTATCTCCAACAACATGCATGTACCATTAGCACTTACCTGCCAAATGGGACCAATAGAATAAGGAGAATTCGCTAGTGATGTGTTCCCAAATGGCCTCTGTAGAATTCATGGACCTGTGTGTTAAGAAAAAGAACAGAGGCCCAAAAGATAAAACTCAAAAGCAATTCCAAAGCCTTGAATATGGTTTGGTTTTAGATAATATTGACATTATTTTTAATTTTGTTAGGTGTTACGGTGGTATTATATGTATAGATAGATAGATAGATAGATAGATAGATAGAAGTTAGATACTTCTTACTTGTTAATTATATACCATACTAAAGTATTTATGGATGCATTTTTATATACTGTCTTGGATTTGCTTTAAAATGCAACAGAAAAAAAAAGGGGGGGATGGGGAGAGAAACAAATTGACAAAATGGTGATCATTTTTGAAATTGATTGATGAATACATTGAGATTCATTATACTACTCTCTCTACTTTAGGTGTGTTTGAAAGTTTCATAATAAAAAAAAAATTTTTTTTTAAGTAGTCTCAAGGTAGTGATACCTACCAGTCCCAGTAAGAGGCATTTGAGGTGGGAAAGTGTAATCAGGAATGTTGTGTATTTGCTCCAAAGTGAAGGTTGAATAGGAATAGGCAAGAAGTAAAGTTTATGGACCAGACCCCTGGAGTACGGTCCTTCATTTGATGCTCCCAATCACAACTCTGTGAGGTTAACAGCACCTTAACCTTCAGGTTGAATTTAGCAAAACCAATCATGGGATCAACTGGTATTGTGTGCCTCCTGGTGGAATATATGGGGAAGTACACATTGTCATTGCTGTGGTCCTTTTGCCAAAAATATATTAAACCTGAATCTAGGGAGTTCCCTGATGGTGCATTGGCTTAAGGCTTCGGCGCTGGCGCTGTCAGCACTGCGGCCTGGGTTCGATTCCCAGTTGGGGAGCTACCCACATACCAAAAAGCAAACAAACAAACAAACAAAAAACAAAACCCTGAATCTAATCATGAGGTTGCAGTCAAATGCAGAATGTGGGACATTCTACCAGACAACAGGCCTGAACTCTTCAAAATTGTCTCTATCAGGAAAAGCAAAAAAATTTAAAGTCAGGTGTACTGCTTTAAATTAAAGGAGACCATAAAGATGACATCTAAAGGCAATGTGTAAACTTTGATGGGGTCTAGATTTAAAATGGAAAGGCTGAAAAAAGCCAAAGGAAAATTAGAAACTTTGAAAACAGACAGTGTACTAGATATTTTTGAAAAATATTAAATACTAAATGTATTGGGTATGACTAAAAAATACTTTATCTGGTAAGTGGTAACCCTCTTTTAGAGAATGGGAAACTGAGGTTCGGAGAGATGGAGAGGGCCTTGCCCAAGAATCCACAGCGGTGGGGGCTTTGGCTGGTGGGTGCTTCCTCTGCAGCAGCCCCAGGAAGTAAGAGAAAGGACTGTGGTCTACGGGGATGGTAGTGGCTAAAGATGGTAAAGAGGCATCATTCATTGTAGCCATGGCCCCAGCAGTCATTTATTTATGCAAAATAAATTGCTGGGTGACAATGATAAGCAAAAACAGGCAGTCCCGAGACTCAGGTTGTTTATAGCCTGGTGAAGGACACAGACATTAATCAAATGTTGGAACCACTCAAAAGGAATGTGTAACGACAAAAGGAGATAGGAGCCATGACAAAAAGAAAGTTGACCGAAGTGGAGGGTCAGGAGAAGACTTCCATAAGTTGTGCTTTGAAGACAAGATAGAAGTTAATGATACAGACAGAGGAACGTGTGTGAGCGAAAAGCCTATGGCAAGAGGGAGCATGACCTCAGAGCAGGGAAGCCCCCAGAGCTCGCAGGTGCCTGGTGCAAAGTGAGAACGGAGGAAAGCGGGCAGTGCCAGACCACGTAGGACCTCAGAGCCCAGGCTAGAGAATCTGTTCAGTTTTTTAAACAATGGAAAGTTATCAAAGGGTTTAAGCAGGTGACAAAATCAGAATCCAAGTTAGAAACCAGCTCAGATACAATGTTGGCAGGATGGCTGAGCAGAATAAATGTGATTAAACCAGTTAAGAGATTGTAGTAGCCAGTGGTAACTTGGATCAGAGTGAGCAGTGGAGATGCAAGGGGCAGACCTAAGAGATATTTGGGAAAACTGGACATGGGGAAATGAGGAAAAGGAGATGTTGAAGATGACTCAGGTTTTTAGCTTGTGCCGTTGGATGGAGATGCATTCTCTGTAAGAGGGAACACTGAAGAAGGCCAGATTTGGGAAGATATGAGGTCTTGGAAATGAAGAATCAGTGGTACTTCTGATACCTCCAAGTGGAGATAGGAGAAAGCAGTTGCGTGTGCAAGTCTGAACTTCAGGAGAGAAGTCTAGACTGGAGATGTACATTTGGGACTCATCAATCTATGGTAACTGAAGCATGAAAGGGAGGATTTAGCCGATGGAAACCTCTGGGATTCAAAGATTCTTAAACAGAAGGCAAGAGAGGAAGGAAATATTGGAGGGGACCAGTGGAGGGGCTGAGTGAGGATCCTGAGAGACAAGTGGTAGGCTGGGGAACGGTCTTTAGTGTCATTCTCACTGCTCCTAGAACTACTGCATCCCTGACAGCAGTGGCACGATCCTCACTAGTGTCACAGGATGGCTCATGCTCCTCTCCACCTGGCAGACTCCATTGCTCACCTTCCAGGCCAGCCTGCATGTCTACTGCCATTGCTTCATGGGACAGTTGCTCTACCCCTGGGCTTCTCTCTCCTGGTGCTCCCCAAATTATACAAAGTATGGGAATTTCTACAGCAATAGCACAAACTGGATAATGTGAACATGTTTGGGTTTCAAAACACCTAGATATGCTGCATAAAATCTAGCAAACATATTTGCAGATTCAGAGATAAACTTGCAAGAGAGTAAGGGAACCTCCCAAGGAACACAAATAAAGAGGGGACTGAAAAGTAGGGTTATAAGAGTATGCGTATGTTGGTGCTGTCTCAGTAAGCAAGGGGTTTGGATTCTACTCAGAGAGGAGGCCTTCAGCCCATAGAAAACAAGAAGTCCGCATTTAGACAGCATGAAATCAGGGCCCTCCAAATCAAAGGAAATGAACGTTTTGAATGAAAGTATGAATTAAAAAGAAGTCTTCCTTGGTCTAGCCTCTGGGAAGAAAAAGCCTCTCCCATGAGAATTTGTAATCATCAGCATTCCTTCACACGGGTTTGGTATTCAAATGTATTTTACCTAAATGGTCTGGGACCCCAAGTTGAGAAGTTCACGTGAAATGTGGACCTAGTCCAGGAGTTTTAATACAGGACAAGAAGAGAATGGGTGTTGGGGAACATTTAGCAGTCTGCTGTGTCATCAGTCCACATTTTTGTTGCAGAGAAATACAATCAATAAAATACTTTCAAGGGTAAAAAGGAATTTCATTAACATAAAATTGGAGGATAATAATGAAATAGAAATAAAAGATTAAGAGGGAAAAGAAATAATGTGAAATTTCCAATATCTCCCCTGTTGAAATGCATGTTCTAAGCTAAATTCCATTTAAAGGATGTTTGAGGTTTAGAGGAACAAGTTAAATGACACCACAAGGAAGCAAATAAACACATCCAGAATGTGGGACATTCCACAGGACAACTATTTCCGCAGCAAATCAATGGCATAAAAAAGATTAAGACAAAATTAAGTGATATAAAACTAAATGTAATATTTGAACCTTGTCTGGATCTTAATCCAAATGAACCAACTGTAAAAACACATTTTGGAGACAATTGAAGAGATCTGATCATTTGATGGATGTAGCATCGTGGTTAAGAAATGACATTTTTAGAGATACATAATGAGGTTTATGAGGGGATCAGACATATGCCTAGGATTTGCTTTATAATCCTTCAACAAAAACAAGAAAAAGGAGGAAAGAAGAAATATGGCAAAATCTTGATAATGGGTGATGAGTATATGGGTATTAATTATACTATTGTTTATACTTTTATATATGCTTACAGTTTTCATACTCAGAATTCATAATTATTTTAGGGAACACAAACAAAAAATTTAAAGATGTGAGTGTAGCCAAATGTTTTTCTAGAAATTTCTTACTCTTCCCAGTGTGGAAGCCCAACTGATGCTTTGCCCTGCTTCCATTATGAAATGTCAGAATCTGGAAAAATAAGCACTTTGTACCCTGAGATATACCAACAATGATGAGATCACTGCATCTAGTTCCAATCCCCAAGATAATTTTAAAAACTAATTCCTACCAGTGTGGACTCCCTAAGTTTGTCCAATTGGTACAAATTCATAATGAGCCATGCCTCTGATACCAAAAAAAAAAAAAAAAAAAAGGCTAGTGACATCATTTTGACTCTTGATTTGGACTGACGGAACTTTTTTGGTTGTGGAGAACTGGCTGACTTCCATTGTGCACTTGATGCTTTGTTTCAGGGTCGTATTGCTACATCCATGTGTCATCACCAGTGATAACGCGGTCCAAAACATCACCTTGCCTCTCCATAAGGTCTTGGCAAACTTCGACTCTCCTTTGCTTTTGTTCGTTAGTGAGCTCCTTCGGGACCATTTTTGCATACACATTTCTCATGCCAAGATTTTCAGTTACGATTTTCCTATTTCTCTATCAATGTTTACTTGGTCTGCTATGCTTCTCACACTCAGGTGACCATTTTGATGCACAATTCAGTGAATATTTGCAATGTTTTCATCAGTTCTGCTCATTACTGGCCACTCTGACCTCTCTTCATCAGTGACACTTTTTCTCCCCACAGAAAAACGTTTAATCCATTTGTGCTGTTTTCTTCATAGCACTATCACCATAAACTGGGACTAGCATGTCCTTGATTTCACTTACACTCTTGCCAGGTTCAACAAGACGTTTAATGTTTGTTCGTTGCTCTAATTCAAGCTCCAACACCCTCGCAGTGGCACACAAAAACATGCAACAACAATAAAGAATGCCGCTCAGCAAGACACCATCATGCGTCGACACGATCACAGCTGTGAGGCACAGATGTACCAACGTTATGAAACCTTAATGAGTTGTTTGTACAGTGCTGCCAACGTAAGGACATGGTGGCAATTAAGTTCTTGAACTTAATTGTTAGACCTTATATGCCAGGCACACGAGACCACGAAGGACACAATTCTTTGAGGGAAAGTTCCAAGTACTATACTTTTGGAAAGTGACAACAGCTACTGGGAATTTCTGCTTCCGTTTCCCAAATCAGACTCAATGGGATCCGCCCAGAGCTGGGAAAAGGCTAGCAGGTGTTTACAATACCTAGGGAGGATCTGACGGCTTCCGGGAAACCTCTGGCTTTCTGTGACTCAAGGCACAAAGGAGAAGGAGAATCTCTCCACAGGGAGCAGGTCGCGGCAGCACGTCAGAGGAGGGAACAAAATCGAAGCCCATTTTTGAGAAAAGCTGGCGCTGGTTCAGAGGAACTAATCCTTGTCAACTGTTCAGATTCTGCGACTGCGCCCTGAGCAGCGCGCTGCCCGCACTCGCCCCGCGTCTGCGCAGGCGCTGTGGATTTCCCGCCTCACCCCGCCAGGGTCCGAAATCCATGGTTGCTAGGGACTAAAGTGGGACGCTTGGTGGCACCGTGTGTGGTACGGGCCAGTTATAGGTAGGCGGTGCTCCGGCCTAGAAAGACAGGTGAATTCACGGCTGGGAGCCCTGGTCTCCTTTTCAGACATTCTTTTTTTTTTTTTAATCGTGGGACACACAGACGTTGCTATCGCTCCTATCTTCTCTGTTATCCACAAAGTAGCTGGGAGTTGTCTCTCCGGGAATTTTAAGCTTGTATTGAGGTAGCCCACCCTGGGTTCCTTTCTTATCTAGAAACATCCAGGATGTGATAGACACCTCAGAAATGTCGTTTGTTCTTTGACTTCCATAAGAAGCTGAATTATAAAGTTGAGTAACATATACTTTGAAGAAAGGAAAGAAAAAAGGAAAAATTTGCACAGACACGCACACACACACACACACAAGCACACATGTGCATGCACACAGAATAATAGAAGAATGAACCAAAAACTTAACTGTGTTTACCTCAGGGGAGAAGAACCTGGGTGTCCAAAGGAAAGCAGGAAGATTGGATTTGGGGGGCATTTTTTGTTTGTTCCTTTGCATTGTTTGAAATTTGTCCAGTTCCATGTATTATTTTTTAAGTGTCTGGAATGTTTGACTTCTTTATCAAAATGAAAACAGCAAGGAAATTCGGAAATTTAAGAAATCTGAGTACAATTCAGTAATGCTTGAGAGAATTAAATGTACGTTTGAAGATAAAAGGTCTTGTGTAAACTACCAAGTCTTCCTGTTATTTCTGGACAGAAATCTTTAGGGTTTGGGATCTGTGTGCAAGGTACAGGAAGAGAGGAGCCAGGCATATTTGGAAAATTAGCAGTGGTACCATACAGGAAATAAGTCTTTATCATCTCAAAACTGGTAAATTCCTTTTGGATCTGCTGAAGAAAATTGAAAGGTAAATTTTAGTGAGCTCACTGAAAGGGGACATTTGATGTTTATTTTTGTTAAGGAAATTAATGAGGTGTGACTGGCAGGGTTGAGACCTGAAGTTCCTCTTCCAGATAGGGAAAGCTTCCCTTGGTGAGGAATTGCCAGACTGATCATGGTATATTTCTGCCCCCAACCTTGCAATATAACCTCCCCTAAGGAAAGTGGTGAGGAAAAAATTAGGCAACAGTGCCTAAGGGGATTTGCAGACAAAAAGCTCATACTGAGAGAAGACACTGTCCACCTCTCATTCCCTGGTCAACTAAACCAGTTCACCTTTGTTCCCCAGTGAGTCGTTAGTGGATCTAAACAAGTGTAGGAATTTGGGCCCAGAGTTGCAGATCCAAAAAGTTGAAAATGTAAAATATAAGGCCAGCGATTTAGATTGTTACTTCTTAGTTTGCCTTGTTTGTAAGTAGGAAGTCAGAAGATGAGCTTCCAAATAAGGCATTTTAGGAACAGTGTTTAAGTAACTCCAAACATCAGTACATCTACAAAGAAATAAATGAAACCTAGTGGGTAAGGCACCAATCAGACTCAGCAATGAATAGTTCATGGGGATAGAAATTCCCCAGAAAGGAGAAGAAAACACCACAGAAGAGCATACTTAATAAAATTTATTTTTAAAAAAAAACAATAATTTATGCCCTTGGCAAAATAAAGGATCTTGTCAATATAAATGTTTCTTAGAAAATATATGAAAAGATAATATAATATATATCAATAAATCAATATTAACATTACAGTAAAAGTAATAATTCTATAACAATGGCAAGTGAGAATATTTGTGGCCTTTACAGAGAGCAGTGTTTCTGGAAGGTCCTATGATTCCTTGTTTTTTTTAGTATAGATGTGTCGTCATTTAAAGAAAGCCTGATACACATATATCCAAACATAGAAAGTCAATCAATTAAAGGATATTGGTTTACATCACAAAATAATTCTTTACCAAAAAAAAAAAAAAAAAAAAAAAAAAGTCAAAGGGTTTCTGTAGGGGATTCTTTGAATTAGAAAATTTTTCTAATGCATTTATACAATACAATTAACCAATACATGTGCCCCCAACTTCTTTGATTATAGCTCTATTACATAAAGTGAGTTGAGGTATACCTGAAGTGAGGCAGTAACACAGGTTTCAGGTCTGACTAGAGACTCTGTTCTTGTAGTGTGAGGAAATGGTTGGGGCCACAAGTTCCCTCAATCTTTTGTTTCTCTCATCCTGAGCTCTTAATATTCTTGTCTCCACTGCTTTCTGGTAAACCTGGTACTCTCAGGAAGAAAGCAGGATGTCTCATGGCGGGGTGGGGGGGAATTAAACACTCCTGCAGGGCAGAGTGAAAGGAGAAGCTGGGACTCAGAGTGTGTATATGGACATAACTGGGGGAAAATGGGAGGCGATTCTGAACCCTTGATGTGTTTTTGAGGCCCTTCTCCCAGCAGGGATGCCTGAAGCCCTGCGTTGCAAGCAGGGCCCAGTCTAGCCCCTCCCTGGATGGGACATACTCAGGAGTACGGACACGGGCCTATTTGTCACACTCCTCCTGGCTCCCTTCAGCACCGTGGTAGTGGCGCTCACAGAACTCCTGGATCCGGCTACAGGCCTCCAGCATCATCACTTCGGGGACGGTGATCACCACTCGGAAGAAATTTGGATACTCGAAACACTGCGAAAACAAGAGCCTGTTATTCTCAGGGCAACTGCATCTGGTCCTGGACCACCCTGAAGTGGCCAGGGCCCTCTCAGCAAGCAGCAGTGACATCATTTACTCAGGGCTATCAGTTCACTCAGTTCCCATCATTGGTAGCTGAGTTAATTCATCTTAAAGGGGACTCATGGGATAAGCTTGATTTCCCCACACCGAGATGGTTCGGCCACACGCTTGCTTCATGGTACAGATGGCACAATGATGGGGAGAAACAAATTTTAAATAGACGCCATGACACACATCAGTTTGAATCCTATCAAATGAGAATACACTTCATTGGGAGAGAAAATGTCAAGCTAAAGACCAGCTCCGGCAGCGCTCCTGAGGCTCTGAAACAGTTGAGAATGTCCTGAGAGAGACATAAGCACTCACCGTTGCCGGGAGGCAGTGGACAGACTGCTCGGCAACTAACCGCTCCGTGAACTCCACGTCATCCTTAAATTCTGGGAAATGTTCCATCTCAATTTCAACCTATACCAATAACAGGGAGAGGCAAACTTATCAGAAGGAGGAAGGACAGGCCAACTCTCTATGCCAGAAATTAAGGTAGGGACTGCTATAAAGAATATCTTGGAACTCTATGGCTGATAACTAATTTAATAAGTTCTTAGCACTTAAGGAATTTTTCACAGGGAAGAGAGAATATATTTATATTAATATTTTAGTTTATCAAAGGGTTACTTCCTGGATGCTAATCAATGAAAGCTGGAAATAGAATGCCAGTGTTTCTCCAAAAAGCCACTATTACCATTATGAGCCAGGGAATTCTTGATTGCATGGAACTATCCCCACCCATTGCAAGATATTTAGCATGCCTGGCCCACAAAAAAGTGCCAACTGTACCTCCTAATTATTCTGGAAAAAAAAAATTCCTGTACATTCCCAAATACCTCTAGAGAACAAGTATCATTCTCAGTTGAGAAATGCAAGGGTGAAAGCCTCTTATTTGGGTCTTACTTCTTCCCTGTGTGTACATATCAAATGAGTCACTGTCTTAAGAGAGTTTCTTGTTGTTGTTGTTGTTGTTGTTTATTTAAACACTGAGCTTAGTTCATGTCAGTGGAACAATTCAGAACAAGGTAATCCTTAAACTGACTAGCTCAGGGGCCTAGCTTTCTGTCAGCCCTGCAGGCTGCTTTTCCTTTGCCTTATCAGAAGTGCCTGCCACCCCCATTCTTACCATGAGGTACATAGCCCCAGAAGGGCGAACTGGCCGGAGTCCAGGGATGGCAGCCAGTGCCCCATAGCACAGATCAGCATTAGACTGCAAGAGGAGGCAGGGACATCACAGATAAAAAATTAAGTAAAAGAAAAAAAACAAGTTATTAAAAGGAGAGTCCACATCAAAGGCGGGGATCCTAAGTTTGCCCTCCTGGCATAAGGAGTCAACAAGAAAAAATCCTGCCATGTGAAGTGTTTGGCCAGAGGCACAGTACATCGCCAGAAGTTAGGGCAATGTCTGGGTGGATATGTGTACTGATGCCACCTCCTGATTTAGAAGCACCATCATGGAACATTGCTCTAGAAATGAAGGCCCATTCTTCTTAATTCCACTGGCAGCATTCTCTGACTCCCAAAGTGGAAGGCCACAGGCTGCCCTTACCTTGAGGAAGCTTAGAGTGTTGTGGTAGAACTCTTGAGGGGTGCGACGCAGGATGCTTTTCAGAGCTCCCTGGACAATGGTGCAGGGCCCCAGGATACGCTGACTCAGCTTCACCAGTCCATCTCGGATCTAAAAGCCCCCAGCAAACACATTATTTAAGCATCCCAGCTTTGGGAACTCTTGTTCTGACCATTCTTTCTATCACTTTTTAAATCTCTGGAGAAATGATGGTGCCTAGTGGCATTCTTAGGTGAGACCACCTGGGTTTGCAGCCCAGCTCTGTTGTACGCCTGCTGTGTGACTCTGGGCAAATTATACAACTGTCTCTGTGTGTCATTTTTCTCAACTGAAAATGGAGATAATACAAACACTGGCTACATAGGGGTTGTTGGGAGGATTAAGTTAAAATAATGTACATTAAGGACTGGCACACAAATAATATTAGGTATATTACTGCTATTGTTTCCTTTTTTGTGCTCCTAAAATCGGAGGCAGATGGATCTTCCTCACAGAGCCAGGTCCAGGAAAACTGAATTTGGAGAAGAAGTAATACCATTTTATCTAGGCTCTTTGTAGGCACCCAGAACTATGGGGCCAAGAAAAAAGCATGGAGGGACCCTTCTAACCACTGTGCATGTGAAATAAGTATATCTCCCAAATTTGACACACCATATTGCTCTCACCTCATTACCAAAAATGTCTCTTCGGTCATGGATGAGGATCCAGCCCAACCTCCAGCCAGGAACCAGCCAGCGCTTAGCCAGCCCTCCACAGGACAGGATGGGGACATTGCTGCTGAGCGTGGCCAGAGGCTCAAACTTGGAATCTGAGAACACCTGAGGAAAAGAGGACCTTGTTATGTTGTCTTCTTGCTTACTGCCCTCCAAATTCCATGCCTCCTACCCTTTACCTTCTACCACTAGGGACAGGACCTCAAATTTAGGAGCTCATCCCTATACTAAAGATTGATTGGGATCCCAAGAGGCTTCAAAGGGGACTACTCAAAGACGTTTAACCTGGCATCTGGTGTGGATTTAAAGGAAGCCTAAAATGGGGAAACTGACCTTAGCTCCCCAATATGTACAACCCCTTGGGTCCAGCTCTGGAGAATGAATGACTTTTTGGAGTTACAAATTTAAAAGTAAAATAGTGGGTCCGCAATCACTTATCTCAAATTCCTGGGCCCAAATATGTTGCAGAATGCAGAATTACTTGGATTTTAGAGAGGCTATATAGCACATGTTCCATGTATTACGTAACACCCCTGGAGTACTCTGGGATGGCACTCCTAATCAAGCATATTGAGTAATCTGCCCCTTCCCCTACACTCTTATACAGATCCATAAGTGAGAAAAAATAAAAATCTACAAATATCTTTATATCAGGCCAAGTCAGGTATTGCCACCAAATGAATTCCAAAAATCTTCAGATTTTCATAGCTTTTCGGATTTCACACAACTGGCTGAGTAGTTGTAGATCTACACACTTATATAGAGTACAAGGATATTGATTTGCTGTAGTGAAATAATTGGAGTTTCTTCTGATTATTTAGATGCCATCTGTAAAGCTCCCATGAAATAATTTGAAATTGAGATTATTGTAGTGAGATATCCTGCTCAGGACTCACCATGTCTCCATAGATCTCATCAGCTAAGATGGGGACACACTGCCTTGCAGCCACTGAAAATAAGAGAATCACACTGAAATCATTTTTGATGTGAATTGCCTTTACACTTAATAGTCATCTGGGCTTACTGTACTTTGCATCTCATGATTTTGTGTTTTGTCTTCCTTTTTAAGAACTATAAATTCTTATTATACTCTGCCAGGGTATAGAGTCTAAATTTGCCATTTAATTAACTAGGTATTGCAAACCCTCTTTTCTGCAGGATGGGAGTGAAGAGGCAAGTGTTTCCTCTGTGTCTTATTCTTTTAGGCAAGTCCCACCATTCCAGTGTCATGTTATTCGCTGCAAACCCCAGTGGAGCTCCCCTACGTCTGTCCTAGGGTTGGACTTTAGTGATAGACTCTTTTCTCATTCCAGAAAGTGGCTAAAGGATTCCATCCCCATCTCCTCTCCTGTCCAGTGAAATCTGCTGGACTTACCTGCCAAAATCTTCTGGAGATGACTTTTACTGAATACTGACCCACAGGGGTTTGATGGGTTGTTGACAATGAGACAAGCTGTCTTTTCATCAATTAGAGATTCCAATTGTTTCAGATCAATCTCCCAAGACTTCTCTGGCTGAGGAGGAAGAAAGGGTGAGACTAGAATGATTCTGAAAACTTCAGAGAGAACTCAACCCTGTAATGTCAATAATAAAATGTGTTTGTGGGCTCCATCATCCATTTCAGACCCTTCTCTACTAAGATAATGCTCATATATTTTTATGAAGTAGTAATTGAGCACTCATGTCTAAAATTAAAAAGTCACTTACCAATAAATTGTAGAGTTTAACCTCAATCCCCATAGATTCAGCCAAAGTCTTATAGAGAGAGAAACCAGGTCTCGGAACCAGGATGTTTTGCCCTGGGTTGGCCAACACAGCTAGACAAAGTTCAATAGCCTGACTGCAGCCACTTGTCAGAATGATATCCTGTGAAGAAAAAAATAAAAGGTTCATTTGTTAGGGGTTCCAACAGCAACAGGAGAAAAGCGATTGTCAGATGGGTGAGTAGAGAGCAAAAATAAACTTACTTCTGTAAGTTCTAAGTAAAGTAGTAGGGACTGTAGTAAGCCAAAGATGAAAGAAATTAATATGTCTATATATGTCCATGTCTAAAGGTTGTTGAAAATTAACATATCCACATAAAAGAAATAAACAAGTCACTTTAAAAAAGGATAGGTTGGCTGTGACTCAGGGGGCTACCATGAGAGATCACCTTGGTTTTTTGCCTGGTTGTGTATTACTTTTGACCAGAGATTTGAAGCCTGACCCTTCTCTGAACTGCAGACACAAGGCACCTGTTATGTTAAGAAATGCCGACCCCGCACAGTAGACAATAGAGGTGAGGGTGGCATCTAAACTTGGCACTGCCCTCGATTCAGTATGCCATGGGACCTTGAGCTTCCCATCTGAGTGACCTTAAGGTGAATGAGGAAAGCTGCAAAAATTTAAAAGATTGTATTGGTAAAATGAAAATTTTTTAATTACTTGGTATTTATGAATTATTGTTTTTCCAAAATGATCTTTTGCAAAGAATTAAATATAGGGTGACCTCTGAGTTCTTTGAGCCTCCTTACGACAGACACCATAGAAGCTGTCTGCCACACCATTATCAGGCTGTAGTGACATTAAATATAATCACTGATAAGTGGCCTCACTATATAATAAGTCCTCAAATTGCTAAAGGGAAGTCATCCTCGGCTTTTGTCCCCCTGGAAACCTTTATTCCTTGTGGAACAGAAACAAGCAAAAGGGTCCCGTTTGCCCAGTACGGCTTCAGAGCTGGTACTTTGCCTGAGGCTCACCTTAGCTTCCAGGGGTGCCTCAGGACAGTGGTAATAAGAAGCAATCTCCTCCCGACTGGATAGGTAACCTGAACGAAAGAAGCAGAAGAGGGAAGCTGGACGTTTTCATCCAACCATTGACAGCTAGGCTATAGAGTCACAGGGCTTTGGGCCTCCTTTTGTCCTTGCTCAGAGCACATACTATTCAGTTTAGCTCTCAGTTGCTGTAAATAAAGATTAACTTCATATTTTAAATTTTTATAATAAGCACACACATATAAATAATAACAAGTAAGAGCTCCCCATACTATAAAACACTGCACCATCTTGGTTACTGTGATTAAGCGTGTATTCTCCATAAAATACAGGATTTAGATTATTCCCAAATCCCTTCCAGGGACTCTTTTTGAAAATTTGTAGTCAATGCATTTAGTACATTGGGCCCATTTTAAGTTTTTCATATTAAATACCTATTAATGTTTTTGTACAACTTTCTTCTTTTAAATTCAAATGTTGGCTTACAAGCTTGAAGTATAGACAGTTTCAAGGAAGCGATCATGTTTTGCAAAACTGCTTTTTAAAAACATTGTCTTTAGTTAATGAGGTCAGAGGCAATATTTCATAATGTTTGTTAACTTAATAGGTAGAGAAGGGTCTCTTGAAGTTATAAAAATCAGCATTTCTTTAATTACTAATATGGAAGAGCATTTTCCAAGATATACTGCTGATTATTATCTCTGTTTGCTTTGGCATGAGTGTTCATATCCTTTGAATACTTAAGAAGTTTGGTTTTGGTTTTTCAGGTTGAATCAATTCTCTAATACTTTGGTTATAAAAGTCATTATAAACTTCTTTTAAACCTAATTTTTGGTTTTGTTTTTACTGTATGAAACTTTATAAAATTTAAATAATCAACCTAAAAATCATGTCCCTGATAACCTCTTTGAAGTGTTTTTAAAATTCTATTTTAGAATTTTTATTCTGTATTAAGAATATACTTCCATGTCCACACAGGGACAGGAGAAAAATGTATGACACCAAAAACAAATAAAGGAATCACTTATTTTATCAAAATGTTTAGGGTAGAAATGTTTAATAGATGGAAAAGTTAAACCTAGGTAAGAATAATATCTTTCTGTCAGAAACATCCTTCTATACTTCAATAGAACTGCCCAATCTTTGTTGTTCTTGTTATTGTTGTTTTAATGTCTTTAATCTGAAACAGTTACAATTTCACTGGGAGTGTCATCAGGACCATAATTAAGTTAAGCCTTGAATACATAGAGTAGGACAAATAAAGACAGGGCTATTTCCATAGGGCAATAAGCAAATTAATTAAGGACCTAGAGGGCTCTCAGTAAACAAGCAGCTGCGGCCAAATTCAAGGCCTTCATTGGATAATTAACAATGATAGTCTAGGAGCATTAATTTAGACGTAAGTATGTGGTGGGAGCCTCTAGGGCAGATGGCAGTATGCCAAAGAAAGCCAGGAAAGATGCTGGACCTTGAAGCTTATGTGTAAGCATCACTAGTCCGCTTTCCCCAAACCCGAGTGGCCATTTAGCTTGGCCTCCCCTCAGGAACTGTGCATCAGGAAAGCAAGGAGGATTGCTAGAAACGTATTCCTCTTGGAAGATCACTAAAGGTTTAGAAGCCACCAGATAGAGTCTGAGGGGGAGCTTACCAATGGAGGGGGCATAGCCGTTATACTTCCCCGAGTCCAGGGCATCTTTCATTGCTTGGGTAACTTCCGGGTCTGTAGGCAGGTTCCCGAACACAGTAGGGTCCCCTTTTCATAGGAGAAAAAAAAGCCACCAGGCGGTTACTCTTCCACATCCGGTGCTCAGACTCTCCCTCCACTCCCATCCTCTCCAGCCAGCCCCCAGTCCGGTGGCCCCGACTCACCAATTGACAGAGCAATCATGGCTTTATCTGGGTTTGGCTTCACCTTCATGCTGTCCACGATGGTCCGGATGGGATTGAAGGTTTTGTTGGACATGTCCGAGGGCTTCACGGACCATCTGGCCTTCCGGCCTTTCACTTTTCCGGGCATGGAGCTTCTCCCACCGATGTTGACGTGCACATCCAGAACGGAGGGGAGGGTGCCATTCATCTGGATCACATAGGGGTCCATCACTAGCCAAGCCTGTGAGGGAAAACAGAGGTCCCTGTGACACTAAGAACAGAGCACCATCCTGGGCATCGAAGTGATTTCACTGGACGTCTTTTTCCAAACTTTTTCCTTTGTTTTGCTGCTTTCACATGTAAAGTAACTCTTTTATGAATGAAGGGAGATTCAAGACTTTTTGCTGAGATGGAAAATAAAGCAAGAACCCATTCGATAATGTCAGCAGAGAGCATTCTGTTAATTACTTATTACTATGAGATTTGCTATGTGCAACCCTAAAGCCACATAGACGTTTAATCGTGCTCTCAGTGAAACCAAGGGGAAATGACATAAAAACCATCAATCAAAGCATATGTGTTTTCTCTTTCCCATGCAGTGCCTGTCCAAGAAGAAGTTTCAACAGACTGTATGTTGCCTTCTGCAAACAAGAATCAGGAAGAATCATTCCACATTATTAGAAATTTAGTGTTAATATTATTGTTTGCAAAAATAAAGCTCTACCCATAAGCCCTGTGGAAAAAGAAGTCAATACACCACAAAGAATAAAGCATACACCCAATCATCACCACCAGATTAACTGAGGCTTGAGATTTACCTTCCAAGTAAAGGAGAAGGAGCCTCCAAGTAGCCAAACAAGAAAGCTGTCTTAGTTCTTCTTTGACAAGTGACAGTGAACTCAGATGTAATTCCGACTCCTGAAATAGTCTCCACAAATGGGCGTTGGACCTGAAACTTTTGTGCTATTGGTTGGAATGAGAATTGAGCAGCCAACCCTCTTCTTTCCTCCCCTCTCACTTTTTGCTGCTTCTCAACCCCTAACCCTGCCCCCTCCCCTACTGAGCCCAATCAGGAATTTGTTCTCACTTCAAATTTCTGAAATTGTCTGCGTTAACTCTTTCTGGGCACTTTGTGAGATGTTGGAGAGGACTGTCCAAGGGGTAGTTATGATTACAGTTGGTAAACTTTATTAATCTTTTTGTCACAAAACAACCTATTAAAAATTTAACAGTACAGAAATGTGCAATGCAAAAAGTGGGAGTCCTTCCTTGCACTTCACTATCTGTACACTCCATTTCCACTCTCGGGTAAGTAGTGGTAATAATTTGGCCTTTTCTATCTATTCACCAAGATAGAGAGATGATAGGTAGGCAGGTAGGCAGGTAGGTAGGTACATAGATACATAATGATAGATCATAGATCTATCGATAGATGATACTTAAGTACAAAGGATGATAGATTAGATACAAGATACATAGATGATAGATCCATAAATACATAGAAGAGAGAGAGAGAAGATAAATAGGTTTTCATAACACTGATGAAATTATACTCTTCTACAACTTGTTCCATAACATGTTTATTTACTTCCTACATATTGGACTCTTTTCCACAAATTTCTACTCTAGTCAGAATAAACTGGGCAGCTAAAGTAAAGTAAGGCCCACTCAACAAGTATCTTAAAAGTACAGGTTCTTCTAGGCAACTGAAACTTACGCAATTTTATCCTTATACTGTGGCTTTTCCTTCATTTACTTGCTATGGAGTTATTGGAAGAATAAGAAATCAGGTGAGATCTAAGCAAAACAAGGCACTAAGCAAGCACTGCAGAGATCGCAGCATTCTATAAAAAATGCCACCCATTCAAGAGTTAAGAGAAAGCTGGTGACCCTGTGGCTCAGATCCTGTCTGTTTATTTATTGGGAAAGGAAGAGTTGCTACATAAATTCTTTCTTCTTCGTCTACTTTTTGATGATTTGCGTCTCCAGTGGGATTGAATAACCTTTTGTTTTTCTGGACCCTTCCATCTCTTAGTGCTTTGAAGAACTTATCTAATGAGTTCTCTTGCCCACTGCAGTGAAGCAAGCATTTCCTACCTCTTAGCAGGGAGCAGCAGAAGCACCAGGCATGGGCAAGAAGCCAGCCAGAGCAAATAGAATTTAAGTTCAGAAGCTGGAGCCCTGAACCCTAAGCTAGATAATCAGGACAACTCTGTTTCAAAAGGCAAATATACAATCCTGTCTCTACAGCATCCAAAGACACAGAAAAGGAAAGGCTTGAGTCAACTCTGCTTTTTGACACCCTGTGGCAGACAGCAAATGGCTTGCTTGTTTTAGTAAATGCAGTTAAACATTATATAGATAGGAGTATAATTCACAGGCTGGACAGGGTTGCCCTCTGTGTAGTTCGTGTAGAAGCCAATAGAGTGAGAACATGGCATTGTTTCCAAAGCATACCGATTTTTGTCAAGAGGGGCCATCCTTTTGAAATGCTTTTATTCTATAAATACCGCCCTTCATTTAAAATATAATATGACATGTGTATTGGAGAAAATTAGAAAAAAATTAAAAGCATTTATAACCCCACCACCACTCTTAACATATTGGTCTTATCTCCTGCCCCCTGCCCCCACTGTAAAGTGAGATAAAATTCACACAACAAAAAATTCACCCTTTTCAACGTGGAAGATTCTGTGGTTTTCAGTTCATTCACAAAGTTGTGCAACCATCACCATTATTAAATTTCAAAACCTTTTCATTAAGTAGCCTCTCCCCTCTCCCCTCTCCTCTTTCCCCTCTCCTCCCAGCCTCCAGCAACCACTGATCTGCTCTCAGTCTCTATGGATTTTCCTATTCCCGACATTTCATATAAATGGATTCATACACTGTATGGCCTATTGTATCTGACTTCTGTCCCTTAGCAAATGTTTTCAAGGTTCATCCATGCTGTGCTTGTATCAGTACTTCATCCTTTTGTATGGCTGATTCATATTCCATTGTAGGGATTACCACATTTGCTTATCCATTCACCAGTTGAGATGTGTACGCTTTTTGGCTATTACAAATAATGCTGCTATCAACATTTGTATACAAGTTTTTGTGTGAACATAGAGTTCAATTTTACTTGGATAGTTTTTGTTTTGTGAATTTTAAAATTGTATCATGAGTATTTCCGTAGGATAAATTTTCTATACATTTTTCTCTTATTTTTAGTTTTTTAGTAATTAAAGTATTATATAGGCTCATACAATAAATTTAAAATATAGATGTTTATAAACTAAGCCCCAAATACCTTCTTTCCCCACAATCCCACTCCTTAGAGATAGCCACTTAAGCCATTCCTTGTGTATCTTTCCAAGTGTTTTCTATGTCTGTACAATACTTACATGCTGGTCTTGGAGTTTTAAAACATATATGTGTACATTTGTTCTATAGCTGTACTGTCCCTTATTATAGCCACCAGTCGCAAGTGGCTACTGAGCACTTGAAATGCGGTTTGTCTGAATTGAGATATATTGTTGGTATAAAATATACATCAGGTTTGAAGACGCATAAAAACAATGAAAAGATTTTTATCAAGTATTTTATGTTGATTACATACTTAAATAATATTCTGGATATACTGGATGAAATAAAGTACATTACTAAAATTAAGTTCACACCTATTTCTTTTTACATTTTAGAATATTTCTATTAGAAAATTTGAAATTACTCCGTGATTTGCATTCTGTTTCTATTAGACAATGCTGTTCAATAGCTTACTTTTTAAAAAATCTTAAAAATATGTTGTGTGGACATTCTTTCCATTTTTATACATTGAGATCAACTACATTCCTTTTAATGGCTACAGACTCTTTGTTTAACCATTCTACCCTGTTGGACATGGGCAGCTTCCAATTTTTGTTTGTATCACAAATAAAGCATAATTAACATGAATGTCATTTACGATTAGGAATTGTTGTAAGTATCCTGTAATTTGTAGGATAATTTCCTAGAAGTAGAATCACATTTCATATACTGATAGACCTGCCAAATTGATCAACAGATAGGCTATAAGGAAGTAGAAGCATACAAACATGTCTGATTTTGACAACCTCTCGGAGTTCAGAGTGCCTGTCAAGCCAACATACCCAGCTTGAGGGGTAACACAGGGAATCAGCTGAGTGTTACAGTAGGGGTCCTCTAGGTGGACAGAATCTCAGAGGTTAACACCCTTCTTGATATTGGCCTTAGATATTGGCAAGAGTCAAGGAAGAATGGAATAGAAGCTAAGTGACTGATTTCTGACACTCAAGGATCCCAGCTAAGAACGATATTTAAGTTCAGTTCCTCCCCCTGCACACCCACACAGCCTCAAGGCTTGATGCCGTGTTCCCACCTGGATGTTAAAATAGGAATCGTGGACTGTTCACAGAATCCAGGGCAGCTGCAGGGTAAGCCCACCTCTGTCACTGGTTTTCAATTCCTTATAGTCTGGCCCCTTGGGCAGTTCCTTTTTATCCTTGGACCTCAGGCATTTTGTTATATTTCATCCAACATTTCTAAATATTTTTGTAACTGAAGATTTTCCAGGTCATCCTGACCTCATCATTGCCAGAAATGGAAGTCTCTCTCCTTGTTCATTTGAAATGTCACCTTTACCTTTTAGACTAAATTCCTGAATTTCCCTGAAAACTTCTATGGAATATTCTATTCTAGAATGAACATTTTTACAGTTCTGGATACTCATTGACAGCTTTCTTTCAGAAAGGACAATTACCTTCCTATCAATAACTGTTTGCAAAGCCTGGGAATGATTTTCTAAAAAAAAACTTTGCCGAATTGATTGACAGGGGGGAAAATGGTATTAAAGTGTTTCTGTTATTTCTGTTGTTTTTACTTTAGTGAGGGTGGTCACTTTTCATATAGTTATTAGCTCTTTGTGATTTGTGAATTACCTGTTCACAGCACTCACCTGTCTTGCAGGGGGACTCATTTTCGTTGTTGGTGTTGCTGAGACAGGGCAGGCAACAAAGCAGCTGCTCTGAGATCACTGGCCCAGCCTCCTCTGTCTCAACCCAGCTGGCTCAAACTCAGGTTTACAGATCAAAGAACGATCAGCAGCATGGGTCTGTGGAGCGTGGTCTGCAAATAGAGCAGCTGACGCAGAAGCTGCAGGGCCCAGGGGGTGTGAAGGGGGCAGAGCTGCTGTATCCAACCTCATTCAGTAGCTGACAATGAACCTAGGTCAGAAGGAAACACAGACAAAGCAAACAGTTTTGGTAATAACCTCTCTTCTGTAGCTTGCATTTTCTCCCAATAGAAAGCTGAGGGTGGGGTTGACTGGGGAACAAATGAGAGGACCCTACTCCACTTAGGAAGGCTACTGTCACCAGGTGAACTCCTCCCGGCAGTCAGGGCCCAATCAACTGTAGCAATACTCACAAAATGCTACACCAACCAGCCATAGTTAAGACTTTCATTTAAAAATCAAACACCTTTCACTGGGCTTTTTTTTTTTTTTCTTAAATGTGTTTGCCATAAAAATGTATCTTTTTATTGTGGTAAAAAACACATCACATTAAATTTATCACTTAACCACTTTTAAGCATACAGTTCGGTAGTGTTAAGTACATTGACATTGCTGTGCGACAGATCTCTAGAACTTTTTCATCTTGCAAAACTGAACCAGTAAACACTCATTATCCCTCTCCCCCTCCCCAGCTCTTAGCAACCACCTTTCCACTTTTGACCTTTCTACTTTCTGATAGAAAACTATTTTTTAAATAATCCCATCACCCAGAGATAACCACTGTTAACCATCTTCCCAAAAATTAACATTTTGAAATAAATTTTTCTCTAGGTGTATATCCATAGGCTTTATATATCGGACTTGTTTATTCTGTCCTATTTTACATGTTATTATGAACATTTTTCTATGACTATAGCATTTTTATAAACTTTCTTTTTAATGACTTCCTAAAACCCAGGATCCTATTCAGATACGCATTACATTTACTGGTCATGTCTCCTGACTCTCATCAGATCTGAAATAGTTTCCTCTGATCTATGATAGTTTCTCAGACTTTCCTGATTTTTCATAACCTTGGTAGTTTTGATGTAGAATGATACTCAATTTGTGTTCCATCTAATGTTTTTCTCATGGTTAGAAGAGAGAACCAGTTGAGCTATTAAAGTAACAGTCATTTGCTTCACATTAGGGGTCAACAGGTTAAAAAGGAAATAACGCTTTCATCTGTTTGCTGATTTAAGTGCCTGCTGGCCACCTCTCTCATGGAGTCTGCCAAATAATGCCATCCTGTTTGTTTTGTACTTGACATAACCATTAACACCATGCCCCATTAATGCTGTAATTCTTCTTTAGTCAGAACTCAGTGTTCCTTCATTTGTAGATGGCTAAAACCTCAATCCCACGCCAATTCTTAGCATTCATGAAGATAATCATTTGTACTTACAGAGGGAGCCACCAAACAAATAAGCCTAGATTCTTGGGAAATAATTCTGTGTTCTTGCCAATCTGATGTTCAGGATAATCCAGAGTCTAAACCATGTTCCAATCCCTCAGCCTATCTCTAGACCACAATTTCTCATTATTTGTTGACTGTGTTTTTAAAAATTAAGATATAATTTATACAGCATAAAATTTATCTTTTCCAAATGTATAATTCACTTGTGTTTAGTATAGTCACAAGGTTGTACAATCATCACCATTGTCTAATTCCAGAACATTGTCACCATGCCAAAAAGAAACCCTGTACCTATTAGCAGTCACTTCCCACTTCTCACCACCATACTTTGTCCCTAAAAACCACTAATCTACTTTTTTTCTCTATGGATTTGCTTATTCTGGATGTTTCCTCTGAATGGAATAGTACAATATGTGGTCTTTTGTGTCTGACTTCTTTCACTTAGCATAATGTTCTCAAATTTCAACCATGCCATAGCACTTACCATCACTTTATTCCTTGCATGGCTGAATAATATTTCATTGTATGAATACAACATACTTCATTTATCTATTCATCAGCTGATGGTCATTGAGGTTGTTCCTTAGTTGATTGTATTTTGATAGATGCTCAATATTTGCTACTTGACATAGCTCCTAGTGTCATACCTTGTCTTCCTAATTCTTAATCCTCATCCATGTCTTATCTCCAGAAAAACATAGCCAAATGGTGGCTTTAGCTGGGGAAAAAAAAAAAAAAACAACATATAAAAACACAAAAAGATCACCTCTATAGAAATCATAGCTGATTTTCCTACCATATTCCTTCAGTAATTGATTCGCATATACTGAGTACTTATTATGTATTAAGCATTGTTAAAAGTTCTATGAATAAAAGGTTAAAGAAGATAGATACAGACCCTGCTCTCAGGGAACTGGAGTCTAGTGACAGAGACATAGATAGGAATCAAATCATTATACAACCAGACATTTAAATTGCTAGAGGATAAGGGAAGGGCCACAGAGGAGAGGTGCAAGAAGAACAGCCCCAGTTGAAGGAGGCTTCCCTGAAGTTGCATTTGAGTTGGGAAGACAAGGATTTGGCCAGAAAAAGGAAGAGAGAGGAATTCCAAGCTGTGAAAAGAGCATGCTGAAAGCCTTGATGGTTAGGTAAGGCCTTGAGAGAAAGTGGTGGGACACTGTGAATAAAGGAGGAGCAGACAATGAGGCTAGAAGGACATAATTGGGTCTGGCCCCATCATGCTTATGGATAAGGTAATCAGTGCATGGAGCAGCAGCATCTTGCAAAAAGAAAAAAGAAAAAGAAGAAGAAGAAGGCTTAAAATGTTTTTCAATGTACCAAGGCATTTAGAAGTTCTTTAAGCTGCTCAAAATTAGGCAATTTTTCTGCCAGTCCTATGAGGAGCAATTCTGGTGCTGAGCCTTGTTCTAGCCCACAGATAACATATTCCAGGTATCTGCTTATCCACCTGCCCTTTGCCTCTTCAGATCCACTCTTCGCCCTTCCCCACTCTTCTCTGTGCCTCAGGAGGTTGACCTGCAGGGATCCCATCAGTGGGATCTTTGGGCCATTGTGAGTCACTGGCAGGAGATGTGAAGTGGTGGAGAAGGCGCACAAGGGTCCTTCTGGTTGGGTGGCATTTCTGAAGATCACCGCTACTATCTCCACACACCTACTCTCTAGGTTCTTGTCATCGTTTGTCCCCCTTGCCCCTTCAGTTCTCAGTGGGGCCAGCTCCCTTGTTGGTTTGTCTAATCCTTACTCACACCTTTTAATGGCAGAATGTAGTCCCCCCAAAGAGCTGTAACAATACTCCCATCCCACACGCCCTCAACAACGTGGCTTTGCCATTTCTCCATTGAGAGGCGGATTCTGTCTCTCCACCCTCTAGAGTCTGGACGCATCCTTGGACTGCTTTGACCAGTGGAAGCTGGGGGAAGTACACTGTGCCAGTTCTGGGTATAATCCTTCATTTGTCTCCTAGCTTCCATTTCTTGGGACCCTGAGCCTCCGTTTAAGAAATCCAGTTTACTCTGCTAGAAAGAGAAGACACCAAGGGAAGCACTGAGGTGCCACACAGTAGGTAAGAAAGCCATCTTGGATGCCTAGCCCATGTGAGCCTTCAGACTACATCAGACCAAGGTAACTGCAACTGCATGAGAAATCCCAAGCAAGATCTACCCAGTGATCCCTAGTCAAAACCATAAGAGATTCAAAATAAATTGTTTTGAGCTGGAACAACTTTGCATATGGTTCCTTTGCTAAACTCTCATCAAATTGCCTTGTTTGTGTGCACCATCTGTTTCCTGCAGGACCCCATAGACCACAACCAAAAGTGTCTGACAATAAAAATCCCACTCTAAGTTCTAACTTGGATCATAGAATCCTATGCATGATGGGAACTGAAATAACCTGGGAATGCCATTAGCTTGAAGTCATCCCATTTACGCGGTTCTCTCTCTATCCTATTTTATTTATTTTTATTTATTTTTATTGTTAGACTTATTGGGGTGACATCTGTTAGCAAGGATTACATAGGTTTCAGGCATACAATTCTACAGTGCATTGTCAACTTGTTGTATAATAAGTTCACCACCTAATGTGACTTCTCTTTCCAACTCTATCCTATTTTAAACACAGGACGTTTCACTAACTGCTTTCAAGGACAGAGGTAGCAAATCAGGTCATTCTGCTGCACAGTGAATTATTCATATACTCAAGAAAGTACCAATTTTTTTCTTTTCCAGGCCAAACAAATGGGTGTTTATAGCTTCCTCAAAGGCCCTATAATTGGTTCCTTGTACTTCTTGGAAAGATATCGTGGGTGGTGATACCCAAAATGAAGCTCAGTGTCTCTTGTAAAAGTCTAACTAGTTCTGTAAGTAAAATAAAGATATATAGGTATAGATATAATGTGTGTATATCTATAAAGAGAAAGAGAAATCTCTGAGCAGTCAGCTAAAGGGATAATTTAATCATAATAACATGAATTACATAAATTTTCTCTCTCTTTCTGACGTATTGGGATGCCCTAAGCTTAGGAGACCCATCCTTTAGCTTTTTACTCAGGCCTGTATTTCCCCCTGCGGTGAGAGCTCTGAGCCACAAGACAGGACTTCCCATGAAGAAGAGCATCTCCTGGTGGCCCAGCACAACCTTAAGCATCCCCTACCCTGTGTCTTAGTGGGAAATACAGGGTCTTCCTTCCAGACAGGGCAGGTGCTAAGCCTGGCTTCTGTGCCGCAGAAAGTCCTGGGTAGAACTCCATGGGTCTGCAATTCTGAAGAATTCTTTCCGCCAAGAAGCATCAAATGTTCCAGAGGTTAAGGGTTTGCTGCTGCCATCCTCCAATGAGGCCTCAAGGCCACCCCTTCAATATTCTGCCTGGAAACAAATGTCAAAGGTGATGCAATCAGCAAACTTTATCCAGATACAGTGCTGGGATCCATGGAAGGAAGTGGATCATTGATGAGGGCCAGACCACAGTGAATTACCCAAGTCTGGGAACGCAAGTTCTCTAAAGACACTGGGCAAAACAATGATGATGCAATGGGGTCTTTAGTGTTTGAGAAGTGGCCCACAGAGTACACACCTCTCTCAGTGGGAGGACTCGAGGAGAGAGAATAAAAAATAAAAAAAAACTGAGACAAGATAATAGGATTCAGGTTTGAATCAAGTCAAACCTGGAGAAGTGGGACATTATGCCTATTGGTCACTTGAAGCTCTTCCATAGCAAGAGTTTGCAATCAAGTTTAATTAATAAACTCATTGAACAAGTACTGATGAGCCAGGCCGTGTTCCAAGTGCTGGAGATACAGCACTGAAGGAAACAAACCAAGCCTCTGCCTTCATGGAACCAACATTCCTGTGGGAGAAGAAAAGTAACAAACAAAGAAACATGTTAGGAGGCATCAATGCCATAAAGAAACATAAAGTAGGGTGTAGGATTAGCAGTGGCATTTGTGTACAATCATTGGAACGCCCTCCAGGTGGTGCCATTTAATGGGAGGTGGGAATGAAGGGAGAGGACAAGTCCCGTAGGTGACTGGGACAGCAAGCATTCCAGGCAGAGGGAAGAGCAAGGCCAGAGGCCTTGAGGTGGGACCGTGTGTGGCTTAGCCAGGCGAATGGGCTGGAGTGAGCAAAGCAGAGGGTGGCAGACGCTGGGGTAAGCGAGGAAGTGCTCTACTCTTCCTACCAAGGTGACTACATAGGACTACTGCTTTAACACGGCCACATTTGTTTCACAGCCCCAGACGGGCCTCTAGTCCCAGTCTGCCATGAAGGGGTATGAGAGTGCATCTGTATCAACACTGACCCCCACTGAAAGCTAAAATAAAGCCTACGAAAGGCATGTGTTATTGGCAGTGGGTCAGCAGGGTCACGCCACTCCGCAACAGCTGGGTGCAGACCAGAGGGACAAACAGAGATGCAGATAAAAATTAAGGGCTGTCCTTGTGGCTGAGTCTGTATGGAACTGGGGCTCTGGTGGGGAGGCCCCTGCAGCTGCCCTCCAGGAAGTCCACCCCTCGGGGATTGTATACTCACCTGCTCCATTTCACAGACCTCCGATCCAGCGGTCCCCCTGGCCCTCATCAGAGTCCTACAGAGAAATGGTTTGAGGGAACAATTATTTCAGGGGAAGGCTGTGGGACCCTGATAGGTTTTATGAGAGGGATTTGAAAGCTATTAATTTATTTAAAAATATCTCACTCTTGTTCTAGAAATTATTTCTAGAAAAGTTGACTGCTGCATTATGAGACCTGTCTTAAGCACGTGTGACAGGGATGCATTTGGCAGTCATCACAGCGCGGGAGGACGTTATCTGGGCCAATGAGCCTGAATCCCACCTGAGGGCTGGAGCTGGGTTTCTCCCACCCAAGCCAAGGCAGCCGCCCTCTTTCCTCCCCGCCTTCCCCTGCCCCGTGTACTGGGCCCACCTTCTGTATCCAGGGCTTAGTGAGTGCTCCTGTCTGTTAAAGGCCTGGTCCTCCAAGTTCAGTCTCCAGGTGGGAAGCCTTCTGCAGGTGGGTTAGTTCCTGGCTCCTCACCCCCTGTGCATCTCCCACTTTTAACCGCCCCCCTTAGGTCATGTTGGTTTGCTTTTATCCTCTTGTCTCTCTTTTCAACCCATCGCATATGGAATAAACTACGCCCCATCATTTGACTTGTCAAAAGTTTTTTTTCCCTTTCTCATGTAAAGCGAAGAGGATCCAAAGCTCTGGCTTTCACAGCATTTATCTCTAAAATGGACTTTGAGAATCCTGACTAGAAGTCAGAAGCGAGCATAGATTCTTTCTCTGCTGCAACAGTCCTGGTCTTCCCTGTGAAATGGGCACCTCTGAGTGAGTGGCCGAGGAAGGTCACAGATGAAGGAAAAGGAAAAGTACCTCAATCCCCCTTCATAGTTGAGGATCGTTAAATTAAATGTGTTTATTATTGTGATACTAGTGGCCACTTCTTGAGACTACCATAAAGAACAGCTTTCTCTGATGTCCTCCTTTAAAATGAGCCCTCTGGATTGAAAACAATTACAAAGTTGCAGATACACTTACAATACAACCCTAAAACAGGACATCCCACTCCTAGGAATATAAACACAAACTTATGTTCATACAAAAACCTGTATGTGGATGTGTATAGTGGCCTTATTCATAACTGTCAAAAACGGAACGAGCCTAAATGCCCTTCTATCCATGAATGAATTAACAAATTGTAGAATACTCCTATAATGGACTACTACTCAGCAATAAAAAGGAATGAACTACCAATATACACATCAACATGAATGAATCTCAAATGCATTAGGCTAAATGAAAGAAGTCAGACTCAAAAGACTGCATGTAGTATAATTTCCTCTATAGGATATTCTAGAAACTAGGAGAATTACAGGAGAAACTGTTTCATATCTTGATTGTGGTACTGGTTATATGACTGTACGTATGCATTTGACAGGTACTGAAGAACTGTATACCAAAAAGAGTGCATTTTACTGTTTGTAAATTAGACCTTAATTTTTATAAAGGAAGAATAACAGGTTATCTCCAAAAAAAAATTTAAATATCAAACCGAACCAAAAACACGTGTGCTGAGAAGGGTGCCACAGAATCTCAGTCCCATATCACATCCTCCAAATTCTGCAGAAACAGGTGGGATGGTATCACCTGGACAGTGGTCAGTTGCTCCTCTCAGGAAGTGGCAGTGTCCTTTGTGAAAAAAACAGATCCACTGCCAAGGGGACACTGGCTTGGAGTGGTTTTGCCATCAGGAATCTCTTTCTCAGGTACATTTACAAGCAACATGGAACCGAATTCGAGGACACAAAATCCCTGTCCCTATCACGGTTGCACTGTAACTAGCGAATCTGTGGATTGCTTGCCATGGAAGACTGCTCCCTGTCTCATAGCTAGAGAGATCTCAGGCTTCACACTCTTCCTCCGAACCTTCAGATGGCTTTCCACTGTACTTGGAAGAAAATCTAAGCTCCTCACAAGACCCCACATGACCTGGCCTCCACCAACTGCTTGCAAATCATGTCCTACTCCTCCCCCTCCCCAAGCTTGACCACTCCGGACTTTTGGGTCTGGGAAGAAGCCAAGTACATCCCCACTTGAAGATGATTTCCACAGCTGGATTTGCATCACAGTTCCACCATTTTCCAACTGTGTGAACTGGGCAAATGACTTAGTCCTTGTGCCTCAGTTTCCTCATTAATAAAAATGGAAATAATAATAGTACCAACTTGGTAGGGTTGTAGTGAGATTTGGTAAATACACATGGAAAGCATTTAAAGCAACACTGGGCACACTGTAAATGTTTGATAAATGTTAGCTGTTATTTCTAGTTCACAAAGTCCTTGTTTTTTTATACTCTTTGGTTTTGTAATCCAGAACTATTTGCATGCATGAGTGTTCCTACTGGGAAAAATATCTTACAAAGAAGTTGTATCCAAACAAGTCAGTTATTTCTTGATAAATAGAGTGACTTCAAGAATACTAATTACATATTTTTGTTAAGCTTTTTATTTGGGGATAATATTAAATATATAGAAAAGCAGTAAATACAGTATAAAGACTTTCCATATGCCCTTCACTCAACTTCTGCTAATGTTAATATTTTATATAGCTGTAGTACAATGATCAAAACTATGAAATTAACATTGGTTCATTACTTATTACACATTTCACCACTTTTTCCACTAATGTCCTTTTTTGGTTCCAGGGTCTCATCCAGGATACTACATTCCATTTAATACTAATAATATTTTTAAATTATGACTTTATTAAAAGTTGTGACCTTTAACTTCCAAAATATATGAATATAAAAATACACAGGGTTTTACCATATTTAAGTTGAAAGCTTCCATGCCTTTATTTTCTATATCACTGATTGTATCTAACATGCTCTCATATCATACCAAATCTAAGATGCCATTGATCAAAACACACATTATCATTTTATGTATAAGAGAACAAAACATCAGCAATTAGAAGTATAAAATACCATCAGTTGTATAATACATCCCAATTTCTGAGATAGTGACACATAAAAAATGTGCCTTATAATGTATAAACTATGGAAAGCACTTTCACATGTTCTACCTGATTGTCTATTTGCCTCATCAGATTGTTGATTCCATGAGGGGAGCATTTTTGTTGCTTGGTTTCCCGATATATCTCCAATGCCTAGCATATAGCTGATGCTCAAAAAAACTTTTGTTAAATTAACAAATGAATAATAATATAATACTTTTAACATTTACTGAGCATTTACTGAGCATTTGTGTCAGGTGCAGTTCAAAGTTCTTGTATTACTCTTCTAATTAGAAGAGTTTAATATTTTATCAGAATGGAAATTTATTAAAATTAGCAACAATCCAGAGAGTAATATTTCTCAATACCTAGCCTAACTAGAACAAAAAGTTAAGCAAATGAAAGAAGAAAAAGAGTGCCTAAGTATCTTAATAATAAACTGATAATTAAATAATTTTATTCATCAACAGATATTGATCAAGTATCTCTATGTTTTTAGCAATTTTGCAAGTTTTAAATACTTTACCAATATTAACTCATCTAATTCTCACACAAACAACACAAAGTAGGTATTATTATAAGCACTGTTTTACAAACGAGGAAGCCCAGGCGCAGAAAGATTAGGAAAGTTGCCCAAGATCACACAGCTACTAAATAGCAGTCAAACTCAGGCCAAAACAGCCTACTCTAGCATCTGCATTCTTACCCACCAGGTACCCTACCTCACAGCACCTAAAACACCCTGTACTGTATTGCTGATCCTTAGTTAAGAAATCAATAAAGCAATAAAAATCATTAAGACCAAAGTTGTCCCCTTATCCCCTGGTTAATTAGGCCATTTAGTTTTCTGGCCTACAATTATTGAGTAGCAAAAGGAAGGCAGAGTCAACCTGCTTTGGTTGGCTTTTGTTCTATTGGCATTTATTGAGTGCCCTTGATGTGACAGGCACTATGGTAGCTGCCTGGGATAGATAGATAAGACACAGGCTGGTAAACCAATGATTGCCACTGTGAAGGTCTGTAGGAGGGGCTCAGAGGAAGAGAGGGAACTTTGTCTACCCTTGAGCTAAAACTTGGAGTCAATTTGCCAAGTGAATGAGCAAAGGTCAATACAGTCATATAAACAATCCACGTAACTGCCCTGCAAATCTCCTGCCCTCCAGATCTGAGCTGAGTGGATTCATTACCCTTTGTTGACAAAATAGCTTTCAGTAACCTGAAATAAGAGATCAGGTCTAGCTCCCTATCTCTGTTACAGCAAATATTGAGAAATACCAGGCTCAATGATTTCAGTATTGCACCTTATTGCGTATGCCACAGAATGGATCTATTCTCCTACCCCTGCACCCCAAAATAAGAATCAGGGGGCCATGTCAGAGCTAAATCCTGGTAAACAAGAGTGGGGAATAACTAAGGGCTACCCAGGGATGCAGAGAGTGAGGGAAGAACTGAAAGAGAGTGACTGGAGATTGATCCTACAAACTTTTCTGTACGGGACATGTGGAAATGGTGACAAAATATTGCCTGACGTCAGACCAACAATCAATAATTACAAGGCATATGAATGCCAGCTGTTTTGGTGCCTCCCAGGGACCCCTCTTTTCTTTTAAAAAATAATTAAAAATTAAATAATAGCTATATGTATATATCAGTGTTTTCTCAGGAGATTTCATATGTGATCAATCCATCAAAGTACCAACAAATTTGCTTACTAAAGTTACTGATTTGTATGGCTCTATTGACCTTTCAGCTACCACTAAGTTCCTGCTTAGATGTCAGTGAGCCCTAACATGACAATTATTAACTGTAATGCTTAGGTGTCTTATAAATATTTGATCAATGTGTTCCTGGTTTGTGCTTTTGCCAAAGTATGGATTCTGGGAAGTGTATATATCACTGCTTCTCTTCATGTTTGTACATTTCTGAGGGCATGGGCCATGTTTGTTTAACTTATTTTACACAGTGTTAGTTCCGTGCCCAAGGGCATACATAAACAATCCAATGTAAGAGGTGGATATTTATTTCCAAGAGGGGTTAAAACGTGGACACATTCGCACATCTCAAATTTTTATAAACTCAAAAAACAAATATGATTTATAAGTGCTAAATAAATCAGACCAAAATATACATCCAAATTAATCAAAATGACAGTGTAGGCAAGTTCATATACTTTGACTTTTTAGCATTGAGTGACAATTTTCAACTGAATCTGATGTAGGCAGAGAAGAAAATTCCAGCACAGCAGTTGAGCTCCTCTTCCAACTGCCCTTCTCCATGCATCTTCAAGTCATGTCTATCATGATTTTTCCCTCTTAAAAAAAATTGTGTGTGTGTGTGTGTGTGTGTGTGTGTGTGTGTCTGTGCTTGCCCCCATGAGTAAAATGTGAGAAGATTCAGGTATTAAGTGATACAAGAGAAAATAAAAATGACAGCTAACACTTACATATAACTTAAATGTCAATCCCAAGTCTAGGTGTTTTGCATATATTATTAACTCATTTAATTCTTACAACTACCTTATGAGGTCAGTTTTATTATGCCCATTTTCAATGAAGGAAAACTCTTCATTCCGTTGAAGGAAACCCAAGTCCAGAAGGATTAAGCATCTTGCTCAAGTTCACAAATCTATCAGGTAGTAGATCTGGTATTCAAACCCAGGTTGTCTGGCTCCCAGGTCCACTTTAACCACTAATATCTGACCAGAAAGAACCCCCTCAAGAATTTGCCAGTCGCCTTTATCTTTATCGTGAGTGGTTCTGAGCTGGGCACTTGGCAAGTGGTGCAATAACTCTCAAATTTCTTAAAAACCACAGCAAAACCACAGACTGGAAAAGAAAACAGCAATAAAAATTCCAAAGTATTTAAAACTTACTTTAAGTTCTTGGATGTGTTGGTGATGTGCATTTTGGTACATGGCAGCCAAGAATGGAAGCTCCTGAAAGCTTGGGGACCTCAAGCTATTTCTTTATCCATTTACCTACTGAAGGACAACTTGGTTGCTTTCAAGGTCTGGAAATTATGAGTAAACATTCATGTGCAGGTTTTGGTGCAGACATAAGTTTTCAACTCCTTTGGGTAAATACCATGGCGTGCTATTGCTGGATCATATGGTAAGAGTATGTTTAGTTTTGTAAGAAAGTCAAACTTCCCCAGCAATGAATGAGAGTCCTGCTGTCCGTATCTCTGCCAGCACGTGGTACTGTCAGTGCTCTCGATTTTGGCTATCCCAAGAGGTAGTGGGATCTCGTCGTTTTCATTTGAATTTTCCTGGTGACATGATATGGAGCATCTTTTCATATGCTTATTTGCTATATGGGTGTTGATGATTTTTCCTATTGATTTCCTGTTTTAAGTTTTATTGATTTCTGCTCTAATTTTTCTTTTCTTCTATTTCCTTTAGATTTAATTTGCTTTTCTTTTCCTAGCCTCCTAAGGTACAAGTTTAGTTAATTGATTTATTAAAAGATCTTTCTTCTTTTCTAATACATGTATTCACAGCTATAAGTTTCTCTGAGCACTGCTTTCACTGCATCCACATATTTGGTAAATTGTGCTCTTTTAACTTCATTCAAAATGTTTCTTAATTTCTCTTGCGATTTCTTCTCTAACTCATGTGTTATTTATAAGTGTTTTGTTTCATTCCCAAGTATTTTTATGTTTACCAGCTATCTTTCTGTTATTAGTATATTTAGTTTAATTCCATGGTCATCTGAGAGTAGACCCTGTGTGATTTTTATTCTTTTAAATTTGTTAAGGTGTATAAAGGCTGTCTGGAAAAATTCCAGCCATAAATGCCTCTATTTTTCATATTATATGGCTGGATACTTTCCAGACAGCCCTTGTACAATCTCTCTGTGTGATATAATTTGTGTAAGATCCCTTGAATATACAGATATCATATGCATAGATATAATCTGATGGTATGCTCTACTTACCACACATTTTTTACCATACATTTTCATATTTCATCTTAACGTCACTATTCTTGACTTTAATAACCCACAATATTGACATACACTTGAAAACCTTCGTGCTACCTGAGTACTACCACCTTCCAAAGTGAGGAAGGAGGAAGTTAGAATGATCAAAGAGACTCCAGACACTAAGGAGATCATTCATTTCCCAAGCTTCTGACTTCTTAAAGTCATACAAAGGGGACTATGCTAGTTTCCTAGGGCTATAGTACAAAATACTAAATACTGGGTGGTTTAAACAATAGAAATTTATTGTCTTACTGTTCTAGAGACTAGAAATTCAAGATCAAGGTGTCCACAGGTTTGGTTCCTTCTGGAGGCTGCGAGGAAGAATCTGTTCTATGGCTCTCTTGTAGCTTCTGGTGGTTACGGGCAGCCTTTGATATTCCTTGGCTTATGGGTGCATCATCTTGATCTCTGTCTTCATCTTCACATGTCACTCTCTCTGTGTGCATGATGGTGTCCAAATGTTAATAAGGACAAGTCATATTGGATTAGAGACCCACTGTGCTTTAGTAACTAATTACATCTGCAATTGTTTCCAAATAAAGTCATATTCTGTGGTACTGAGGGTTAGGATTTCAACAGTATGAACTTGAGGGAACATAATTCAACTCCTAACAACGAGCAAACAGCAGTGTTGGTGTGACAAAAAGATATAACAGAATTTAAGTTAGTCTGTCAACAGTGTGCTGTTGACCTTGAGCAAAGGGGGCCTGTTTCCTCATTGGCAAAATCAGGGAGTTCCTACAGATTTCAAAGTTTCTCTTGTTAGTCTCAAAATAGTAGTGCTATGAGAAGACTTAAAACAAATTTTTAAGTTATATTTTGGGTTTTAAACAAACTATCAACTCAAAAGAGAGACCTTTTGGGAGGACTGTAGTATGAAAGGCCTAGCACAGAAGAGGCAGGCTCCCTGGGACTGGTTGCCTAGAAGGGTGGCCCTTACACACATAGGATTATTGTGTCACAGGACCATTGCCTTCAAGCCGTGATCATTCCCAACCTTTTTGGAACTCTAACACCCAAAGTGTTATGATTGTTTATTTGATTTTGTGACACTACTCATTACCCTCTACCTCCCTATACTTTCCCTCTTCCCCGGCCCGGCTCGGAAGAACTGCCAAACATGGCCTTATTTTTAAAAATTAATCAGGTCCTGCAAATTTCATTATACCCTAAGATAATCCTATCCCCTCTGTTAAGGTTGTGAACAATGACAACAAAAAATGGCCATGACACAGGAAGGGCTGGAAAAGAGAATACTCAGGACCATCCAAAGGGTCAATTTTAGGAATTATAAATGATTCTTATTTTTAATACTACCTTGCATTATTTTAAAGCACTGTCACAATAGCAAATATATAAGATTGAATGTCACAGTTCCTGGAAAAAATACATAAACACTAACACTATTTGGAATAAGGGGTGTTAGATTTACGGGTGATTTTAATTTCTTTTCTATATTTCTATTTTTAAATATTTCCACTATAAGTATTGTTAATAATCCCAAACAATAATAACTTTAAAAGATAAGAGGTTTGTTTCTCTATTTAACAAATGTTTATTGAGTATTTACTACATACCAGGCACCGTCATAACAATAAAAAACCACTCCTGTGGAGATTCCATTGTAGGGAAGAGTGATGTTATTAGGCACAGATCATTAGTCCTTTGTGTAAAAGTTTACTTCGAGCAGACTTTTGGGGGTAGATGATGTGGAGGGGGAGTTGCAGCTTGCTGGGGTAACATGTGCCCCAAAGAAGGAAACTGCCAAATGGAGGTGTTGGGAGGTCGCGAGTAGCACACTTCATCTGTGTCTAGAATTTACTAGAAGCTAGCTCTTCGAGTCAGCTCTCCACCCACTCTGGTCCAAGGCCACCTCTTGCACTCAACTACCCTTCCAGGGACATTGTGAAACCTGAGTTGGGAATCACCCACACGTGAGTACTGGTCAAAGTTGGGCTGAGAACAGGACAGGGCTTCAGTGTGAGGAAAGCTGCATGGGCCCATGCCCAGCTGCTGATGTAGGTACCATTCCTTGGGAGGGCAGTGGGTTCTTTCTGAGTCGCATTTCAAGGCAATGTTTACTGAGATGAAAAGGCTGCAGGAGACTGCTTTTTATTATCATACATATATGTCCTAAGATGTAGAGAACGATTAGTTTTCACTAGTTTTCCCTAGCACCTTGCCACTTCTTCTCTGGGTGCTATAATGGAAACTATAATGATGCTAAGTGGGCGCTATGAAGTGCATGAAGCCCTGAAGAGGCCTGGAATAGATGGTCCCAATGATCCTTGCCTTCTGGCCCTGTCCTTGTATTCAAGCCCCTGTCTGGTCCTTCGGCATTTAATAAGAGCTGACTTGTACAACCCATAGAATACTGCAGAAGTGGTAGCATATGACTTCCAAGGCAAAGGTCAAAAAATACATTGCAACCTCCACCTTGGTCTCTTGGATCTCTTGCTCTGGGAAAAGCCAGCTGCCATGTTGCGAGGACACTCAAGTAGTCCTGTGGAGAAAAGCCCCACATGAAGAGGAATTGAGGCCTCCTCACAATACCATGTGCATGCATGACCTTTGGAGCAGATAGATCCTCCAGCCCCATGAAAGCCTAGCTGACTGCAGCTCTAGCCAAACCCTTGACTGTAACTTCATGGAAGAACCCCCTAACACCCAACCCAGCCATTCCTGAATTTTTGACCTACAGTGTGGTAAACAGAGTAATGCCTCTGCCTGAAAAGATGTCTACATGCCATTCCCTGGAAGCTGTGAATATGTCAACTTATATAGCAAATGGTGACTTTGCAGATATGATTAAGGATTTAAGGAAATTATCCTGGATTATATGGGTGGGCCCAGTCCCTGGGGCTTGAACTCAAACCTGCCTGGGCTCTAAAACCTTTGCAATCTTTGGAAATGGTGACTATTACAGGAAAGATAACTATTTTTTTTTTTGGCCTTCATTTTTAGTTTATTGACTATTCTTTGTTTGTTTTCTTAATTATTTATTCATTTTTTCATTACATTTGACATTCAATATTATTTTCTATTAGTTTCAGGTGTACACCACAGTGATTGGACATTTATATAATTTGTGCAGTGATTCCCCCTGATTAATCTATTATTTTATTTTTTACAGTACAATAGCTCTTTTTTCTTTTTCAACATTTCTAAATCAATTGTATTTTTTTTTATTAATTTCACGTGTCCAAGAGAACATACTGCTTAATTATGCAAGTGGACAGGTTACACCACAAGGAGTCCCCCAGATCTGAGGATGGGGCCTGTCCTTGACAAATTCTTTCCTCTAGGAAAATCAGTGTTTGTGGATAAGGAATAGAAACTGATTTTTGTTTTGCTTTGGGGGAGTGTTAAGAAAAATTATTCAACACTTGGAAATAAGGCAAAAAGATAATTGCATGTTTTCAAGGTCATATGGAACATTGTCTAACAGGCACCCCCCAAAATTATTAATTCTCTCTAGGGGTAGTGGGCTTTTGTTTGACTTATTACTTACTCCTGATTTGGGTTCAGGCTCTGTAAAGTGGGATGCTCTTTTAGGTTGGTCATTGCAAATGCTTTTTGTAAAGTAAAGATGAAAAAAACTTCTTACCTAGTATAAAGAGTAACTTCAGAGTTTATAGACTTGCAGGTTGGGTGACCAGCTGTCCTCATCTGTCTGGGCCTGAGAAATTACCTTGGCCGTGGTACTTTCAGTGCTACAACCAGGACCATCTGGAGCAAACTTGGGTGATTGGTTACCATGTGTAAGACATCAGCCAGTTTGGGAACTAACGTTCTGTCTTGCATTGGCCAGAAATACTTTGGTCTCTCCCACAGACTCTGAACCAGTTTTCTTATACTACTACTAATGAATAAGCTAAATAAATCTTTGACACAGACTCACCTTATATTTGTATGTCATGCTCTTTAACTGTTTGAAATGAGTGCTTGGACAAGAGAAGGAGTTTCTCTGGTGAGGTGGGGAGCAGGGAGGGGATTCTTGGAGAGCAGGCCCTGAGAACTTGTACTGGAGAGGCTTTTCTATTTTTCATCCCTTTATTGATCTCCTTTCTCTTAAGCCATTACATAGGCTTCAGTTTCTTCCTTCTAGGACAATAGCATCCCTTCCTCCTAGCAATGGCCCTGTCTCTGACTCTTCTTAACCAAGAGTGAAATCTGGTTTCTTTCTAGCAACTCTCTCATGCTCTAGTCCAGGTCACTGACACCATCCAAATACAATGGACACTCTTGAATTCACTTTGTGTAAAAAAGAAAAAAATGTTTACAGCTACTACCACCTGACTTTTATTGAGTACCTGATGTGCTTTCATTATCTGTCTTTCACTGAGCATCTGATACTTAGTGACGACACTTTTGGCCACTTGGCACTACTTGCTGGTCATTTGTTCCTTCTTGTTTATGAAACTACGCTTCCTACTATTACCCAAATCCTTTTCCTCTTCATCCCCAATGCCAAGGCCTCAGCTTGGGCCAGCTCTCCTTCCAAACATCCTGAAATGTTATTTCCATAATGAATTTGACTGAGATACTTCTCTGCTGAAAAGCATCTCTGGTGGCTCTGCACAGCCTGCAGACACAAACCTAGGATGCACACCAATATACAAATATTTCTTTATAAATTATACCTGTGTACTCTTTACCAACATATTGCTTCCATTATAAATCAGGTACAGAAAAATAAATCCCCAAAGAGGTAACATTTACAAATTAAATATTTTCTATTCCCCCATCCCACTACACTTCAGTGGAGGTTTTGTGCACTTCACATGAAGACCACAGACCCACAGCAATTAAGTCCAAGTATATCTAAGGTTGAATTTCAGGGCTTCTTACGAGCTGGCCCCTGCCTACCTCTTCTCTTTTCCCTTAACTTTTTCTTCCTTTGCTCCTAATGTTCTCGTCCAAATGGAAGGATTTGAACTTGAAGCTCTCAGACCTGCTTGCTTTCTATTTGATGACCTCTGTTTGGAATGTTGACTGCTACCTTGGCTCCCTAAGGCCCCCTATTTTATTTATTCCCCAAAGAGATCCTCAAGCACTCCTTTCTCTGGGACCCTGGTTTTTGGTTACTTCTGCCTCCATTCCATCTACAACCCATGCACATCTTTTTCTTAGCAATAATACACATCTACCTCTCATTAAACTGTGAGCTCTGTAAGGGACTGTTTCATTCACTTAGGCATCCACAGTGACTGATAAACAATGACAATGACAATAAGAACAGCTAATACTTTTTTCTTTCATTCTTTTTTTACTTATTTATTTTTTGAGTAACAGCTAATACTTTTATAGTACTAGTATATGCCAGCTGCCACTTCAAGTATTTTACAAATATGAATGTTTACTTTATTTAATCGTACAAGATAGATAATATTATCCCTATTTTGCACATAAGGACACTTGGGTACAGAGAGGTTGAGTAACTTTCCAAGGTCACTTATGTAGTGTGTGAAGATCAGGAAATGTTGAACTAAACTGAACTGTATGCTATCACATCTCTGATGAGGGAAGTATAGTCAGTCGCCCAGGCCCAGGAGGACAAAGAAATGCTCAAGCTAAGAGGCATGGTGTGAATCGCCCCAGCCTGAGCTTGCGCTGCCCCCTACTGGCCAGCTCTGCCCTTGCTGCAGGCTTAACTGGGTCAGAAGTCCCCTCTGGCACCTGAGCTTGAGTCTGAATCTGACAAAAGCACAGGATACCTGAGCAGGTAAAGAGCCAGATTACAGGAGGGAATATGCATGGGAAAGTCTGTCCTTGATCCACACACCCGAAGGACCATCTCCCTGATAGGAATGGCTGAATGAAACCCCTCAGAGTTAGGACAGGACTGGGAAAGCAAACCCTCTGCCCCCAAATGCCACAGAATGTACCCCAAACCAACAGAAATGTTTACTTTTAAGGAAAAAATTTAGGTAAGTATTTCAACCATTCTTACGTTAGGCTCTCCTTTAGGAGGGAAAATGAAATGCTACTTACATTAACAGATTGGTTGTCAAATAGGGTGCCTCATGGAACTATTCAAAAACACAGATGCCCAAGTAGGTACCAGAGGCTAAGGGGGTGGGGGGAGGAGGAAAGGGAATCTAAATGTAAGGTGATGAAAGGAGAACTGACTCTGGGTATTGAGCACACAATGTAACACAGAGATGATGTACTGTAGAATTGTACATCTGGAACCTATGTAATTTTATTAACCAATGTCACCCCAATAAATTAAACACACACACACACACACAGAGAGAGAGAGAGAGAGAGAGAGAAAGAGAGAGAGAGAGAGAGAGATGTCCAGTCTTCATTCTAAGCCTGCTAAGTTAGAACCACCATTATATACTATTTCTCTTCAGGTTTAGCTTCTCCATTTAGCTACATTTCCCCAAACTCCCAAATCTCTAAGACCATTTAGCATTACACTTTTCCTGTTTAAACAAATGTCTTTCCATTTCTGATAATAGAAAACTGCTCTTTTACCACTCTGTATATTGTAGATAACTGAGAGCAATATAAAAATATTCTTGTTTGTAGGGAGTTCCCTGGTGGTGTAGTGGCTTAAGGCTCCAGTGCTATCAGTGCTGCGGCCTGGGTTTGATTCCCATCTAGAGAGCTACCCACATACAAAAAAAAAGGCGAAAAAAATATATATATTCTTGTTTGTAGATGTGCAAATTTGATCCTGTCTAGTAGAGGTTCCATCTTTGGAAGAAATCAGTTTTGCCTCCTTCGTACATTCATTTCATTATTCCTGGGGTCTATTATATTATACAATGGGTCTGTTCTTCAGTTTCTCTCTTGAACCTGTTGTAACATCTGCCTGATTCCCTCAAGGATTTTTAAGTTAAAAAATATCTTTAGCATGTGTTCATTTTATATCTGAATGAGAGTCACGATTTTACCTTCTTTTGGAAATGTATCTTTAATACACCAATAGCAAGTATTATACTTTTCTTTTCTCCACACTTTGGCCATCTGCTACTTGTGCTCTTTGCTTTAGTTGAACACTCAGAGGGCTTCCTCAGAAAAGGGCTCCTGCCCTTGCAACCTTCCACCAGATGTATTATATCTAAGAGTTCTTAGAAGAATAGTGACATGACCAAAAGATTTTATATTTTTAACTAAAGTAAAAGAGAGGTCAGGGCATTGGTTCCTAACCTTCTCTTCTACAAAAAACTAAAATAAAAGAGTACAAACTGACCTAGAATCAAATACACCCATTAGATTTTCATTGGGCTCTCTCAACTGCCTTACTGACTTGTTCACTTACTCCTTTCTTACTTGTGTAGTTGATTGATTTATTAAAATTACATTAGAATTGTTTTAACTGTTAATGCACCTTATGCCACCTGGCACCTTATGGTAAGGAAAATATAAATCCCTGTCATCTTTCTAAGTACAAAGATTCATCTATAAAAACTGATGTTATTTACTCAACAATTAGTTACTGAGCACCTAAATGTGCCATGCATAATGGCAAAGACATCATCCCAGGGAACTGACAGGATAGAGAGAAGGATAGAGAGCACAAATAAGTGTCTAATTTCAAATTTTGAGACCAACAGATGAGGTGCATGTTTTGAACCAAAACTGCAGTAATTCAAGAAGAGAGAGGTCAATTTGGACTAAGTCATGGAACATTACCTGGTTATCTTTGCTGAGTAAAAAATCACTCCCAAACTGAGAGGCATAAAACAACCATTCATTATGCTCATGGATTCTGTGGGTCAGAAATGTGACAGGGCCTAGTAGGTATGGCATGTCTCTCCTCCACAATGGTAGGAACTGAGCCCCAGGACACCTACACGTGGCTTTTTCATGTTGCCTAGGATTCCTTACACTATTGTGGCTGGGGTTTAAGGTGGAGCATCCTCAGAGAGAGCCAGGTAAAAGCTGCATCACTTTTTATGACAAGCCCCAGAAGTTATTTCCACCACATTCTATTTAGGGCCAACTTCATAAGCATGAGACCTGTGTGGCCACACAGGGATCCATCTTAGTACAGCCCCAAGTCCATGCTTGATTTAATGCTTGGCTGTCACTGTCTTGAAATTCTTCATATTTGAACAAGGGGCCCCATGTTTCTTTTTTGAATGGGGCCCTGAAAATTATGTAGCCAGTCCTAATTCTCTTTATCCAGGCAATCACAAAAGCCTGGTCAAGAAATAAGTAAAGAGTGTTTCTCAGTGGGCAACACTGAGAGCTCAGTGGAGGTTGGAATTGGTCGACTGGTAGTAGTCCCTTTCTATTTGGTTGTATTTCCCCAGGTGTCCATTGACTGGGCCTAGAAGTTAGTAAGGTGGATTGACACACTGATCCAGGGGTGGGATTTTTGCTGAGCAGCTGAACTGAAAGGAAAAGACTTAGGAGGTTATCAAGGGTGTTAATGAGAAGGCAGTTCCAATGGTTCATCAAGGGGTTCAGACTGAAGAGAAATATCTGGAGACCAGAAAGTTATCTTGGAGAAAAAATCTAAAAACTCAAAAGCCCACAGAGTCAGTCCTATGGGCAAAGAATGGGTGTCAGTGGAATAAAGGCAGTGGTGTGCAGGAGTCAGCTCACCCCAAGAACGGAGAGCCAATTGTTAAATTTTCAGGAATTTTGTGAGCTCATTGTTAAACCATCGATCACCTCAAATTGGACATGGGGAGAGTACTGACACCATGGGAACAAGGGGTATGTGGAGAGTATTGACACTATGGAAACAAGACCTAAGATTTCAGAGATGGAAATCTCTGTGTAATGATAATGTTCTACACTGTTAAGGCCATGGGGTAGCTGGAGAGAAGAGGTGCAGTCCCTTGGAATTAAGTGAGGCCAGTGTGGTCATCTTGTAGCCTCAATGCTGATGATGGCAGAACTTGGGATGGAGTGAGCCACCAAGTCTTCAGGGAAATGAAGAGTCCAGGGAACTACTTCATGACATCATGAAAGCAGAGCAGAAACTGAATAAATAAGCCCTGTGACAAAGACTTCTGACCGTCCCCCATCATTCACTCTCCTTAGCTGGGTACCTGGCTACATCTCCCAGCTTCCTTTGCAGTTATCTATAGTCAAGTGACAATATCCTGAGCAAGATGTGAGCAGAAGTGATGTCTGCAACTTGTGGGTCTCATGCTTAAAGGAATGAGGAGAGCCCTTCTTGGTCCCCAGTGTTTTTCCTTCCCGTGGGCTGGAATGTAGGCAATGGTGAGGCACCTTCCACCTTGCAGATGAGGGTGACACCTGATAGGTGGCAGAACAACAACCTAGAAGGAGCCAGGAATTCCGGGAACTTCACAGGGCAGAGCCACCAGATCAGGCCCGACTTTCCCGAGAGAGAAATGACTGTCATGTTTGTTTCAGATACTGTCATGTCGGGTCTCTGGCCCATCCAGCCCTTCTTACAACCTAACCATGACACACCTCAAAGGAACGGGATGACTCTGAATATGGAAGTTAACAAACATTCCTGTGTGGGACTCAGGAGTGAGCATTCTCCCTTTGAAGGAGCATCAAGGGAAGTGAGATCTTCATGGAAAAGGCAGGTTAGGCTGGAGGCAAAGCAGTTTAGGAGCAAGCTGAAACTGGTGGGCATATCAGGATATTTCTCCCGATGTCAAAGGCACGCAGGAGGCAACTTGAAGGGATTCCCACTGGCCAAATTTAGGCAACTTTTAAATATATATTTTTTAAAAACCTAAAGGATTATTGAGATAGTTGGAGAAATTTGGATATGGAGTGTATGTTTAAAAATAATGTTAGATCGATGCTAAATTTCTGGACTGCAATCGTTGTAATGTGGTTATTTAAGAGAATGCTGTTCTTTGGAGATACATGTGGAAGTATTTAGTGGGGACAGTCATGTGTCTGGAACTTACAATCAAATGTTTCACTAAAAAAAATTTATAGCTATATAAAGAGAACAAATGTGGCAGTTATAACAACTAGTGTATCAAGGTAAAGAGACAAAACAGAACAAAAACAAATGAAACAAAAAGGTGAGCTGGTATGAGGGGGTTATTTATTCAAGAACAGGTTTCCAAAGGCCCAAAGGGAAGGTCTGGAAGAGGAAGGACTTGGCCACTTCACAAACCATCCTGTGTGTCTTCTCGTTCACCAGGTATCCCCTATAGCCCTAGTTGTCCCAGGCTCAGAAAGGGCTTTGCTCAAATAAATGTGTGTGGCGGGTCCTAGGATTTGTCCCTATTCTTTCCATTCTGGAAAGAAAGGCTGTTGGAACTCACAGCAGAGCTTCGGGGGGATGAGGGCTGATGTCTGGGCAGACAGACCGGGTGACTCCACCCTCCTGGTTTTCCTCCTTCCTCACTTCTTAATCCTCTTGCATTTTTGCTCTAAAAGTTAGATACCTTTGAGGCTCTGCTTAGGGCTGACTTCGGAAATCTCACCCCCTCCCTCCTTAGGTGAGCCCCTTCACTGCTGTGGAGTATCTCCAGGCCTGCCCCACCCCTGACACACACACTCCAGATTCATTCATATGTCCAGTTGCAACTGGACATCTACACTTGGATGAATCACAGCCATCTCAAATTTAACATATCCAAAATGGAAATACCCAATTTTCCCCAGACCTGGTTCCCTGCGGTATTCGCATCTCTATAAACAGTACCTCCGTCCACCCAGTCCCTTCTCACTTCCCCTCTCTCCCCCACAGCCAATCCATCCTGTAAGTTTTTCCTCCAAATTACCACCGGGATCTGTCCACTTCTCACCCATCGACTTGGCCACCATCACCCCTGAGCTAGATTGCTCCAGTGGCTTCCTAACTCATCTTTGTCCTCTATCCTTGGCCTTCTGAAGTCTGTCCTCCTCACGGAAGCCAGAGAAATCTTTTACAACATTAATCAGAGCAAGTCATTCTCCTGGTTTTATTTTTCCTGTTTTCAAATACTTCAATATTTTCCCATTACTCCTGGAATGAAAATGCAGTTTCACCATGGAGACCCTACACCATCTACCTGCTCCACCTCTCAGCTTCATCTCATCTTCACCCATTCCACTCACAGCAACCTTCCTATCCAGCTCTCCGCCAATCACTTGGCTTATCTCTTTCTGGAACATTCTCTCAGCTACTCCAAGGCTGCCTCCTTCTCATCCAGGACTCACATCAAATGTCCCCTTCTCAGATTTATATAAAGAAACACGCTCCCCCTATTAAATTTTAAATATTGTCTTCTTTCCTTACTGCCAGTTCTTTCTCCTCCACACATTAGACTAGAAGTGATATGGGCCAAACAGAGTAGCCATCTCCCCATCTCACTATAGACATCTTTCCCTTGTTCTTTAGCTTTCAGTTTCACCTTTTTCCTAGTCCAAAGTCTTAATCGCTTTTTCGATCAATTTTCTGACTCCTCAACCCGAGCAACAGACTGTTCCATGGATAATTACTCTGAAACTTTTAACTCATGTCTCCAGCTTGCTGATTACAATCACTTACAGCAAGCACCCCTTCCAGGCCTTTCTAGACTGAGACAAGGGATAACACCTGAATGACCAGTTGGGCCAGAAGTCAAGAGGCTGCAGGCCAAATGGACTCTCCATCCTGAAACCACCTAGTGACAGGGGCTCTAAAACCTATTTCTTAGATCAATGCCTTTAAAACTACTAACTAAATTAATTTCTCCTCATCTAGGGCCCATCAGGATACAAGTGGTACCCCAACAAGGCTCCCAGCCCATCTCGACCAAAGAAGTCAACATGGCGGATCTCGAGACCCCTTCCCCTTTTAGATCAGACAGGGTGAGAGCTCCGTGGATCCCCAATAGGTAGGGACAACAACCATTTTCAGCAGGAAGCAGATACGGAAGATGCAACCTCCAGCCCCTCAGCTTCCCATTCGTGGGGATCACGTCTCTCAAGGAAATGTGAGGAAGGCAGGTAGAATAGGGGGGATCTTGGGACCCCTCCCTTGAGACTTGCCCTGCTGGCTAGTCACCGCCTAGATACTACCGGTTCAGTAGTAATCCCTGCCCCAGGGTAGGCAGCCACAGGAAGAAATTCCAGGCAAATACAAGGAAGTTAGAGGGCACAAGAACCACCAGTTATAGCCAGTTCCTAATGCCTGTGCAGTGAGAGTTACAATGACCTTCATTTCACCTGGGCCTCATTATACCATCATTGTAATGTCATACATATGCCCAGAAGTTCATTAATATCATTATAACATACTGAACTCTGAGAAAGGGCATGCGTGCTCAGCAGGCGTTATATAATAGGCCCCTTGTCATCAGATTTGTCAGTCAAGAGACCCCACGCCCAGAAGTGTCTCCCCTGAAGACATGGAAGAAAATAAAAGTACCAAACCCTTGTTGATTGGCTCTTGAGCCATCCTCCTTGCACAGGCCCGCTCCTACCTCTTTGGAGTGGACTTTCTCTTCAATAGACTAGCTGTTTCACCTCTATACTTCTGTGTGTCCCATTCAATTCTTTGCTCCAGACACCAAGAACCTGGACATCGTGTGGACGAGGACACCCCATTTTCCGGCAACAGAAGCATCATACGTGTAGCGTTCCCCGCTCTATCTCCAGTGCCTGCTAGGCTAGGTGCTCACACATGTTTGTTGAAAGAATTATTAATAATTTACAGATGACAATTTCACATGTTTTTCAATGTCCTTACTTGGCCAGATAAAAGCTTCTGCTTCTGAGTGTTCGTCATTAAAAAAAAAAGGCAGGGAGTAGATGAACTGGCCGCAAGCGCCCACCTGCAACACCATTGTTCTAAGGCTAGCAGGAGGGGGAAGGGGGGCGGGGGGCTAGCTGGGGGGATGGAGGGATGCGCGAGTGGATGGATACACTCTGGGAAAGCAAGTCCAAGGTGCCGAGGGGCTGGGAGCCCGCTCATCTCGGCCGCTCACCTTGTGGGTCACGGAAGGAGTAATTTAGGGAAGGTGGGGCGCGGTGAGTCGATGGTGCTCGGGCTCCCCTGGGTGTGGAGCAGACTTCAGCAGCTCCCCACTCAATACGCACACTCGCGCGAGCACCCCGGGCAGCTCCCAGCTAGGACCCGGCCGCTCGCGCTCTGCGGTCTACGTTCCAGTGCGCGTGCGCGCAGGTGAGCGCCCGTCCCGCCCCGCCCCGCCGCGCCCCTCCCCCGGGCTTGGCCACCTGCCGGGGAAACTTGTGGCGGATTGCTGCCCCCGGGTCGTTCCAGGGCGGGGACACGAAATCGGGCCATGGAAGCTACGTCGGGGTCTCGTGAGCCCCGGGTCCGGCCGAGAGAGCGGGACCCAGACCGGCACCCCCGCCCGGACCGAGACCGCCACCCCGAGCGACAGCGGGACCGAGCGGCGGACCAGCGCAGGGAGAGAAATGGAAGCGAGCGGAGGGACGGGGACCGGAGCAGGGGGCGGGACCGAGACCCCCGCCAGGACAGGCACAGGTGCGGGGACCATCGCCCTACTGAACAAAGACTTCGGGAAAACCCCCGCCAAAGCCGGACGCGGGACGGACCTCAGCGGCCGACCTGGGACGCAGCCCCGCCCACCTGGCCCGCGCCTTGGGAAACCCCGGGGCCACCGCCCCACAGGAAGGAGGACTTCGGGCGCCGCGGACCGGGAAGGTGAGGTGGGGCTGCGGGGGGCCCTGCGACCTCGGCGCCCATGAAGCCAGGTCCGAGGCCGGCCGTCGCTGCTCTGGTGCCCCCGGACCACTTGTCCTAGGAAGCTGGTGTCAAAGAGGACAGTGCCATTCCTCCCGTTTGCGCTCTTAGAGGCGACGTGGGAGGGAAGGAAAACCTTGGGGCCCCCATTTCTTGACCAGAACCCGATTTAAAAAGAAGAAACCACACCTGTTAGCAGTGGCAGGGCCGGGGGACTAGGTAAAGAGGAGGGACTTCAGGACAGGTAAGGGAGGAGGTGGGAAGATTAGGTAGGTGCGTTAACCTGAGGCTCCTCCCTGACCCCACCACGTGGTCACAGGCCATCCCTTTCGGACTTCAGACCCTTTTCCTGTGTTCCCAAACCGGCCTTCCTCAAAGTGCCCCTGTCCTGGAGGCCAGGGCCTGGTAAAGTCAGCCCCAGGACAGCTTAATGTGTAACTTCTTCGAGGGGTATGTGTGTTGCAAAAACAGCTCAGAGAAGCTACACTTTTAACTAAAACTTCCCACTGAAGGGCAGAGATTTTTTCCCCTTTGCCACTGAGGTCTTTCTGGGCAGCCTCACTCAAATACCGTAAAATCTCCTGGATGCACAAACTGTCACCCCTGCCTCGTAGAGCACCGAGTTCCCATGAGGCCTTGAGTGAAAGCATTTGGTGTTCTGGGAGACGTGGTGAGCTGGCGGAGGCGGGGATGGAAGGGAGGAAAGGAGGCGATCCTGACCTCACACCCTGTCCTAGGGAGTTGGTCTTTTTTCCATCCAACATTCCATTCAATTCCACAAATATTACTGAAGGTCCAGATCGTGTGCCAGTTCAACCAGGAGACAGACGACCTGGAGTGAAGACTTCCATGTGGTTTTTGATACCCACCCTCTTCTCTAAGGAGTCAGGCTCCTCTGCTGTGGGAGGTGTGGGTTTAAGCCCAGTTTCTCTCCCTGTTGTGTCCACACATCGGGAAAGCTAGTATCCCGAGTTTATATTACATTATCTAAAATCAGCTAGCCAAACTATGACAAAAGGTGTGTCCAGATACAGTCACAGTCACTACTTATTGTTTCCGATTAAAGTCACATTGCATTCCAGCTGCAAAGTCTGCATTTTTAGCTTGCCTTATAAACCAGTGTCCTGGGCATCAGACTCTTGTAAATGCAAACTAGTCGTGAAGTGGCCTGGACCATGCTGAACTGAGAAGCTCAGAAAAGTGGCTCCCAGCTACCTGGTTAGATAGCTCCCACAACCTGATAAACCAGCATTGAAAGCAGAGCTAAGAATTACAGGGATAAGTAATGGGAGTACTTAGTGGAGTTGGACCAAGTGTTGGGATACCCTGTGGGTTCACTAAAGCAGATAATTCCCCTGTAGTATGAAACACTACAGCAAATTTTGTTTCTTTTCTGCACATTCTTTGAAGTCTGGGCCCGGCATCAGATGTCCAGAATTCTAATACTGAACAAGCTGTTGAATTTGAGGCCCTCTAATGGCCATATATGTTTTCAGTTATAGTGAACCCACCTCAGGGAGATATCTGCCCTCAAACCCCAGGCCTGGACGAGAGGAAGTGGAGTATTACCAGTCAGAGGCTGAAGGACTCCTGGAATGCCACAAATGCAGATACTTGTGCACTGGGAGAGGTGAGCCATTTTGGAGGCATTTTGGCCATTTACTGTTGCTGGTGGTTCTGGAAAGGTCTGAGCTGGTGAAGCAAAAATTGAAGCAGAATTGTAATCCTGGCATTTTAGTATCCATAGGTGCATGAGGTTCTCATTTTCTAACCACAGTAAGAAATATATTTTACATTTAGACCAAGTTCACACACACACACACACACACACACACACACACACACACAGAGAGAGAGAGAGAGACCACATACACATGTTGTAAAACAAAACCCTGTTACATATCAAATACACGGATAATTTCTATTCTACCCTGTTTTATTAAAAACAAAAAACAAAAACCCACACTTATTAGAACCTAGAGTTTGAAAAACATGACTAATATCATCTGCCAAATGTAGTTTCCCAGAGTTCCCATTCCTAGCACCTGTGGTGGCCTTGCCAGCAATGAAGAAAATCTGGTTTGTCAGGGTGATCCCTTAAGGCTCACGTGATTGAGTGCGAAGTTTTCGTAGGCTGTTTATGATTAAGGAGGGACAACTTCTCACCCTAAGGGCGAGAAATCATTGACATTCTACCGGGAAATGTATCTTAGGATGATTATAGGATTATATGGAACATTCTGTAAAGAGCTATAGGCAATCCTGGTACAAGAGTCCTCACTTTAGTTTATATATGTTGGCACAGCCTCATTGCTTTTAATTCTGTCAATAATTTCTGAGGCTCAGAGAGGCACAGTTAGTACCCAAAGTCACACAGCTATTTAAGTGAAGAGCTGGAATTGAAACTTACAGTCTGACTCTGAAGGCCTGAAATGGTAGCTTGACCTTTCTGCTTTTCTTGATGCTGTAAATAATAGGAGTAAGCCAGAGGCTAGTTAACAGTTTTCTCTATAGAGGCATGTTTTCTTCTGTGGCTGATTTATCCAGAGGAGAGGGCAAACCTTGAGGCTCCTGACCAAAGCACTCCTTGATTTACCTTTGCTTCTTGCTGTTTGGCTTTGGTCCTAGAGGTTGGGTTTCTGAGTCAAGATAGTGAAAGGATAGGCTCAGCAGCCAGAAGCTAATGAGGGCTTATAAAGATCTCTGTATGGGCAGAGACCCATATAAATACACAATACGGTGTTGTGTTAAGAGAAACAGCCATTGAACACCAGGAACTTTTCTCAAGCAGGAAATGCATGCCTGGATAAAGGTCACCTGAAGATTTTTCAGCCTTGTCTCAGAGTACATCTTTTATGACTTCTTTTCCTTATTGGTGAAATCATGTCCTCTTCCAGCAAAATGGCAAAAGTGAGAGGCAGCAGCTATGGTCCTCTCTAGCTTCTGGGGGAGACTCTGAAGTTTGGGCTACGAGTCACCTTAACTTAGGAAGTTCAGTGGAACACTGAAAACATTGATGGAAAGAGAGAGTCCCCAAATCCACTTTCACAGGTAGGACCCCTCAGAGATGAAAATCTTCAGGTGCTGAGGAAAAAGGTGAGATGAAAAGCAAGTACAAGTGTCACAGGTGCATATCAGATCACCAGGAATCCTGTGCATGTGTAGGCTGGCTCCTTTATAACCTGGAGGGACCAGTACGGAGTTTCGTGTTCGCTGGGACAAAGGTGCATTTCCTGCTCTCTTCCTGGCTCCTGATTTCTCTTTGGAGCAGCTAACCTCTTTCCTTTGTGTTCTTTCCCTCTTCCTTTAGACCCTTAGTGCTGAAATCATGATGGAGAAGATCATAGAAGGGCTAGGCCAATGTAACAAGGAAGTTGTAAAAAATTAATAAATCAAGGTGATGTCTGCATTCAGCTTGTAGCCTTACTTGCCAACCATCTTGAAAAGTTTAATTTCATTTTCTCCCAAGAAAGTTGAAATCCCTAGAGTCAGTGGTGCTTGTCTTTCACTCAGAGCCTAGAGATTGCCCATAGCCAATGGCACTGACTTGTGTTCACACTAGAAAGGTGCAGGGTTCTCCCCGACTCCCAATTTATATTCTCAATCCCCCCTTTTTGGTACTTATTTAATACCCTAACCCAGTACTTATCTGGACTAAGCTCACGCCAAGATTTCAAACTATGGTTGGCTTTAAGAGTGTTAACTCATTAACAGATCTGAAGGATTCAGCCTGGATCAGAGGAAGGAATGACTGCAAATGAACTACTGCTTCTTAGGACAGAGAAGGGGGCTTATTAGAGAGCCAGATGCCTTCAAGGAGTGAGGAAGGCCTGGAGACTTTATTTTTAAAAACAGATACCGTGGACATCCCTCCCTGGTATTTCTTTTCTGGTTCTTGTAAACCTAAAACAGGAATAAGGGGCTTGGTGCCCTCCCGACACTCCCCTAAGAAATACAAAGCATGTATTTGCTCCCATATAGCAAAACAGTGGGAAAAGCCTAAATGTCCTTTACACTGGGATTATTTAAAATCATTTTGCTATTCATTACATGCTCTAAAAGTATTAAGTAGATTTATTTTGGGTAAGATAGAAAAAATGTTCACACTGTATTCTTAATGTGGAAAAAAAAAAAGGTTATATAAATAGTAGAGTAGGACCCTGTTCTTACCTAAACAAGGAAATCAACAGCAGTAAAAATTATGTGTATATTGCAAAAAGTGCAGAAGACAAAATTATGGTAACTGTGCTGTTTTTTAATGGGTTGGATTTTAGACACTTTTTATGTTATGTATATGTTTTAGCTACAGTTTTTATAAGTATGTGTTATTTTTATAATTAAAGCAATAATGTTACTTGCATTGGGGGGAAATTGTACAGTGTAAAAATAATACTTAAGAATGCATCATTTCAGTTAGAGAATGTGTAGATGTAACACAGCTTCATTCATAGACCAGAGGGACCCAGCACAAAATCTGGTTCTCTAAAAATGAAGGAGATGCTGACAGACTGATCTCAGAGTCAGCTGACCCACTAGAACCCTTCCAGCACGTACCATTCCCAGCTCAGAAGCACCCAGTTTTATATTCTGCTGAGAAAAAGAAGGTACACAATAAAGAGTACATAACTATATGATTCTATTTACCTGAAATTCTAGAAAAGGCAAACCTAACTTTTAATAGCAGAAGCAGGTTGGTGGTTGGTTGAGGAGGAAGGTGAGGGATTGACTACAGTGATCAACTTTCTAGGGAACTTTCTGGGCAGGTGAAATTGTCTGTAGTTTGCTGTGTATAAGTTCTATCTCAATAAAGCTGATTTTAAGGAAAGTAGCCAGCTTTGCTAGAAGAGCTGGAGCTCTTGCCTTGTCCAAGGTAAAGAAGCCAGGAACTCTGAAAGAATCCAGCTCGGGAAAAATACCATGACCCAGATGTGCTCTTTAGGGAAACTAAAGAACACAAAGTTATACTTTAAAACACACTTGATGAGTTAAAGTCTAAGAACAATAAAAACAGTTGCATTTCTCTAATTCTGTAAGCCTGATGGGTTTAATTAACTTAATCTTTCCCATTCCTAATACATGTGAACCACAGTTAACATTTTGATGTATAACTTCCATTATATATTTTTCTAACTTCATTATATATTTTTTAAATTCCATATTATAATTTCCTTCAAACTTGGAGAATTTCCTATGAAGATAGCCACAAAATAGATCTAAAGAGGAGATAAGTATTTTTTTAGTCTTTCTGTCAGGGAAAGGCTAGGGCAGAGAGTCGTGTTGTCTTCCATATAGGATGCCTTTCTTTCTGCTCATTGGCCAGATTTCTCCCACCGTCATCCTGCATGCCACCTGGGAGTTACTCTTTCCAGTCCAAAGTATCTCTGAAATCATTTCTGGAGACCACAGTTCCCTGCTACCATCTAATGCAGCTTTGGCCTTCCAGGGGGCAGAATAAAGAGTAGCTGTGGTCTGAACTACCACAGGGAAGATAAGCCTCAAGGTGGAAGTCTCCAAGTGCGAAATCACATCTCTCAAACTGGTAACACGCCCTTCTCTTGCAGCCTGCTGCCAAATGCTGGAGGTTCTTCTGAACTTGCTGATCCTGGCCTGCAGCTCTGTATCTTACAATTCCACAGGGGGCTACACAGGCATCACCAGCTTGGGGGGCATTTACTACTACCAGTTTGGAGGGGCTTACAGTGGTTTCAATGGTGCTGACGGGGAGAAAGCCCAGCAGCTAGATGTTCAGTTCTACCAGCTAAAGCTGCCCACGGTCACAGTGGCAATGGCCTCCAGTGGAGCCCTCATGGCCTTCTGCTGTCTCCTCATTGCCATGGGCGTTTTGCGGGTCCCATGGCATTGCCCCCTGTGGCTGCTGGTTGAAGGCTTGCTGGACGTGCTCATTGCTGGGGCGTATGTGCCAGCTCTGTACTTCTACTTCCACTCCCTCTCCACTGCCTATGCCTCTCCTGTGTGCAAGGAGAGGGAGGCGCTATACCAGAGCAAAGGCTACAGCGGCTTCAGCTGTAGTTTCCATGGGGGCGATATAGGAGCTGGCATCTTTGCTGCCCTGGGCATTGGGGTCTTTGCCCTGGGGGCCGTGCTGGCCATCAAGGGTTACCGAAAGGTCAGGAAACTGAAAGAGAAGCCTGCAGAAATGTTATCATTTTAGGCTTTTAAAAATATTCTGCCAAATGTAAGTGATGGAAGTTACTCTGAACCTTTGGCTTTCATGGAATATGTTGTGGAACTTGCCAGTGCTTGAGATGTAACAGGCCAACTTTGGTATTCTGCGTGCAAGCTCTGGTTTACATGAAATGTTGTTCTCTGATGTTAAATAAGCCTGGTTCTGGAGTCCTGTTGGTGAGGGACTAACCAAAATTATTTTAAAAAAAAAACCAAAACAAAACTGGAGTCCAAGGCCCACTAGGAAACGGCAGGTGCTACAGCAAAGTGCACTTCTTGATTAAAGAAAGGGAGATAACCACGTGAATTTGAAGAACTTTATCTTCAAAGTTCATGAAAAGCCACATATAGACATAAGACAACATTTCAGTCTGAACTTTTCTAAACACAGCTGTCTTAAGCAGATTAGCCCTGAATATTTTCCACACTGAACTCTGTGGTCTTTCACTTCCTTAATGCTCTGGATGGAGGGGGTGGGAATGCTGGGGAGACTACTCCTGTAATATTTAAGTTGGAAGTAGGCGTGGGCTGAGGAAAGAGGAATCAGATTAATTTGCTGGGTTTCAAAGAAGCTATTCTAAGAAGCCCCTTACAATGGCCTTGAGAGCTCAATAAATGTTTTGTACCTCTTGTAAATGTTCCATTGTACAAGAATAAAACTCGACATCTGGAATTCAGGATCCATTTAGAATAAAAGAATGTAAAAGCTTTCCCAAGAGAAGAATGCTACTTTTGGCTAATTTCATGTTTTCTTATTGCATGTTAAATTATGACTTATGGCACATTACAATATTTTCTTGGTACAAGTGGATATGTTCTTTGCTTTACGTGAATCTAATAAAGATCCAAAGAAAAATTTTAATTTGGAGGTGACAGTTCTCTACAATACATTTATAATATTATCCCCTTAAATACCGATAAAACCACATTTAAAAGGTAAGTTCTATTTGGGTTTAGAAAAGGAAATAGTATGTATATATGCTTGTATATGAATAGGAAATTTCTTGAAGAATACATAAGGCATAAATGTTATTTGCTTCTGGAGAGCAGTTTTTTTCATTTTATGCATGGCTTGACTGCACATATATTTTGTTTTAGATAAAAAATTTCACTCTTTTTTCACAAGTGCAGTGCAAAGGAAGAAATAGATGTATAATTAAGCAGAGTATTAAATGATCAGCTAAAAAGTAGCTTCACTGAGAAAGACATTACTTATAACAAAAATCTCACATCTTTCAGATTCTCCACTTCCCTCTACAGTGCCCTCTGCTGTCTTTCTGGTGACTTGTCCCATCTACCACAGAAATAAAACTGCTACTCTGATAGTCAACCTTTTTTCTCTTGATGTCTATGACTCTTTCTGCACAAACAGGATACTTGGAAATAGCTAAGCCACGTCAGGCTGGCTGGTACTGTAACAATATTCATGGCCATATTACTTCAACAGACCCAGCCAACATCATTGGCCCCGGCAGTAGACCATTATTCCTCTCAGCTGCTGCAGTCAGTGGGATAGTTGACAAGATCTAGATTTATTCCACTTCAGCCTAGCAGATATGTGCTGCATAGGTTACAGCTTCACTGTTTTAAAGAAATCTGTCCCAAATGGAAACGTTCAGCCTTCCACATCTTGTAGTAGTGTGGTAGTCCTATTTCCCTTCAGAGGGTGAGATGCTAATGTGTTCAGAATGAAAACCAAGACAGACAAAGGTATTGCGTAGGAGTACTCACTCCCCATAAATTGGAACGATGTCTGAGTCAATTTACTTGCTCTACTATAAGGAGAGAGTAGCCAGTAGCTTATAGTGCTTGGGCAGAGAGTGGGTAGTTCTGATCTGATGTTATTTTCGGATTTAAACGAGAGGAATGTAGCTTCTCAGCTGCCAGAGCCCTTGACTGCTGTGCTCCGTGGACCTCTTAGGAATCCGTGTGGGCCCAGCAGGAGATAGGATCAGTGAGCCCAGTAGCTGTTGTACTTTAAAGATATCAGTGTTTAGCCGCCCAGTTTATAAATGTCATGGTCCGCCTAGTGCAAGCCTGGGCAGACGTTTTCAGGGCAAGGGCTACTTCTAATTTTCTCCCAAGTGTCAAGGTCCACGAGCTATTTATTTTATTATTCAGGTAGTTACCCCCAAATTGCTTGGTGGTCCACCAGTGGACCATGGTCCACGTCTTGCCCAGCCCTGGCCAAGTGATTAGGAGGTTTTCTTGATTTCTGGGGAAACAAACTTTCCATAAATTCATCCTGTTTCTTCTTAAATCTCGCACTAAGCTCCTTCCATTTTATAAACATTTCTGAGTAGCATTGCCATTCACTTGTATAACATTTTATCATTTTCCAAGTATTTTCATGTCCTTGCTTTCATTTGGGCCTCGCCACAGCCCTCCATTTGTCAAAAGAAGTGTCTGGGGCTTAGAGCTGATGATAAGGCACTAAAGAGCTGGCATATGAGCCTGGCACTCCCACTCTTAAGTTCTGTCTCTGCTTTTCTCTCAGTTCTGTCTCTGAACCCCAAGAGAATGATGGGCGACCTCAGAGGTATGCCTTAAAGAGGCTGGGGCCTCTGTTACTTACAAAGGAGGGCTGACCTTGCACAAGAAGACGTTCATCTATTCACCTGTGGACTCCCACTGCCTCATGACACTTGTGAGTTCTTTAAACTTGTAAGAAACCCACAAGTGGACAGCCCAGGTGTCCATCAGTAGGATCCTGGTTGAACAGACTGGTCCATCCACATAATGGAGTTAGAGGCCACACAACAAAGAGTATGGACAAGTAGGAGCTGATCTGAAAACATCACTAGGAAGAGTAAGTGACAAAAGGCAACACGCAGAACAGTGTATGTGGTATGCTTCCTTGTGGAAAAAGCCAGGAAAGGGGGGTTGAAATGCAGATTTCAGTGCTTGTATTTGCATAAAGAAATACTGTAAATTTTATTAGAAAATCATGCAAGTGGCTGAGTGTAGAGAGCAAGGTGGACAGGGACATGACTGATTTTTCTTGGTTTATTCTTTTTTATGTCATTTTGATTTTTAAAAAACTTTAAATTTGGAAATACAGATTTATAAAACATTGCAAAAATAGTACAGAGATCCTGTGTACCCTTAACCCAATTTTCTACAATGGTAACATCTTGTATAACTTTAGTATATCACAACCAGGAAATTGACAATCTTATTAGACAAAGCTTACGTTTCACCAGTTTCACATGCAGTCACGTCTGTGTGTGTAGTTCCGTGCAGTCTTATCACATGTAGATTCATAGGACTACCACCACAATCAAGTACAAAACAGTTCCATCATCGGGTATCCTTTTGTGCTCCCCCTTTATAGTCACACCCACTCCCCTCCCCCACTCCCATTCATCCCCAACAACCATAGATCTGTTCTCCATAGCTATCATTTGTCATTTCGAGACTGTTACATAAATGGAATCATACAGTATGTAACATTTTGGGATTGGTTCTCCCTGCCTCCATCATCATTCCCTTGAGATCCATCCAAGTTGTGTGTATCAACAGGTCATTCCCTTTTATTGCTGAGTAGAGTATTCCTTGGTATGGATGTACCAGATTGTTCAACCATTCGCCATTGAAAGACATTTGGGTGTTTTAACTTGGCTATTACAAATAAAAGTACTGTGAACATTTGTGTACATGTTTTTGTGAAGACCTAAGTTTTCATTTCTTTAGGATAAAGTGCTCAGGAATACAGTTGCAGAATTACATAGTAAGTGTATCTTTAGTTTTCAGAAAACTGCCAAAAATTTTCCACAGTAACATTTTGACTTTTCCATGAATACTGAAAAGAAAACAAAGGTTGTTAATGTTGAATCTGACCATATCCTTAAAATCAGCTCATCGGTATTTCTCTAGTCTGACCTAGTTTTCCTGGGTGAGTGATGTTAGCGTTAAATCCTGAATCTCTCTCCTCCTAGGTGTGGTACAGATAGTGGAAGTGATATTGAATGGGATGGTTCTCATGTGTATCGTGGCTTCCTATTTTGTCCTTGCTGGATTCAGTGCCAGCTTTACCAGCGGTGGCGGCTTGGGGAACAACTATTACTCACCGTTTGAGGGCACTGAGCTGGAGCAGGTTCGGCAGCTGGACCAGAAGTACACTGTACTCCGGGCACCCCTGATATACGGTGGTGTGGCTGTTTCTCTGGGGCTGGGTGTCCTCACCATGGGTGTTTTACTCCAAGGAGCCAAGAGTCTAACCAAATTGCCAAGGAAGTGGCTTCTCCTGGAGGCCGCCTTCAGCCTCCTGGCAGCAGTGGGCTACTGTGTAGGCATTGGCATTTACCTCCACGTAGCCTTACGGATCAATGCCACAGACACTTGCAAAACAAGAGAGAGGCTCTATGCTCGGAAAGGTCTCACATGGATGAACTGCCAGCTGGCAGGCACTGATGGAGCAGCAGCCACCTTTGCTTGTCTTCTTGTGATAATGTATGGTGCCAGTGTGGTGCTGGCCCTACGGAGCTACCGAGAACAGAAGCACTACAAAGACAGCCGGGAACAGCACCGAAATGACAGTGAGGCACCAGAATATCTATGGTCTGGAACACTCTGAGATTTTCTTTTGGAAGTTAAATTTCAACCCACTTGCCTTGTTTCTCTCAAAAAAATGGGTCCTTTAAAATCATACATTTGACAACTGGGGTTTTCACATACTTGATTTTATAAATACTCTTTTTGGTACCAATGCAAAGCTAGATGGTTATCTCATTTTTCTATCAGTAAGTTTTTGTTGGCTTAGAGTTGGAAAAAAAAAAAAAATCTCCACCTTTGCTACAAAGAATATCAGAAGTTTGAGAATTCCCTTATGGTATATATGGCTCTTACCAAACGGTAAGGTAATGATTATGGCTAAGTGTAGCCAAAGAAATTCTGAAAGTTGAGAACTACACATCAGGGATAGCAGGCCCAGTGTTATAGAAGAAATCTCTTTCTTGTCTTAACTATTTAACGTCACCAAAAGAAATGCCATTGTCCCTCGTATTTAGCCCCTGGGGAATGACTTTAAAGCAGTTGTATGAATTCTGAACAACTACATTCTGACCCTCTTCTAGAGGAAACTATTCTGCCCATAGGGTAGTGTACGGTGACTGCCTGGATCCCAAGGAAACTTCTTTGTTACAGAGAGGAGGCTGGGTCTCTCATACATGAAGAGAGATGCTTGTAGCATGCATGTTCCTCCTTAGGATGTCTGCGTTGGAGCTGAGAGAAAATGTTTGGGTTTTTAGCCAGCATTCCAAGGTAGTTACTTTTTTGTTGTAAGTTACTCCATTGGAATTCACTTCCCTGAAATATTTTCTTAAATATGAAGCTTCCAAATAGTGAAAAATAAATTTCATACATTTCTTAAATGTGTTATTCAACTATTTCAAAGATAAAATGTCGATTTTACTAGACTATGAAGGCTTGTAGGAGCTTCTGCACTGCTGCATTCAGTGACTGTGCCCTATAGAGAAGGCCTTCAAAGGTTGGTTGTTTGTCTTATGACCCCGAATTGTTTTCATAATGTAACAGATCATTAATACTGAATCTTAAAAATAAACTTCTTTCACTAATTTTAAAGTTTTATAGCTGTTCTTGTATTTTACAACTAGTCTCACATTCAGTTTATGTCAGATGCAACTAAAAATACATTATTTATAAAATATAGGTCTTTTTCTAATTGTCTACTTGCTTTTCAATAGCTATTTTTTCATAATCATTGTTTTATATTATAAATAAGATTAAACTATTAATAAATTGAAACCAAGTTTTTAGTATTTCTAACAGTAATTTTGACATAAATCTCACAATTCTCCAATCTATACAGTAAGAAATCAGCAAACATAAGCCTGTTTCAATATATGTCAAAATGACTGTTAAAAAAATTAAGTCTAACCTGTTGACCATTTTTACCACTGTGTGTTTGCTGACTCTCCTTCCTCTCCCCCAGCCCACCCTCCCCTCCTCCCTTTAATACATTACCTTTCCTCAGTCCTCCCAAATCATTTTAATAGTTAATTCTTATAGAACCTGTCCAAAACAAAGGATCAAAACTGAACCTAATACAGAAATGGGAAATTATCTAAATTATACTTTTACAAAAAGTAAAGCTTGGAGGAAAGCAATCAATTAGAAATCTACACTGCTAGTTTAAAATACAAACACTTGTGCCACAGAAAGGTGCTTCCACTCTATCACCCTTAGGCCCACAGTTTCCTGAGGGATATAAAAGTTTAACAGCAGCAAAAATCAACCCATTTCCCACCCACCCACCCCCAAAAGAATACCCCACACATATTCTCACCTAGCACTTTCCCTCATTCCCTGAAACACGTCCCTAATAAATCTTTGCCCATGTCTGTGTTGTGCTTGATAAAATGAGGACTTTGATCTATATGACCCCAATGTTGTGCCATGCATGGCCCAGCTATAATACTGCTCCTGAGATTCAGCAAGTGAATATCGAGTGATTGGAGTCAATCACTGTAATCACAACACGCCACATCTGCAGTTTCCAACCTTGTCTTATTTCCTACCACTTGCTGGGAAGGCATGTCAAGATTTATTATTACTCACCTTTTACAGATAAGGACACAAAGGTTCAAGTGGCTTACCCAATAGCTGATATTTCGTTGACTGCTCAGTATGTGCTAGGTCCACTACTGAGCTCAAGAAGGATGCTTGCATCATCTCATTTAAGCTCACAACTTGAGATACTATTATTTCCATCTAACAATCAAGAAGAAGAAAAAAAAAAGCTGAGCCTTGGAGAGGTTAACTTGCCTAAAGTCAAATCTAAGTAGCAGAGGCAAAACTAGGACCCAATGAGTAAATAACACACTGAATGGAATGTGTTGAGTGATTAAATGTACTGTTGTGGCCATTGATGTACCAGGGAATTAATCTCACACAAAACAGTGAACACACTCAGAAAATTTCACTTCTGCCCGCTCTGGTATAGGGAGGTGTATATCCTATCAAAATGAGTTATTTGAGTAGATGGTTGGGCATTGAGCCCAACACATTAAAGGTACTTAATGAACAGTTGGTGAACCAAGTTTCCAAAATGTTCACCTTGCTAGATGCGAAGGAAGCCTAAAAAATGACTTCAACTTGACCTTTATTTGGAGAGGTAGCTAATCTGCTTGGAAGTCCAGAGATTTGGGAGACAACCAATGTGAGAAGCAGAGAGGAACAATTTAGAGGCTTATTTATATTATATTTTGTGGGCCAAAACCCACCACTATGTCTGAAGTTCTAATACCAAAGCCATTACATTATGGCAAATGTGGTGGCCAGATTATCCACTTAGCTCCTTTGTCGTCATCAGCAATATGATATGTTAAGGAGCTGCAGAATGTACAATTGAGTTTTCTCTAGTCAGCTAATAACCTGCATGTAAATAAGGACCATGTTTCTTATATTTGGGATTTAAAAAAAAAACAAAACAACATATAAACCAAGTCAGAATATGTTTCTCAATATAAAAAAAAATCTTTATTGCTATTTCAGCTTAAAAGGTGATCAAAAATATTTATTCTGCTCTGTCCTTAACTCATAACTTCATAGAGTGTCATGGAATGTGGTTTCATTTGTTATCTTGCCCTAAAGCAAGAATAAGCAGAAAAAATACTAATGGTGCTTTTGGCTATGAAACTAATTCTACATAGAAGTTAAGAGAAAATTACAGTTTCATGCTAAAATATTTATAAAATAAAATAACAGGTGTTCCATTTTAAAGCAAAGCCATGAAAAAGATATTCCATTTTATTTTATTTATTATTGTTATTGTTATTTTTTACAAACAATAGATTGCTGCAACATGCTCTGGCTCATATTATTGAATTAAAAAATTTAACACATTTTTAAAAATATCAAAAATACACTATAATGAGTCTTAGGACTACAATACGACAATGATTGCACAAAACTGTAAGATGAACTCACTGTTTGGATGACATCCACTGGCAACAGTGAGAGAAAACCCTATAGCATTTGGGAGAAGTGCATGAAATTAAGAATACAAGGAACTTATGTGTGATTGAATGATCACCAAATGAGGGAAACAGCAGGATTTACTGTAGCTGCTTTTCTCAATCTAGGAAGTGCTTACCCAACTATGGGGCAAAAGTCACTAACTGGAGAGAAAGACTAACTTGCCTCTGTGATTGGGGGAGTCTGAAAGGCTCCACCGAGAGGGAAGTAAAAAGTGACACAAGACAGTTCTATAGTGATGCTGCAGACATCACTGAATGGCTTGGAGACTAATTATTTAATAATTGGTACATTTATCAATAACAGCCAAGTGCTCCTTATGGAGGTCTCCTCATTAATTATTGAGTCGCTAGAGAAGGTGAGCCTGTGGCTTCTGAGTACCTGCTTTACATGGAAAGAAGAGCATCATTTGATATTCAGTAGATCAGCCAAACCTCACTAACTGGCTCCATCTTCTGAAAAATAGCACTCGCTACAAACAATTATAATAGCACCCAATGATTACCAAGCTGCTCGTGTTGGCTCTTCTATACACTAGGAAAATGAATTCATCAACTTATTGCACTCATACATTCTACAGTAGTATAATAAAGACTTCACTTGTATTAGGAGTGGTAATTCAATGACTTATGATAGCACTGTTGCGTTATAATATACCAACATTCAAATTTTCAAATATATTCCCAATCTATTTGGATAAAAATAAGAACCCCATGGCTGTCAAGACTCATGTATTTTTCTTTCTTCCATGGGACTGCAAACTGCTCCCATAAGCAGGAGTGATGTTCTTTCAGAAATTCTCTTAAAACTTTTCTATTAAATGGGAGGTACACACAGAGACCTGAGAATCATGCAGAGGACAGAATCTCTGGACTAGAGATCAACGGTACTCTGCCCACCTGGGGAACACATCCTCTGGTTAAAGTCCTACGAAGTAGGTTACATTCACTCGGAGACAGATTACTGCCTTTCACCACCTGACAGTCTAATCAGATCACACAATGACCATAAATGACCTCATAGGTAAAAAAAATTCTGTATATTTTTGGTAATGGGCTATGGCCTTTTTACCCTCTGTTTTAATACAGAGCAATTATAGAGGAAAATGAATTAAAGGAAGTTAAAAAAAAAAGAATAGTTTTGGTCTAGCCTATATTAAAGATTTTCAATACAACCTAATGTTTCCTGAAAATAAATCTACCACTCAGAAGAACATCTGCAATTTTAGAGTTTTTCTGACTAAAAACTAAATACTTAAGTAAATACATTTACTTTTGGTAAAGTCATTTCAGAACTGGTTTTTGTGGTGGTTCCAATAAGTAGGGTAACAAAGAGAAGACTAGAAGAGGGTTCACAAAGACTACTATTAAAGTAGTCAAAAACAACTTTCTTCTCTAGACAACATCACTATTCCATAACTCAAAGGTTCTGCTATCTGGGTAGGAAAAAGTTTTACATCACTCATTACTATTATCTTGAGTAGTTCCTTCATTTTTTTCCATTTTCCCATATAAAAATAAGGCAACACATTATTGTTCCTATCTTTCTAACAGCACCTAAAGCTTTCTATGAACCACTATGTTCCCCACTTCAAATCAAGACCTGAGTTCTAAAATTTTGCAGTAGCTGACCAGTAGTTTGACATAGGGAAGTCAAGTGTTCCTGACAATTTGGGGACTCAAATTCAGATTCTTGAGGAGTTGAACACTAGACAGCCATTGGAGTGGTATGGAATCCCCCAAGAGCATATCTCACTGAACCATGTACATGGGTATGGGACCTCTGAAAAGATGAAGATACATAACCATTTATGGACAGGCCATCTGGTTTTCCACTATTGCTTTAAAAAAACAAAAACAAAAAAACCCTATATATGGATATATCAACCTTATCTTTAACATTGTTTCTCATGAAACAAATTAAAAATGGTCCCACTCTATTTTCTTTCTAATTGTCAAAGTATTCTAGAAATTCAAAGCATATTCCCCATTGGGTAAAAATCAAGCAATGTCAAAATTTTGTAGGAATAAATAGGACTTCATTTTCCTAAGTAAATCTTCTAATGGAAAAGTCAAGAGAACAGATATATGGAAGAAACTGCATTTTACTAGGGTTATGTGGAATGTGCAAAAAAATACATAAAAAAATAAATGGGGTTTAATGTAAGCTTAGGACTTTAGCAATTAAGTCTTTCTTATATTAGTAATTGAGCCCTGTACTCTGAAATCATGTGAGGTGGATAAATAGTTTTCAGGAAAGTACTGTTAAACATTAGATGTGAACTCAACTCACTTGTGACATTTTAGAAAACTATCCCCTCTGCTGTAGAATAAGAGAAGGAACCTGTCTGAACGTGAGTTTCATCCATCCTTCTGTTCTCATTCAGCCTCAGTCTGTTCAGGGTCATCTGCTATAACTCAAGATTACTTGGATATGAGCGGCATCAGCTTTGGCCCTACATACTAGGAGACTGACTGCCAACTCCATCACATACATGTTATGGAAAAAGGTCAATTCCCAAATGCGTCTCGTGATCCGCTGGGAAATTCCTAGCAGGTGTCACATTTGTCAAGGAGTTATTCTCTTTCTGTAGTTTGGGGGTAAGTAATCTTAGTCCTCACTCCTTTTCCATCTTCACCCCCAAAAGAAGATCCTACTTCACCAAGTTTCTCAGGAGCTTTCACAGTCTGACATCCACTAGTTAAACCAATTTCCCAGGGCCCTTCCTAGTACCCTCTTAGAAGGCTCCAACACCCAGTGATCATTCTGGCTATGGACAAAGGTGCTGGGGCTGCCTCTAAAAAGATTGGCTCGAGTGCAGATTCAAAAATAAAAAGTTCACAGTCAATGAAAAGTGCTCTCATTACATTACATACATAAATTATCTGTTTGATTGGTTCTACATTTCCAATAAACATCATTTCGATAGGCTGTATTCTCGTAGAGAAGAATGAAAAGCCATGTGACTGGTCACATCACATCCCATCAGTTAGGTTGAGATATAAGGTGATTTCTCTGTCACAGAGATCCATCAGCAGCAATCAGTAAAGGGAATCATCTTCAGTTATTTCCTCCACAGAAATAGTCCCTTTCCTGCCCAGGCAGGCAAATTCTCAAAATTATCCTAGGAGAGAAAGGGTTAATGGCAGGTGGTAGGACTGATACAGATAACATCTGCTTTCTTCCCAGTAACTCTGGGAATTCCAATGCACGTTAAATGTGAAACTTAACACTGATGTGCTGACTAGCTTATCCAGAGCAGACCCCCTGATAGCTCTCATCATTTTTGGCTCTGAGTTCTACCCACCTCATCTATGGTTTAGAAATGCAGAAGCAAATGCCTCTGGAAGGGTTCCCCACCTCAACACTACACAGCCTTCCCTAACACTGGGGGTCCTGGAGCAGGATTACAGTGCTGTGTCAAACTCCTCTGGGAGCTCGGTCCGATCCTCTTCATTGGGCTCAGGCTCAGGCCTGCTTTCCTGGTGTTTCTTCATTTGCTCCTTCACTTCTTCTTCTAGGTCACGAGGTACAACAAACTGATCTTCTGGCTCCAGCTGAGTAGGGGCAGCAAAATAGCCAGTTTTCTTCTTGGGTGCTTCTGTGGCCACTTCAATAAGGTTCAGGCTATCTTCTAGGGGTACAATAGAGCCATTAGAGAGCTTCTTTCCATAGAGACAGGAAGTAGAGGGAGACTTCTGTAATTCCATCCTGTCCTTGCTCACTGGCAGAAGTATGCCACTATTCACACTGTTCTGTCTTCGGATCCCAAAAAAGAATCCTCTCACATGTTCCTCAGGACACGGGGCAGGAGAATTCTTTGTGAGAGTGGGCAAGTTCTCAAAATCCCTTCCCCTACAACAGTGGATATCTACTTCTACTTCTACCTTGCTGCCATTTGTTATGACCCCTTCGACAGGCTGGTCATCATCACTGTCCAGGCCATTGTCAGAATGGTTACTTGAGAAAGTCGCACAAGAAGGCTGGCGCTGAAAAACCCCAGTGGAGGGTGTTGGATGGAGACTGCAGCGTCTCTCTGGCCTTGGAAGCAAGCCAGCATCCAGGCCAACTGTGTTATGTTCATCAGAAGCAGTGGATCCCACCTCACTGCTCACCTCTGAAGTGGACATCTCGCTGCTGAATTCAGAGGCAATACCACTGCTGGAAGAAGGAGTGGTTGGCTTGGGCGGGTCCTTGATGGTGGTGGTTGAAGCAAATCCCACAGGACCTGGGAGACTGAGCCCATTCATCTCACAAGTGCAGCCTTCCTCACCAATGTTCAAATAAACCACCATAGCCCCCACATTGTCCTGACAACCATAGCTCTGGGCTAATGTGCACAGCTTCTTGGCAGCTGCTAATGGGTCTTGTACATGGCGTACTGCGTTGACAGCTTCTATATATGACAAGTGTTCCCACAATGCTTTGTTTCCCAGAATCAGCAACTCATCTTGAATGGTAAGTGTAGTGGAAGATATGTGGGGCTTGGGGAGTATCCAAGGATAGAGGTACGTACAACCCAGCATCCGGGTACAGCAGGTTACCCCATTCACTTTATTATCCTAGAAGCAGCAGAATACAGATTTTGAGAAACAAGCAACAATGACATATAATTTACATCTTTCTAGATTACAGGGCTCTATAATAAAACAGAACTGATATGTTATATGGCTTTTCCTAGGATCTGTATAATTTTAAGTAGACTTACAAAAATAAATGTAAAGAATTTTAAAAGGACAAAATATCATATGGTTATTACACCAAACAGTTCAGACAACTGAAGTTAAAACCAATTAAAATTAAGTGGTTCAAAGTCACCACCATCTCAAAAGATATTTTGCTGTAACATGAAGTACAGGCCTCAGCATGTCCTTAAACAGAGAAACATCTGTCAGAAAAACAATAAACAGAACTGTCATTAATTCTCTACCACTAGTATTCTCAGAGAGGCCAAAACTCAGATGAGTCACTAAAAGTGATTTCTCATTTAAAGGTACAGTTGGGACTGAAAAGATTCAGGAGGATATTAAATGGCTAAGAGAATCTCTGTAGCTAAATCATTAACTAATCTCTAAAGTTATTTAGCCTAGAAAAGGTTAAGTCTAAAATCTGTACCATGACTGACCTAATGTGTAAGGATTGTACCAAGAATAAATAGCAGATCAAGTCACAACTGATGTAATTCTAAACTTAAGAGGAAAAGGAATAACCCTAAATTATTGGTCAGGAATGTTCATCTGCCAGAATACTTTATACTGATTTCTTTTCAAGATAAAACCAACAAAACCTTTAAAGCCATCAATACATTTATTTCATAGTTGCAGTCATTCTCTGGGCAAAAATCCTGGCTCTCTCATTTACCAGAATTTGTCATAAATCTAAATTTTGTTTTCTTCAGCTATATAATGGAAATAAAAGCACTTCTCTCATGGGGATTACTGTGAAGATTAAGTAAAATAATGAAACTGTAGTGCTTAGCTAATAAGTAAACAATAAATGTCTATGGTTAAAACAACTTTTATAAAAATATTTCCTACTTGTCTAGGACACCCCACCCCGAAGAAAAACTGAAACGTTATCTAAATTCTGTAAAAACAGATTAATCACACACAAAGTTATCTTCTTTTATCTTTCATTTGTTTTAAATGAAAGACTTATCTAAGACTTAGTTCCAGAATCTTCACAGTATCAAACATATTATAACGATACCTTTTTTGGTTTTGTACATCCTTGGATAAAATCTAATATGGACAGTCCTTATACAGAATTTTGACAGAAAAGAAAGCTCAGAAATGGAACCACACAAATACAGTCCACTGATCTTTGACAAAGGAGGAAAGGCAATTCAATGGAGAAACAAATACTGCTGGAACAAGTGGACGTTCACATGCAAAACGAAGAAAAAGAATCTAGACATGGAGCTTACACATTCACAAAAATTAATTCAAAACAGATCAAATGTAAAACACGAAACTCCTAGAAGATAACACAGAAGAAAATACAGGTGGCCTTGGGTTTGTCAGTGAGTTTTGTTTTTAGATACAACACGAAAAGCACAACCCATGACAGAAAAAATTTTTTAGTGGGACTTAATTAAAACTAAAAATTTCTACTCTGCAAAAGACACTGTTAAAAGAATGAAAAGACCGGCCATAGACTGGGAGAAAATATTTATAAAACACATATCTGCTAAGGATTTGTTCCCAAAATTCACAAAGAACTCTTAAAACTCAACCATAAAGAAACAAACAAGTCAATTAAAAAGTGGGTAAAAGATACGAATAGAATTCTGCTTTGCAATAAACAATGTTCATTGCTAAAGTCTCTTTGAAAGCAAAAACTTATGCTAATTTCTAAATTAGGAGGAAAGCTAATAAGAAATAGTAGATAGTAATGCTTATTAAAAACAAAGCAAACAAACAAACAAACAAACAAAAAGGACACCACCAGAGCATACTAAGCCATATACAATATAAATAGGAAAAATATTTTGAAAGTTTGCCATTTCAGAAGATGGGGGTCAAATTAACTAAAGGGGGGACATTTACATTCACTTTCCAGGCTAGCCATACATCTAAAGGATCACAAATTAGGACTTTTCCTTTCTAAAATGGACCTCCACAGGCTCTCTGCAGAACAGCATTCACGAGATTTGGGGAGGAGTGACTACTGGAGAACAAGATTCACCTCTGTTATGATGGCTTTTTGGTCCTTCACCCTTTGAGCCTCCTCCACATCCTGTTCCAGGCTGAAGACTTTAGAGAGAGGCACTGGTTTCCCACCTCTGCACAGGACTGCTTGGCAAGTGCCAACGTTGGCTACAGTCAAGCTGAAACTACTTGTTGGATCAGCAGTGTCAGGGCGGATATAACAAAGGAGAGCAGAGGAGCCCAGCTTCTGACCAGCCATTCCTAATTTCCTGTTTAGAAATTTAAAAAATGAAGACATGGTACTAGTTTAAGAAGAAAGTGGCAGTCCTTCATGTCTGTAATTTCCTTGTTTTCCTGCCATGTGAGTGTGAACCAGCCTTACTCTCAAGGTGATGGTGAATAGAGTTCTGCCTTCTACTCTAAGCTGACTGAGAAAAAGGAATTTTACATAAAGGGTGAGGGTATGGGAGACAGTGAAAGTACATTTCTCTCTGCTCCTTCTGCTTGTGTCTGATCATAGACTACAATGGCCTAATTCAGTAGATTCAACTTTAGAGCATCAGAATCACAGAGAGGGCTTGTTAAAACACAGATTGCTGGGCCCCACCCCCAGAGTTTCTGATTCAGTGTGTAAGGGGCTGGCCCAATATCTACTTTCTAACAAGTTTCCAGTGATGCTGAGGTTGCTGGTCTTAGAACAATACATTGAGAGCCACTCACTTGGGTTATGAGTTCCTCGGAGGAAGGAACCATCATTTTCCTTGTATTTCTTCCATACACATGATATCCATCCTCCAGTACTTGGTATGCATCAGTAAAGCATAGAGCAGATGCTACCAAGAGATTTGGTTTCAAATTTTGGCTCTGCTGTTTACTGGCTGTAGATCCTTAACAAGTTATTTTTCTGAGAATTTTTTCTGATAAAATACCCACTTCTTTGGCTTAATTTGAAAATTAAAGACATATATGAGAAATGCTTGGTATAGTGCCCAGTTCTTGAGAGGTACTTCATAAACTAAGTTCTCTTTCCCAAATCCTTTATTTTCCCAAGTTTCTAGCTCAATTCTATTACTGAGAATATAATGCAACCTCTTTGCTTTGTGTTATAATGAGTGATAAAACCAGCTCAGGCCCCAGGCTGTTCCATTTCAACCTTAATTATACAAGTTTATGACCTGTCAATTGTCCATATCGTTTATGCAGCCCACCTGATGTGCAAGATGCTCCATTAGCTACTAAAATTTTCAATGAGTTAGATATACAGGGTTTTTGCCTTTACATGGCTTAGAAGATTGATTGGTAAAAATCCCAATAAGTATTCTAAATATGTGAACCTGATCAGGGCTTAACCTTTTGTAGGTCACTGACTCTTTGGAGAATCTTATAAAAATTTACCATCTTCCTTCCCTGAAATGTACAAATGCATATATCACACACAACCTTTTGCACATGATTTCTGGGCCTTCCAGATCCTCAACAGCCTTTGGGTTCAACAGAAAAAAACACTGATGGCCCAACAGGCTCTTTAAAGAACCAAAGTCCCCACATTACATGCTGATACAGAGAGAATGGTCATGACAGAAGAAACAAAATCTCATATTGATCCTGTACTTGTAATTTAAACCCTGACCTTGTGGCTTAGTGAGATTTATTTTCCAAAAGTAGAACTGAGTTAGGGATTATTCAACCCACCTGCTTACCTGTGAGATACCAAAAAGGTGTTAGCCATGAAAACTGTGTCATTTGTTGACTGCTGCACCTCTTCCAAAAGAACATCTGCCATAGTACACTGGAGTAGGCGAGGGAGCTCCTCATTTCGATCCCCATCAAACATGCCATATACAGCTCCCACCCCCTCTGCAAAGTTATCCACAGCTAGGGCAGATATACACAGCCTATCACAGAAATATAAAAAAGACAAACATCAAAGAAAGTTATTGGTAAAAGGATTATTCTCCAAGGGGCCTTCTTTTAAAAAGTATTAATTAAGTGTAGAGAACAGTTGTAAATCTTAACCTACACATGAACAAAGTGTTAGATAAGATAATTAAGCAGCATTTGAAAACATTGATGTTGTAAGAACTGAAGGAATTCAGCCACATTTATAGGCAGTACATTTTAGCTTTGCAATGCTGCCAAAGGCTGGAAAGATTAAGTGTTTTCTTTTAGTAGTGATTAAGGACTAGTATTGTCAAACTCCTTCAGCTAAAGAACCCCAGGAGCATGCCTATGGTTAAACAAGTTGGGTTTGTTATGCCCTGCAGCAAGGGAGAATGCACACCATGGAACTATGGGGTGTATAGGTAAAGGGTGTTGCAAAAACCTAATATAGGATATGGGCTTTGGTTTGGTCATTTTGTGGAAGGTCTAATGATGAAGGCTATCATACTAGATTGGGTGCTGTCAGAAAGCAGAGGCATTCTATAATTAGATATCTCAATAAATCTTACCTACAGGAAAAGATTAGTACAAGGGTAAAGCTGTAACTGGTACAGAAAGCAGCAGTTACCCATTTAGCCAGGAGAGTGTGTTTGGTATTTTTGTGGCCTCTGAATTCATCTTATTTTTGTCTCACAGGGATATTATCTGATGTTGGCATTCTGTGATTTGTTTATGTCCAACAAGAGAACATAGCCTAGTTTTCAGCATCAGATCAGTTCCCATATATTAGGAGCTACCTTTTTTTCTTTCTCAGTCGCCAAGGTCAAGATACTCACTTATTTCTCTGCCCTGCCATCTCAGCCAGTCCATGGCTCCAGAAGGTTGATGTAACTGTAGAATCATTGGTTGGCAATGGTTTCTGATCAATTTTCAGGGTTGTGATATGGCTGTGGGAAGTAGAAGATGGGAAGATTAAATTGTATATACTTCTGTATTTTATAAAATCCATCCAAACAATAACACATGTTTGTTGGTTTTTTAATAATCTGTTGACAGACCAAGATTCATTTCCAGAGGATGACTGGAAGTTGTGTGCTGACCTACTGGCCAAGAAGGAGGAGAGAAACAGGAAAGGGGTAGGAGGAAGAAACAGGATCCAAATATTGTTATAAGTGATACCATTCACTTCAATGAAAACTGGGCACAACAAAGATTTCTAAGTTTCACCAACTGTTTATTTATTTTAAGTATTATGATACTATGAAGTCTTGGTACAATGAGCAAGCTTGCATTGGCTCTTAGATAGTGTAATGTAATGTGATCTGTGCCACCTAAAGTATCTATGCCTGCTATGTAACAATATTCAGGGGGTGGCTGAGCAGTAACCACAGTGTGAGTTTTAATATAATGGACTACTGGATACAAAACATCTATCCATAACTGAATCAAAGAATAGACCTGAAGGGTTTTATGCTTCATTCATTCATTCTATTCTTTTAAATAATCAAGATTTCCACAGTCCTTACGAAGACCCACACATGGCTCGTAGAACTAAGACAATTTCAGATGTTTTTCTTACCTAAATGTGTCCAATGTCTTGTGTTCCAGAACCAGATTTGTATTTCCAGTCAGGTCAAGGTCTTGTAAAGTAGCGGGAAGAGCCTCTGGAATCAGGATTTCTGTTAAGTCATTGCAACTTAGGTCTACAAACTGAGAGGAAAATGAAGAAATCAAAAGAAAATACATCATGGGTAGTTAATTCTTAATTCCCTTATGTTGAATCTCTTACTATATCCTCCAAAAGAATTTAATTTCTTCCCAGGAATCAGCTAAATAAGACTGTTATCTCAAACTGCCACTTCCTTCTTCCAAATGAAAAGAGATCAACCTCATTCACATTCCTGACACTTCCCTCAGAGGGACATCATTCCAGTATATAAAAGTACCTGGATCTGAGGCAACTGCAGTATTTCTGGGAAAATGCTGATGTTGTTGGAGTGTGCAACAAGGGTGTGTAGCCTTTTGCAGTTTGCTATGGTCGTGGGAATGGTTTTAAGCTTGTTGCCACTTAGGTTCAGTTCCTCCAACTGCTCCAATTTATTTAGTTTGCTGAAAAAGAAACACCAAAATACCACATTGCACCCAAAATGAGCAGCTGCCAAGCAAATTTTGTACAGCCACAGAGTACAGAGGCGCCTGGTTCACTGCCAGATGATAGGTCATAATGAAACGATCAAGACACTAGCAAAGGGAAGGAAGGGTTCACCAAGGTGACTGCTCCTGCTGAATCCTGACCTATTCTGCCTCTCGGTGTGTTTCAGGGGCTGAAGCTGCCTTGCTTCTCTTACAGCTGTTGGATCTTGTGTGAACGAACAGCTTCCTGTTATGTGACTTACAGGAAGTAGCTGAATCAGCATCAGCCTATGGTTCTTGCTTCCCTGCTAACTAGTTCCAAAATACTGTGTAGGTTAATACCAGTTTATATTAATATCCTCAGCTATAAAATAAAGAAGTTGTACTAAATCATCACTGGGATTCCTTTCAGTTTTAAATTTGTACCATTACCTATTCATAACACAATCCATCTTCACCAAACATTTATTGAGTGCTTATTATAGACACAGTACTGTGTTAGGGACTATGTAACACACTGATTCACACTGTTCTGCTAGATTGAGGAAAGCTTTCTCCACAATAAGCAAGATAATTTAAGACAGCCTAACACCTTTATCTAGATTATTAGAAATTGCTCTGATTTCTTTTTATCTACTAATTTTAAAAATTATAAAAATAAACTGCTGTAACATGGAGAGACGTTTAGAAAATAAATCTACAATACCATCAATCTAAACAAACTATTAGTCTCATTTTGCTGAATTTACGATCAACTTTTCATATGCATAATTGCTTTACATAACAGATGTCACCCCAATAAGTCTAACAATAAAAATAAATTTAAAAATAAAAAATAATAAAATTTATATCTTGCCATTTTCATGTAACATATTACTTCTATTACTAGAAAAATCATAAATACTTTTTAATAACTAGGCTCAATAAATTAAAACTATTTTCTTTCTTATCACAATAGTACACATTCCCTTAAAAAAACTGAAAAATAGAGATAAAGAGAAAAAAGAAATCTTTTAATCCCCCTCCCAAAGATCTCTGATGATATTTTGGTGGAGAGTATTGTTGTTCTTTTTAATGCATAAAACTATATTTTTCAAATTAAAAAATGATTCTCTATGTTTTATAACTTCCTCTTTTTTAATTTAATAAATTGTAAAGTGTTGCCATGTCCAAATCTCATGCTATTCTACTTCCTGCTTTGATCTTTCTGACTTGTAGATAGAAATGCAGTGTCCCCATCTCAATCAGTCTCTTATTGAGCACCCCGGACTATGCTAGATTTTGAAAATAGTTCAAAAGAAACAGCAGATGTGGATTATGCCTGTGCAATTTTAACACTGTTCAGGAGATGATCTGACAGTGGGTGTATTATTCGGTATAGAATATACATTTTAATATACTGCTCCAAAATTCCATTCAGTTTTATTTCCAGTATTCACAGTACTCTAATTTTGTGTGATCTCCTGGTCATTCTTATCTTTACTCCTAACTTATTATTTTCATATTCTCTGATGTGTTCTAAGTTTTCTATGAGCCTGCTTCTGACTCGTCCAACCATAAGAATGTCACCAAATTTATTTACAGAGCATTTACATCTGGTATCTCTCAAAAGCTTCATAAACTAATAACTTGTCAGTGGTCTGTTATTTTCACTTTATGTGACTACATGTGAGGCCAACTGAATTAATCTCATAGGATTTCAAGGACACATCACATTCTGAATTTAAGATTCTACATTCATTTTAAAAGCCACTGTTTAAATTCTTTCCAGAAAGCAATCAAGTTTATCCTGCTTGTCTTTTATAAGCTCCCAATATCTCTTACATAAATACTCACAAAATTATAATCTCTATAAAGTTTTTCAGTTTATCACATCTCTAAGAAAATTTATAAAATAAGATTAGTAGAATCAAAAGTTTTGTTTTCATATGAATTATATCAAACCTGATATAATTTTAAGTAATACATATATATGTGTGTATATAGTTTCATTCAAATTATACCAAACATCATTTCTCTATTTTCTTCATTTTGAAAACATGATTTTTAATGACTTTCAATGATATAAATGGATTTTCCTGGTATCAAAAATTTTTTTTATCAAATGTATTTTGGAAGATATTTATTATTCCATTGACACTGTTTAAAACTTTGACCACATTAAATGTCTCTTATGTCTTCTCATAGGTGTAACCTAGCCAACTACTACTACTCATTTCTTCCTCCAGGAAGACCAACCCCACCCACAAGTTCTGTGCAGTGCAGCCAGCTACCTTTGCATATCTTTAGCATCTTGGATTTATTACACTGCACTGCAACTGCATATATACTTGTCTATTTCCTCAATTTAACTGTTAAGTTCCTCGAGGACAGATCATGTACCTTAATAATCACTGTTAACCCAGTACTTATACAGTACTTGACCACAGTAGGCATTCAATATATACAGAATGGATTTGAACTGCACAGGTCCACTTACACATGGATTTTTTTTTTTTTTCAATAAATACAGTCAGTCCTTCATATCTACAGGTTTCACATCTATGGCCAATGGCAGCTCAAAAACATATTTTTGCATTCCCAACCCTGGTTTCCCAATCACAGATCAAACATACTGTTTTTGATCCACTGTTGGTTGAATCCACATATGCGAAGGGCCAACTGTGGAGTGAGAAGTTATATGTAGATTTTCAATTTCATGAGGTTGGCGCCCCTAATCCTTGCATTATTCAAGAGGCAAGTGTATATAATGAATAAATTAATGAACTCAACAGATTTTTACAAAAGAATGTTAATAAGAGAATAGAAAAAACTGCCTCCAGAATTTATCTCATAAGCTTATACTTTTCTAGACTGAAAATGCTCAGATCATTCATTAATAATTAGAACTAATAATTAACACATTTTAAACTAAAACTTCTCTCATTAACAACTGGGTACAAACAGATTTTCCCATTAAACTAGTGGAATCACAGCATCAGTAAGTCACTTAACATAAAGCAAGAACACCCAATAAGATAGCTGCAACATAGTCTGACCAATGCACAATTCATGTAATTTGTCTGAAATACCAAAGCCTGCATTAATTTACCTTGCAGGGAAAGTCTGTAGCTGGTTGTTTGCAAGATGCAAGATTCGCAGGTGTGGGTGCCCCACCAGGACAGGCACACACTGATCAGTCAGGAGGTTATTGGTCAGATAGAGCAGCTGCAGGGCACTCAGACTCTCCTCCCCAGCGCAAGCAGATGGCAAAGACTCCAGACAATTTGCAGATGCATTCAGGTATCTGAGACTGACAGAACATACACAAGTCATCATTTCCTTCATGGTTATTTGTTCCTTTCTTATGTAGAAACCATCATGCCATCTCAGTAGGGAACACTGCCATTGCATACTTCCAATCTCATGACAAAAGTAATTTCTTCCAAGTAGCTTTCTCTAAATTGATTCTAAACAACCAAAGTTCCTTTTACTCAACTCATGCAAGCCAAAGAGAGAGGAAAGAATACAGGATTAGTTGTGGTCCAGCTTCTGTAGTGGCTTGATTCTACTCTAGCTTCTTACTGTCTGTATGTTTCCCAAAAGAGTGCTGTTGAGTATCATGTTCACAAATATCTGAACTGTAAACATACCCTAAAGAAAAATTTTTGTCTGATTTCAACAGCATATTTATTCAGCCAAACCCCGTATAATTCCCTAATTATGGGCATATAGGCTGTTTCCAACAGTTTGCTATTATAGACATTGTAATGAGCACCTTGTATCTTTATCCAATTATTCCTTTAGGTTACATTACAAGAAGAATTTGTGGGGTCAAAGGATATACATAACTTTAAGGTTTACATATATGAAGACTGTCCAGAAAGTATCCAGCCATGTAATATGAAAAATAGAGGCATTTATGGATGGATTTTTTCCAGACAGCCCTTGTATATATCCAAACTGAGCTTCAGAAAGGCTATACCAAATTATACACAAGAAGGACGTAAGAATGCCATTGGCTCACACCTTTGTCAACACTATCATAACTCATTTTAATCTCTGCCAATCTAACAAGTAAAAACATGGTAAGATTTTTAAAAGTTGCCTAGCATGGTATTTGGTATATAGATATAGCATACTAGATAAAAGGCAGCTAATATTATTATTATACTTGTTGTGTGTTCTTAAATCTTCTCTATTTTGTGTGCTCTACATCCCTAATTAGCTTTTAAGCTGTTGAGGGTACTACATCTGTTTGAGTCTTTGTAAATTCCAAATATGCTCTGTGCAGTTAGTATTAAATTACTATCACTGATAGTTTGCTACAGTTGCAAAGTAACTTCCTTTCTACAGAGTCTCAGGTTGTAAACTAATTTTATTCAGAATGTCATTAAAACTAAATGAAGTGTTACATATGTATTACTAACAAATACTTGTTAATTAATAAATGTAACTGCATTAAGACTCCACATAATCCTTCCAAAAAGAAATTTTCCTTTAAACATTCTTTGAAATTTCCAAAGATTTTATTTTTAGGGAAGTCCAACCAGGAGTATTATACATTAAGGGAAGTATAAGGGGGTTCCCTGGTGGTGTAGTGGCTAGGCTTTGGAGCTCTCAGTGCCACAGCCTGGGTTTGATTCCCAGCCAGGGAACTACCCACCCCACCCCACCCCACCCCCCGCCAAAAAAAGAGAGAGAAGTATTAGCTGACAAATAAAAACCCAGACAGACAGTGGTGTGCTAAATGCTTTTTGTATGCCTTCTTAGCCTAGGCCTTATGTTAAATCACTACTGCTTATCTCTGTTTTTTCCATTTCTAAACTGAAGACAACATTCATTGTCTTCTCCATATTGCAGAAGAGAAGTATAATTAAAAACTAGTTTTCATTTTATGGTGATTTTGGATATTAATATATAAAGTCATTATTATTTATTGTTAATTTAAATAAGAAAGCAAACACTTTTTGGAACAATGTTACCTTTAAATGCAGTTTTCAAAGTAGTAGTAAAAAAGTGCTGCAAACACAGAATGAAACTTAATGATAGCTTGGAAAGTTATTAATAGAAGCAAAAACTAAATTAACTGTCATGGTATGTCCTTTTCTCCTAATCCAAGAGTTGAAAATTTGCCACGGAAGCTGTATCATAATACTGTAACTTCTCTTTAAAGGTCATAATTGAATTTGTTTTCTGAGATGAAAGCCTGAACCTTGCCCACCTGTTTGAAATTGTTTACAACACTAAAACTTAAGTATTTGATGGTTATTTCAACTTTTGAATTGAAGATTACTGCTTCATAAAACAGTGTCATATTTTATTTCATAGAAATTGCAAATAAATCTCCACCCATAGCCGAACTGTGAGGTAAACACTGTAAATAAAGGTCTAAAGGTCACTCCAATTACCAGTCAGGACAGTTTATTTAGCCAACGATTCTGCTCTTCTAAATAAAATCTATAGTACTTACTTTAAGGCCTTGGAGAAGAGGGTATCTGGCAGCCTTGTAAGTAGGTTATGCTGAATATCCAAAACCTCTAGAGGGATGTGCTCCACCAGTGCTGGAAGGTTCTGCACGTGATTGTGTCCCACCATCAGTTTTCTAAGACTCAAGCTACTAAGAATTCTGGGTGGGGCATGAGGTGGGGAACAGCACAAAGAAACAAAGAAAAAACTTACTTACATCTTTCTTTCTGAGTCTGTTCTTGGCTATTTAAGTAAAATCAGTAAACAAATAGAAACATACACTTCTAGATTGTATAATCACTAACAAGTGCATGAACCAAGAAAGCAGACACAGCCATATGTTTGTTCACCCACCACCCACCAGGAAGTCATTAAGGTCATTCATTATACAAAAAGGTGAATTAACGAAAGCAAACAGCACAGAACAGATCTAAATTAAAATAGCAATTCCTAGAATAAATCTATTTAGATTTTAGGTCTACACGGCACCAAAAATTCAGTGAATCTATTAATATAATTGACTAATATATTAATAACAAAACTTATTATAACGAAACTACTATTTATTCAGTGCTTAAAATGTGCTAGGCCATTTAATAATGAAGTTCAGAAGAGTTAGTGAGTTTGAAATTTGCCAAAGATCTCACATTGAATGTAACAAATGGCACAGCCAGGATTTGAACTAAGGTCTGACTCCAAAGGTAGGGTTCATACCTACTGTGTTGCAAAGCCTCTAGTTTAATTTTATAGACTCCACTAGGTCATAACCACACATTTAGCAACTTAGTGCTTTTGAATATACCCTTTACTTCATACCCAAACAATTCTCTTTCCCTATCCACATACAGATATCCCACCATCTTTAAAAGTCAATTCAAATAATGCATTCTCCATGGAGCATTCTCTAATTATTCAAAGTTCTGAATTTCTAAAACATTTTATTTATACAATGTAATGATGAAGAGTGAAGATTTTGTAATAAGGATGTCTATATTCAAGTGTCAGCTCCCATCACTTCCTAGATAAGTGAGACCTTGGGCAAGTTACCTAGCCATTCATTCCAAGCATCAGTTTCTTCATCTATAAGCTGAGGATAACAGTACCTATATAATCAGGCTGTCAATAATTAAATAAGATAATAAGAGTGAAGTTCTTAGATCATTGCCAAGTTCATAATAACTTATCCAATAAAATTTATCTATTATTAGTATCCTATCACCAAACTATGCATTTGCCATCACTATTTCTTCACATCACTTCACACTGTCAGGTACTCGATATTCAAAGAACAAATGAATGAAAGCACCTATGAAAGGCAACCTAATCAAGGAAAATAATTAAATACATGCATACAAACATATACATTAATATGTACATACATAAATAATATATACTTTAACACATACTTACCTCATAGGAACTTCTGTCAGAAGATTATAGCTCATATCTAATATTTCTATCTTCTTTGCTTCACAGGCCCAGTCAGGGACACACTCCAGCAGGTTTCTGTAGAAAATAATGAGAAGTCATCATTTTAAATGATGAATGGAACTCATTTCACTAGTCTGTAATGTATCTGTTAACTGGCCCCTGAGCCCCTTGAGGGCTGCAGCACTAACCCCAAGGCATTCTTGGTACATACACTACCTGTAATACAGTAGTTAGGTACTCAATCAATGTTGATAGAAAGGAGGACAGAGATAAGTATAGAAATATTGGACCAATTATGCTATGTGCTCAAAGAAGATACAAAGGCTTTCTAGTAGTAGGAAATCACACATGTGGTGGGATGACTGAGGGAGAGATGAGGAAAAGACTTGATGGAAGAAGTAGGATTTTAAACAAACCTTTGATGATGAGCTGGATTTCCACAGATAATGGCTGAGGGAGAAGAAAAGCAAGTTCTGGGGAAAATGAACAGAATGGATAAAAGCGAAGAAGTAGGGACAAAAGATAAGTACTGGTGGGAGGAGTTTCAAATCATTTAGAATTAACTGAAATATTTAGTAGAGCACTGGGCAGACACTTAATAAAAGAAATTTTATTTTCATATGTTACTTAGCTTCTCTAGATCTCAAAGTATCTGTTGATTGATTGTTTGATATGATGAGACAAAATGAAGTAAGAGCTGTGAGAGAAATGCAGATACTGCTATAATGGCTTAGTGAAGGGAATCGCTTTGCCTGAAATGGAACAAGGCAAGCCCCCTAAGAAATAACATCTGGGTTAGGATTTGAAAAATGTTATACAATGACCTGAGGCAAGGGGACATTCCAAGAATGAGGTGAAAACATGAGGTATAGCACAGAGGCAAGAAAAAAAAATGGCATGATACATGTGGAAATAATAATAAGCAGGTCGGTGATGCTGAAGCAGCAAATATGGATCAGAGAGTGGTAAGAAACATAGCTGGAGAGACCTAAATCATGTTTAGACTTTATCTTGCAGGTACAGGGGGATCACTAAAGGGTTTGTAAGGAGTGGAGAGACTGTGAGTTTTGCACTTTAAATAGCTCACTCTGTGACTTCTGGCTGAGGTGGTTATATTAGTAAAATGAAGAATAATCAGGAAGCTGTTGCAGAATTCCAGATAAGAAATGATATGGGACTAAATGAGTGGTAATACACATGGACGGGAAGGGAGGGACTTCAGAAATATTTACGAGTCAAAATTCAAAACTACTTAGAGATGGATTAGACATGAGAGTAGAGCAGAGAAGAATCAGAAATGACTTTCAGGTTTCTAGCCTAGATGACTAGGAAGAAAATCCTATCTAGAGAAAGGACTGATAAGCTCCAAATGAGGTAGGAAATCGTGAATTTATAGTGGTGTCCATCTGAGTATGATTATTTTATGCTAATGCCAAAAGCTGAAACAGACACAAGACAACAAGGTAAGATGGGGTGAAGGGTGGATAATGAGTTTAATTTTGCACATATTTAAGGCACTTGGAGAAATGCAAGTCTAAACTAAATGTCTTAGTATGAAACTGGACACTTGGATCTGAGGCTGAAAGAAGAGGGTCTGGCTGATGATCTGGATGACCCTGACACTGAAGTGTAGCTGAATTCACTGGAGTAAATGAGATCATGTCAAATGAGAAGTACAGTGGAATAAGCAACCTTTAAAGAGCTAGCTGACAAAGAGTACACAAAAGAGACAGAAGTAATGGTCAAAATGGCCTGAAAAAAAATCAGATCATATTAGCCAGCTGAGGAAATAGCATGTTTGAATAAAAGACACCATTAACAGTGTCAATATGGAAGAAAAGTTCCATAAGAGAAGGTATAAAGCAAATTGTGGTGGGATATAAGCAAACGAGAACTGAAGAAACGGAACCAAACCATGCAAATAATTCTTGAGAAGTTTGAACAAAAAGGGGATGAGAAGAATTAGTAGCTAGATAAGTCGCAAGACAAAGGGAATTTTTGTATTTGTTTAAGACAGAAGAGACATGATTGTGTGTATAGACTGAGAAAAAGGAAGGCACTGAACGTACACGTTGGGAGGGTGACTACCGAAGCAGCAGGAATAAAGTGGACGGGATCAAAGGCACAGGTAGCAGGACTGGCCCTGAACAGAGGAAAGAAGCTGAGAAGGAGTATGAATTTACAAGGATTTCAGCAAAGTGGCAGGAAGCTGAGGGACATCACCTAAGATGGTCTCTTTTTTCTCAGTCAAGTAAGAAGCTAAGCTCTGGAGTGGAGGAGATGAGGGGCAGTGCACTTGAGGGAAGCTGAGTAATTTGGAAAAGACACCCAGGACACTAGAAGGAGCTGACAAGAGAAAAGACCGATAAGCTCCAGATAAGGATGGAAAGCATGAATTCATAGTGGTGTCCATATGATTTTCTTCAGAAAGGATCAAATTTAGTGGAGAAGGTAAACCTTACTACTGAACCATGTTGAGGTTCTACTAGGAAGATATGGTAGAAAGAAATGCATGGAAGGGAATCTAGAACAATAGTTTAATAATAATGATGATAATAAAGTTAACAAAAAGAAACCTCACTGTAACAGCCAATATCTTGAGAGACTATTTTATGCCAGGCACTGTGCTACATATTTTGCATTTATTATCTCATTTAATCTTTGTAACAACCCTCACCGAATAGGACCCGGCTCATCTGCTCCTGGCACTCTATATTCACAGCACTTACAATGCTCCCCTGTAACTCTCCACTAGACGATAAAACTCAACCACTAAATCCTGAATGCTTAACATGTTAAAAATGAATGAAGGAAAGAAAGCAAACCTCATTTATGTTTTCTTGACCACCACCATAAGTAATAAAAGCTTAAATTAATATCTCTCTGAAAATCAGATCAAAACGGGTCACAAGAATATCAAAAGAATAATAAAAATTTAAAAGTAAACCACTATCTAAAAAGCAAGAATTATCTAGTTCTGATTGGGAAAAAGAAAATCACTGCCATGATTCATCTCATCCTAAATCCACGGACCTTAAGAATATGTAATTGACAGGCACCTTTCTGCTTCAAGAGAACCCTTTAACTAGACAGTGTGGCCATTAAACTTATTCCTCCACACATCCTTCTGCCCTTTTCCAGGTTATCCAAATATTTCAATACATTTAGGTTTCTTGTACCTCAAAGCCACCAAATTATCCACATACATCTCTTAAATATTAAAAATCAAACAGCGCCACACTCACCTGGAAAGTTCTAGAGAACTGAGAAGACTAGGTATTGGATATACATTCACTGCTGTCAGCCCTAATCAAAATACAAATAGGTGTTAGTGACATTCCCTAAAAAAGAAAGTGACTGAGCATAAACCAGGCAAAAGTGGCTTAGTGAGATCATCAGGGAAAACTGATGTCATTTACAGAGATGAACTAAAGCTAAAAACCACTCGATAACGCACATTAACTGCTTGATCCCAATTTGAAAACCAAATACACCTAACTGGAGGATCTTGTGTACTACACTTGCTTCACACTAGATCAGACAGTTGTTAAATGTTAATAGTAACTACTTACTTTTTTAAAAAATTAGTAATGTGATTTTTACTGGCAATATTTTAACTTTTTTTTGGCGGGGGGAGGGGTAGTTCCCTGGCTGGGAATCAAACTCAGGCTGCAGCGTGTTTAGAGCGCTGAAACCTAGCCACTACACCACCAGAGAACCCCCAATATTTTAACTTTTAATTAAAATAAAACATAAATACAGAAAAGGACAACAATCTTAATTGTACAGATAAACAAATTTTACAAACAAAACAGAGATCAAGAAACAGAACATACTAGCTCTCCAGAAGCTTCCTCTCATCTGTTCTTCCACTCACTGCCCCACAAGGCAATACCATCCTGATTCCCAATACCACAGACTGTTTTTGTATGTGTTTATACACATACAAAGCGGGTAGGAGAGGAGGGAAGGGGAGCTAAATATATGATGATGGAAAGAGAACTCACACTGGGTGATGAACTTATTATACAACAAGTTGACAATGCACTGTATAATTGAACACCTGGAACCCATGTAATTCTTGCTAACAAATGTCACCCCAGTAAGTCTAACAATTAAAAAAAAAGACTGGAAAAAAACCATATGCATACAGTATGTAAAATTTTTGATCTGGCTTCACTCAACTCTACATTGTGAGATTTGTTCATATTATTACATACAGTTGTAGTTGATTCATTCTCACAGCTGTATAAACTTTTTATATGAATATACCACAATTTATTTGTCCACTTTAGAGTTAGGGCATTTAAGTCTTTTCCAGGTAGGGTTACTATGCACAGTGCTTCTATAAAGCACTATATTATTTTTTGTTCATGTCTTTTGTGGCCTCATATAGGCATTTATGTTGAGTATAAGCTTGGGAGAGGAACTGAGGAGTACAAGAGTACAGGAGGTACGTATGTTTGGCTTTAGTAGACACTACTGAATAGTTATCCAAAGTAGTTGTCCCAATTTACACTCCCAACAGCTGACACTGGTATTTTCAGCCTTTTTCATTTTAGTCATTATGGCAGGTATATAGTGGTATCATACTGGGGTTTCAATTTGTACATCCCTAATAACTAGTGAAGTTGAGTGCCTTTTCCTATATTAAGTGATTATTTGGAAAACTTCTTTTGTGAAGGTGACATCACTTGAGGCGTCAAAACTGCATTGATGTGAATTCTTTCAGATTGTTGAATTTAAGGATTCTGTAAACAAAGTAGCTAACTTTTAAGCCCCATTTAGTTCAGCACTGAGATAGAATCTTGGTTACTAAGAAGAAATGCATGCTATGTCAACAAGGTCTTTTACAATAGTGCCAGTCATTCAGATTCTTTAAACATATAAAGATTAGAGAATGGGACTGATAATATTTCCATGGCAAAATACCTACTACCATCTCACAATATTTATAAACAGCACAAGTCAACACTCATCATCTTTGACACTATTCTGACCTAAGCCATTAATCTAAGATAAATTTGAAGCTTCTGTAACATGATTAAAGGTAGTCACAAGAGAAATTCTTAACTATCTTTTATCCTAATATATTTTAGAGATACAGAAAAGAGAAGAAAACAAGGAACACTTTTTCACCCATCATCTAGCTTTTAACAAATCTTAACATTCCACCTTATATGCTTCAGACTTTTTAAAATTAGAATTAAAACTTTGCACATAGTAAGAGGTAGACGTCATCCTGAGTATTATTTTTATTATTCCCATGGATCCTTTCATGGTATTATGGCATATAGCTAAGAAAACATTCTGTGTGTTTTAAAATTTGATATAACTATAACAGTGTACATATAATTATTTACTTTCTAGTTTTGCTCAAAAATGTTTGAGATTTCTCCACATTAATACACAAAGCTTTAGTACACTGATTTCCATTGCTGTGCAATATTCTACTGTGTAAATATATCACTGTTTAGTTTACTGGTTTTCCCAATAATAGTCACATTTTTTATTTTCTTCACTATAACAATGCTATGGATCAACATTCTGTACACATCTCCTTCTGCACATGTGAGTGTCTTTGGGAGATACCCCAAGCAGGAGAACTGTCATATTGCTCTGCAAGGTTGTTAAACCAGCTGATTGTCTCACTGGCAGTGTACGAGATTTGCTCCTTCTTCGTATCTTCAATAGCACTTAGCATTATTTTTTTATTTGATGAGTATAAAGTGGTAATATCTAAATTTGCATTTCTCTGACAGTGAAACAGAACATCTTTCTCTTTCCTTCTTTAAAGATAGAAAAACTTTAACTTCTTTGGTAAAGAAGAACTCTCCATAAAAAGAATCACCTCAACAAATATGAGGCCTTTTATACTGAAAAATACTCCTCGAGCAAATCACTATTGAAATGAGGGGCTTCTCATTCTAGAACTGAGGCAGCACAAGATTTTAGATTAGAAATTGGGAAAGGGCTAAATGTTTAGTAAATATGTGGCACTTAGTGAAGCTCAAAGTATACTGCATGTCTTTTTATGCAGATCTCAACCACTTAAGTATTGAGAACAAATTTAAAAGATAAAGCTAGCTCCCAATGAACCTCAAACTTCACTCTGCAGGGTAGCTGAGGAACATCATAGATGCCACTGCTCTTACAAAGCTCTGATGAGAGCCACAAGAGAAAAAACAGGAGGCCGGATAGAGAACTCACTGTTTGAATTGGCGTAGAGAGTTCGAAGGGAGAAGCCGCTGAGTGTCAGCTCCCTCAGCTGGTTCCGCTCACAATGCAGCTGCTCCAAGCTACATAAGGAGCTAAGATCTAAGTCAGTGAGTTGATTGTCCCGCAAATCCATGTGAGTGATATATTTATTTCCCTCCAGATTTTCAATAACCATGGTTTTCAAATGGTTCATCCTTAATATTCAGAAATAAGAAAATCATTAGAGATAAATTCTACTAAATGTGCTTACTAAAAGAAAAACAGGATAGCTACAATTCCTTTTGCTCTTTCCTAAACAATAATTTCACTACTTGCCTCATTTTGCAAAGTGCTAATAACCAGATAGCTATACCCTCAGTTCTCTGGTTACAAACTATTAGACAATCCAGATTAGTAAATACATAATAAGTTACATAAAGAGAAAAGAAAAGTTAGTTAAAAAGTTACATTCAAATACCTAACAAAGTCAGGTAGGAACCAAGAACCAGGACAAAGGAACAAGATGAACATAACCTTCTGGGTTAGTGAGGAGCAAAGCAGTCATGGAATACCACGTCAAGGTCAAGAGGAAGCAGCCACACTTCTCATTGTCCTGCCTACTCTCTCTATTGCTAAGATGTGTATTACATTAATTAATGGAGAGGAAAATAATCTGTTTCTATGTGGAATAGTTCAAGGGTAAATTATGGAAAACGGCTTCTTGGTCTTCTTCTATACAAGTATATGATTTAATGCACATGGGCCTATTCTCATTTTCCTGTATTTCAACAAATGTTCTGTTGTTATGTCTTTACAAGGGGTATCAATGGTTTAGTGTAAATGATAGAACATCTAGTGTATTTTACCGCTTCAAGAAAACATGGTAACTAAAAAATAAAACTCTTATAAAAATTATTAGCAATAAAACCTTTAACATTTTAATTACAATAAAATGGATATTAAGAAGAAACCCAATGATTCAAGGGAAAAACGGTCAAGTTTATGGACAAACTACCAATAAGCATGTAAAAAATGCTCAACCTCACTCATAAGTAAATAAATTGGTTAAAACAATAAAATACTATTTTCTACCTACTACATTGACAATAAAGAAAAAGACTGCAAAAATCCAACACTGATAAGGATGTGAGGAAACGGAACTCTCACAAAATGTTGCTGGGAAGGTAAATCAGAACAACCTCTGTCAAAGGCAATCTGAAGTCTCTATCGTGCTACACCTATACCTCATTCATAATCTCTCTGCTACTAAGCAAAAAAATTAAGTTTTACTACACCTTTGAAAACATACACTTTTTAAAAGCCTCATGTTTTAAAGAAGTCTTTACAAAGAGAAATTTTAAAGGTCCATCGGAAGTCACTCTCTAAAGAAAATATGGTAATGAATGAACTTACCTTAAATCTACATGTTTGATATGGCTCATCCTGTTCAGGACCCCTAGATTTAGGATTTTGAGTCGATTTCCTGACATAACCACTTTATCCAACATAGTGAGTTTCTCATAAACTTCAGGAATTTGGCTAAAGTTGTTGAAAGAAATTCCCAAGGAGGAAAGCTGTTGCAGATTTCCCAATTCTTCAGGCAAAGTAGTCAGAAAGTTGCCATCAAGACAGAGAGTTTGAAGACTGCAGAAAGAAAACGAAACAAGTCTACTTCATGAAAGGTTTTAACTGGAATGGCTAGAATTAGAATTATTTATTGTAATTTATATCATTAATTTATTATGAATCTAATAAGTGATAAAACATCCTAAGTCTATCTATTAATAAGATGGTTTAGACATAACTGACATGGATGATCCTGCCAACATCAAAAATAGTCAAGAGTCTCTGCTATTGAAACTGAGGGACTAGTCACTGCTATAGGCAAGTAACTGTTGCTGACTAGAATCATCATAATTACAGGATTTATTTCACTGCAAGAGGTCATTCCAAATGCCACAGACAAGTTCCCTATTCTGCAAGGGAACAGACAAACCTAGTAAAAGTCAGATACTTACTTTAGTAGATTGCCAATCTGAATTGGCAGGTCGTGAAATCCATTACAGGAAAGGTTTAGCTCAGTCAAGGTAGAAATCTCACATAACAATACAGGAAACAAGCCAAGTTTATTATGGGACAAGTTCAGGCCCTTCAGCTGAGAAAATCTAAAAAGCAAAGACACAAATTATACTACTGAATGAAAAAGCAATCTGTTTTAAATGTCAATCATAAAATATGTCCCACAAATATTTACTGAGCATTCGCTACATGCCAAACAAACATTGTGTATGGCACAGACACTAAGATGACTAACACTCAGTCAATGCTATCAAGGAAACCAGGTCTAGTGCAATGGGAGTTCTTGTCCTTTATCCTTTAAAAGGTAGAAAATCTTCAAGAAAAGCTTATGCTGGTACAATTATTTTCTATCAAGTCATACTGATATGCTTGAAACTTTCTCCTTTATTAAATGTTTACATGCAATATACACAAAGCCTTGTAATAATTAATCAACTCATGGACAGAGGAATAGCTAACAAACATGCAGATCAAATCCCATTATAAGCAACATTTTCATATTTGAAATTATGTTGATTCAAATGTCACTCGAAATGAATGGGCCACTTAGAGCTTAAAGATCTGTATGTAATGTGGAGCTTTACTGTAATACATTTTTAATGATTTCTAGTGCTGTTCTGTTTGTACAAGTAAAAGTAACTATACTGTCTTAGCCAGAAATAGTATCATAAACTAGATCCATAGGAGTCACTTTGGTAATTCTACTTAGGAGTATTCTACTTTGTTATCATGCTAGTGAAAGATGGTATGGGTGAGGTGGTATTCTCCACGATAATGATCTGTATCACCTGCTTCTAGATTTGAATCCTTGGTACCTCATCCTAATGCTCCTCTTCCAAATTTTCAACTCTTGATTTCTGATTGTCCTAATCTTTAGTACTGATTGTTCCTTTGGCCTGGTGCCCTGACTTCAGAATTCCTAACCCAGCCCTCAAACTTGATTAACTCTATTTTCATAGTGACACAAAAGGAAAGGCTATGAATCCACTTCCTTAAAATTATAGCTTCTTTTTAGTTTTACATACCAATATTATTAAAATAATTATCTTATTACTAAAGACAGTCTTATACTTGAAAAACATTGTATTAATAAAACACATCAAATGAGATAAAAATCAGTTTTCTGAAAATTATTCTAGAAATTTTATTAAATATACAAAGTCATTTCAATGTATATTATCTTTTTAATCACCATGTAATCTGAGTGCTTTAATTTCCAATTTCTCCCCTCCCCACAAGAAGCCTATACAATTACTAATACCATATATTTATTCACTTCCATTTATTTTTAAAGAAAGGAGGGAGGGGGAGTTCCCTGGTGGTGTAGTGGCTTAAGGCTTCGGCGCTGGCGCTGTCAACGCTGCGGCCTGGGTTTGATTCCCAGCCAGGGAACTACCCACATACTACAAAAAAAAATAATAATAAAATTAAAAAAAAGAAAAAAGAAAAGAGGGAGGGGACATGGCTGGTAGTTGGGAATAAGGACTCTATTCTAACAAAGGAAGTGGAAAAATATATGGGTCATAGTCCCTCAGGAGTGAAATGTTTCCTTTATTAGAAGAAAGAGATTTCATAGTTAATAAAAAGGCTCAAGAGCTGGCAGCACTAACTTTAGAGTAGAATTTTTTAAATTAGGCCTATTTCCTTTATGTCATTTATGCTTAATACTTTTGACTCAAAAACTTCCATAAACTGAATCTCTCAATTTATTGTGACTGTAGAACATGCATCAATGTTAATAACTCATGTAAAAAAGATGATCTAGATCAATGGCAGTTCAATGTTGTTTCCATAACAGAAGTTCTGTATCTATCTTCTATTTTACAGATGGGGGAAAGGGGAGTGGGAAAACTGTATAAATAATTTTACTTACTCTTCAAAATGGATAGGAAATTTTTGAATATGTGTGTGTGTGTGTGTGTGTGTGTGTGTGATGGTAAATATGCTCATTTCCAGTATAAACCACTAAGATATTGATTATGATTCAATTTTAATAAGTTAGTCCAGAAATCTATTCTCCACATACTTGTAGAGTGTGTCAAGGCCCCCTGGTCTTTCTAATTGCATGAAGTTGTGTCGCAAGTTGAGGTAGGTGATATCTTGACTATAGAAGAGATGCTCAGGAACCTCCTCAAGGCTGTAACATGAGAGATCGACAGTACTGATGCGCTGGGACACCACCTGAGTAAGGTCAAAGAGAACAGTTATCTCAGCTAGTAACGAATACTCTCACCCAGCAAAGTACAGAATGGCATTTACACAAGAAGGTATGGATTAAAAAGATCTGAAGGGGAAAAAAGGTAATGAGATCCAATTATTCCTCTATTAAAAACCAGTTAATTTTTACTTTCCTTAAGCTTCTAGGAAAACCCAAAGGTATGCTATAAAGTGTCTATAAGCAAAAGATTAGAAAACTAATGTTTCACGCAAGATGATGATTCAAAAACACTAAAAACTTTGGGAGGCAGTGTGATATCAAAAGACATGGCCTTTTGTAGACATATGGGCTCTTCTACTTAGTAGTGTAGCTTATTCACCTGTTGTTGAGGATAAAATTAAATAACCAAGCACAAAGCCACTGCTTAGCTCAAAAAGTTGTTCAAAAAATATGGATTTCTCAGCACAGAATGGAATAGCTACTAAAAATTGAAACTAGTTTTATTCCAAGCAGATTTTATTACTACCACAATTACAAAAAATTCAATAAAACCAAAACAAGGTTTATAATTCTATAATAATATGCTAATAAAACATGGGTTTGGAAAATTAGTATAAAAAAACAAACAAAATATCACTAAAAATTCATTCATGTTTTGATGACAGGTTATTATACTGAAATAATCCTTCATGCAACTATTTAGCTCCACAAAGAAAAATGTGTTGAAATTCTGCAAAGATAGCTAGAACAAAAAAGAATTTGGAAACTGCAATACAATTTTAGAGCATTTCATCATTACAGGATAAAAAAGCAGAAATTACACTGAAAAGCTAATTATCCTCAGCATAAAGGAATAATGGTTTGTAATAGGATCATAGGTCATGTCCCATCAGTAAGTTCAAATCTAGTCATTCATCAAAGCTGTGATAAATATATACAGACCAAGAAGCATTAAGCTACCAGCCAGAGAATGGCTCCATCTATCACTGACTAGTAAGGTCGAGGAAAAATAATCTGAATCTCATTCCTTCAAGGCTCTACCCTCCTCACAGAGATAGTAATAGAGGTAAATCCACCTGAAACACTTTTGAAAGTAATTTGTACTATGCAAATTTAAATAATAAGGACATGGTAGAATTCCATGATTTCATTCATTACTACATACTCAGAAAGGCCTACAATAAAATGTGTAAGAATTTCAATTTACTCTTTGGGGAGTAAGTTCAGCTTTGAAATACATTTCTATTGGGCTTCTACATTCTTATTTCCACATCATTACATTTGATAGCTTATCACCTTGGATGCCTGCCGTTGCCATCTCTGGTACTCAGCCAAAGTCTCAAAGCTAACATGATAGGTCTGAGCTTGGGCTCCAGCTGAGCTGAATGCAAGGGAGTACTGCCGTCGCTTCACTTCTTCTACCTAAAGAAAAGGAGGAAAGAAAATGAGAACCAATAAAAAAAATCCTAATCAAAAAGCAAAGGAGAGAGAGGAGATCCAAGATGGCAGAGTAGGTAAACACTGTACCTGCTTCATTCCGTGAACACATTAAAATTACAACTAAATTACTGAACAACCAACATGGAGAACCATCTGAAGTCTAGCTGAACAGAAGCTTTATAGCTAAGGATACAAAAAAGAGGAGACCACAGTGAGACTGGTAAGCGGGGCTCATAAACAAAAGGAGCTAAACTTTTGGTGGTGGTAGAGAATCAGCAGGGCCATCCAACCAGAAAGATTCCCCCTAGAGGAGGAAGGGACCTCAGCCCCATACAAGGCTGCCTAGCCCGGAGCACTGGTACTGGGAAGAGGAGCCCCACAACATCTGACTATGAATAACAGTGGTGACTCCAACCAGCTGGTTGGGATAGAAACTCACATGTCCTCTTAAAGTGCCCATGCAGACTCAGCCACTTGCAGGTACTCATTCTGAGCTCTGGCAGAGGACAGTGACTCAGGGGGCACTGGAGGCATACAGCGGGTGTGGGGGTAGGCAGACTGAGATGTGTGTCTTTGGAGGGAGGGCTGGATGAGAGTCGCCATTTTTCCTGGGTGTGCCCTCCTCCCATGCAGCTAGCTGGTAGATGCCATCTTTCCTGTGTTGTACCTATACACACACACACACACACACACACACACACACAGCCAAATCTGATCCTGATTGGTCTGTTGAACTTTACTCACTCCACCCTGTTGACTCACTAAAACCCAACCTCACCCAACTCCACCAATGCCAGAGGCACTTTCTCTGGTGAGCAGCCAACTCCACTCACATTGCAATCTTCTTTGGAAAATTATTTAAGTCTGCAGGCCCCAGGCTGGTGGCCACTGGCATTGGCGTGCTCTGAGATTTCTGCTGAGTAGCTCCAGGCACAGCACCAACATCAAACCAGAAGCTACAGGAGCACCCAGCACAGGTGACCAGGGAGACAGTGCCAGGGCCCCAGAGGTCCCCTACTACATAAGGCTATCCAGCAATACTAAAGATATAGCAGATCTGCCTAATACATAGAAAGAAATATAGACAGGGATCCAAAATGAGGAATCAAAAAATATATCACAAATAAAAGAACAGCAGAAAATTCCAGAGGAAGAACTAAACAAGATGGAGGCAAGCAACCTATCAGACACAGAGCTCAAAACAATGCCTTTAAAGATGCTCAAGGAACTTAGTATCAACTTCAACAGAGAGATAGCAAGCATAAAGAAGGATATAGAAACCATAAAAAAGAACCAGTCAGAAATGAAGAATACTATAGCTAAAATTCAGAATGCAATAGAAGGAATCACCAGCAGACTAGGTGGAGCAGATGACTGAATCATCGAAATGGAAGACAAGGTAGCAGAAAACATCCAATTAGAACAGCAAAAAGAAAAAAGAATCCAAAAAGTGAGGATAGTTTAAGGGGCCTCTGGGACAACATCAAGCACAACAACATTCACATCACAGGAGTACCAGAAGGAGACAAGAGAAAGCAAGGAACTGAGAAAGTATTTGAAGAAATAATGACTGAAAACTCCCCTAGCCTGGTGAAGGAAACAGACATACAAGCCCAGGAAGCACAGAGTCCCAAACAAGACAAATCCAAATAAGCCCACACTAAGATACATTATAATTAAAATAGCAAAGGTAAAAGACCAAGAGATCCTAAATGCAGCAAGAGAAAAGCAACTAGTAACTTATAAGGGAGCTCCCATTAAGACTGTCAGCTGATTTCTCAATATAAACTTTGCAGGCCAGAAGGGAGTGGCAGAAAATAATCAATGTGATGAAAAGCAAAGACCTACGACCAAGATTACTCTATACAGCAAAGCTATCATTCAAAATCAAAGGACAAATGAAAAGCTTCTCAGACAAGAAAAAGCTAAAGGAGTTCATCACCACCAAACCAGTATTACAAGGAATGTTAGTGGGACTGCTTTAAGATGGGAAGGGGGGATTATGAACAATAAAATGGCAATAGGTACATATCAACAATTACCATCAATTTAAATGGATTAAAAGCTCCAATCAAAAGACATGAAGGGTATTGACTTTACTTACAGGTGAAATCCAAAGAAGAAAATAAACAAGCAGAACAAGAACATATTCATTGATGTAGAAAATATGTGGTTTGTTGCCAGATGGGAGGAAAGCTGAGGGAGGGGGTGAAATAAGGGGAAGAGATTGGGAAGTTCAGTTTGGTGGTTACAAAGTAATAGTTATGGGGATATAGGGTACAACATGGGATTATAGTCAATAATGTTGTAATAATCAGATGGTGTCAGATGGGAACCAGATGTATCAAAATAACTATATATGGTGTCAGATGGGAACCAGATGTATCAGAATAAGAATTTTGTTAAGTTACATAAATGTCTCATCACTATGCTGTACACCTGAAATCAAGATAATATTTTATGCCAAATGTAACTGAAAAATAAAAATAAATGAGAAAAAATGTTTTAAAATTAAAGGAAAAAAAAGCAAAGGACAACTCAATTTTTAAAAACAGGCAAAGGATCTGAATAGATATTTCTCCAAAAAATGATAAAGAAATGCCAAAAAGCACACGAAATGAAGTTCAAGGTTATTAGTTATTAGGTACATGCAAAGCAAATCCACAAGATACCACGTCAAATCCACTAGATGGCTAAAATCAAACACAGATAATAAGTGTTGTTAACAAGTATAGAAGGAGGTGGTAAAACTGGAACCCTCAAAACACTGCTGATGGGAATGGTGCAATCACTTTGAGAAATAGTCTGGCAGTTCCTCAAAAGGTTAAAAATAGAGTAACCACATAACCCAGTGATTCCATTCCTACATATAAACCAAACAGAACATACACCCACACAGAAACTTATAGCAGCATTATTCATAATAGCCCAAAAGTGTAAACAACCTAAAGTATGTCAACAAGTAAATGTATAAACAAAATGTGGTGTATCAATACAACAGAATACTATTCAGCCATAAACAGGAATAAAATATTGATACATGCTACAGCATGTATAAGCCTTGAAAACATTAGCTACGTGAAAGAAGCCAATTACAAAGAACCATATACTGTGCGATTCTATTTACACAGAAAGCAGATTAGTTGGTGCCTAGGGCTGGGGAAAGAATGGGGAAATGATAGCTAAGGAGTGCAAAGGTCTTTTTTCAGGGTCATCAAAATATTCTAAAAATGACTGTGATGATGACTGCATAACTCTATAAATATACTAAAAGGCATTGAATTGTATGGGTGAACTGTAAGGTATATTAATTATATCTCAATAAAGCTGTTCAGAAAAAGCAAAAAATTGCTTACTGAACATGTATGTTGAAGGAGTAGAACTCAAAGGACAGAACCATAAGTAAATTTATTTATTACTTGTTAAGTCACAAAATAGTTTTAATTTTATAATTAAATATTTATTGAATGAATACATTCTACTATTCTGGGTACTAAGGACACAGTGGAAAAAAACAATAAAGCCACTGCTCTCAATGGAGTTTGTATTTGAAAGGGGACAAATACACTAACACCAAAACTATGACATGATATAGCATAACATATTATATATATAATGTGATATATATATATGTGTGTGTGTATGTGTGTGTGTGTGTGTGTAGATAGATAGATAGATGTAGATGTGTGTGTGTGTGTGTGTATGTGTGTGTGTGTGTAATATGAAAGGAAAAAAAGTAGGGTAAGGACTTAGAGGGAAAGAGGGCAGGTGATCTAAATGACTAGGGTAGTCAAGGAAGGTAACATGTGAACAAAGACCCCAAGAGTGTCAAGGAGCAAGGTGTGCAAACCTCCTAGGGGAAGAGCATTCCTGATACAGCAACAGCAATACAAGTCATCGTGGCACAAGAATTTGTTCTGTGTTATGGAGACAACAGTCTCCATAACAGGCCCACATGATAAGAGGTACAGTTTCCACCTCAAAGGTTAGACTGCTCCAAACCTTTCCCCCAACACTGGGGCACACTGGAGGTAGCTGCCAACCTGCAAGGGGCACCCTGGCCTGCTTTTTGGACTCATCTCCTCTCTTACTTATTAGGTGATGGGCTAGATGCCATCTATGACTCCCTCCCAGGTTTAAGTAGAGAGGAAGGACAGGGAAGATAAAAGCCCAAAGGTTCTTACTACACTAGCAGAGTTGTAAGCTGACTTCACACTCTCTGGGCCTAGAACATTTTAAAGGAGACTTTAAAGCAAATTTCAGTGGGTCATTCTGAGGGTTCTTTGGACACCCCAATCCAACCAAAGACAGCTTCTCACAGATCTCTTAAGCTGGCTAATGGATACTATTCTAGCAAGACCACTTCTTCCTCAGACCCAAAGGTATCTGGTGGTCCATTTTCAGCCTGTCCTCTAGTGAAGTAGGACTGCTCCTCCAGGTGACCCTAATGGACATGTTCTAAGGGAATCTACTCATCCACCCAATGGCTTTCATTCTTTCAACTCCATTGGAGTCACAAACTAACAAACCTGAGGAGTACACAATGATCCCAATGTAGACTCTTTGCTCTGTCATCAAGGCTACTAGGGAGCCTATCTCTTGTTCTCAAGACCTCCTGCTCAGAAGGGAGGACAACAGTCCACTATGTCCCGTTTAGTGCAGGAGACCTATTATCAACTCTCTTGAGTCCTGTTGAAACTTCTTTCACTTGAGCAAAGAGGCAGAAACTTCCCCATTCCCATTTGGGGCAGTGGTAGGGATTCAGAGCACAATAGCCTTCTTCAAAAAAATTCTCCTCTAAATCTAACAATCCAACCTATATAGCTTTTATGAGGATGACTTTTTTTTATAGTTATGGAATCACATCTTTGTCTGACACCTTGCTTTGATATGTCACAGCTACTGAACCTTAGTAGATCAGCTGGAAACTTCCAAGTTATACTCATAAATCATCAGGTTTCTGATGTCAAGCAAAGATGAATCAAGTGCAGAAATACAAAATATTAATACTTTAAGCAAAAAGGAATCTATTAAAAAGATCCATTAAATTAAATAGTATTCATAAATTTCAATTGTGATGCTACAACATGACCATTTTTCTTAGCAACAGATCATTGCAGTTGAGTCTGTGTCAAAATGAGGGGTGTTGCTGAAATAAAGATTAGATATTGTTTTAGAATAATCTTTTCTTTTAAATATTTATTATGGGATGCGGACACAGAAAAATAGAGTCATATAGTGTCTAGTACTTAGAAATGCTTGCATATCTCCCACTAGAAGTTAATTTTGTCAACTTTTCTGAGTAATTATGTTAATTTTTGCATCATATACTGAGACTGCATTGTAAAACATATACAACTTCAAAATTATTAAATATTCATGGTGAGATGTTCATCATTCTGTAGTTAGTTACCTTCTTTATCCTGACTAGTGCTTTTGCACTGAAGTCTTTTTTGGAGGTAAATTTTATTGAAGTATAATTTACATTAAATTTGTGGAGTTTTTAAGAAAATTCACTGATTCTAAATACACAATTTGATGAGTTTTTATAGAAAAACACAGCTATGTAATGCTATCACCCCCCCCCCCAAATTTGCCTTGAGCCCTTTTGTAATCAATTCCCCTCTATACACTGGCAACAGTGATCAGTTTTTCTGGTCTATTTTAGAATTTCATATAAATGGAATCATATAATAGGAAAAGCCTTTATACTTGGCCTCTTTCACTTAGAATAATGCTTGCAAGATTCATCCTTGTTCTTGTATGTATCAGCAGTTCATTCTGTTTTATTGCTCAATAATATCCCATTGTATGGACATACCAAATCTGTTTATCAATTCACCAGTCAATGAACATTTAGATTGTTTCCAGTTTGGGGTGATTATGAATAAAGCTGCCATGAACATTCACTTAAAGTCTTTATAGAACTTTGTGTTCATTTTTCAACACCTAGGAGAATTGGTGGGTAATGTGGTAAGTGTATGTTTAACTTGGACTGCATTCCCACCAATGATGCATGTGTGTTCCAGTTGTTCCATATCTTTGTTAAACTTGGTATTCATTAGTCTTTTTTGATTTTAGACATTCTAGTACTGTGTGTGATTTTTTTTATTGTTATTAGATTAATTGGGGTGACACTGGTTAGCAAGAATTACATAGGTTCCAGGTGTACAATTCTACAGTGCATCATCAATTTATTGCATTATAAGTTCACCACCCCGTGTGAGTTCTCTTTCCATCACCATATATTTGGCTCTTCCTCCCTCCTCTCCCACCTGCTTTCTCTTCTTCCACCAGTTCCCCACTTGCCTCTGAATAACCATTAAACTACTGATTGTGTCCATGGGTTTGGTTCTTTGTTTTTTCTTTGTTGCTTTCAGTAAAGTCACATAGTTTGGTTTTTTTCTGTCTGGCTTATTTTGCTTAACATGATCATCTCTAGGTCCATCCATTTTGTCATAAATTGCAGTATTTCATCTTTTCTTACAGCTGAGTAACATTCCATTGTGTATATGTACCACAGCTTCTTTATCCAGTCATCTGTCGCAGGGCTCTTTGGTTGTTTCCATGTCATGGCCACCGTGAACAGCGCTGTGATGAACACTGGGGTACATAGGTCTTTGCAGACCAAGGTTTTCAAGGTTTTTGGGTAGATCCCCAGAAGGGGGATTGCTGGGTCATATGGTAACTCCATTCCCAATTTTCTGAGGAACCTCCATATTGTCTTCCATAGCAGTTCCACCAATTTGCATTCCCACCAGCAATGTGCAAGAGTTCCTTTTTTCCCACATCCTCTCCAGCACTTGTTATTCCTTGTCGTGCTAATTAACAGCCATTCTAACAGGTGTGAGGTGGTATCTCATTGTGGTTTTGATTTGCGTTTCCCTGATAGCTAATGAGGATGAGCATTTTTTCATGTATCTGATAGCCATTTGTATTTCTTCATGGGAGAAGTGTCTGTTTAGATCCTCTGCGCACTTTTTAATTGGGTTGTTTTTTTGTAGTTAAGTCATATTAGTTCTTAATATATTTTAGATATTAGACCCTTATCAGATGTGTTCTTTGCAAATATTTTCTTCCATTCAGTTGGCTATCTTTTTGCTTTGTTGATAGTTTAGTTTACTGTGCAGAAGCTTTTTAATTTAATATAGTCCCATTCATTTATTTTTGCTTTTACTTCCCTTGCCTTTGAGATCAGGCTCATGAAGTCTTCCTTGAGGTCTAGGTCTATAAGTTTAGTACCAATGTTTTCTTCTACACACTTTATTGTTTTGGGTCTTATATAAAGATCTTTAATCCATTTTGAGTTAATTTTTGCATATGGTGAGAGTTCATAGCTCAGATTCATTCTTTTGGATGTTTTTCCATCTTTCCCAGATCCATCTACTAAAAGGCTGTCTTTTCCCCACTGCATATCTTTTGCTCCCTTACCAAAAATTATTTGTCCATAAATTTGTGGATTTATTTCTGGGTTTTCCGTTCTGTTCCAATGGTGATGTGTCTATTTTTCTGCCAATGCCAAGCTGTTTTGATTATTGATAGTTTGTAATATAAACTGAAGTCGGGGAATATAATATCACCAGTCTTATTCTTTTCATGTAGTATTGCTTTGGCAATTTGAGGTTTTTTTATGTTCCATATAAATCTGGTAATTTTTAAAAAATCTATTTCATGGAAGTATGGTTGTGGGATTTTAATGGGAATTGCATAAAATCTGTAAATTGCTTTTAGTAAAAGGCCATTTTAACAATGTTAAGTCTTCCTATTCATGAACACAGAATGTCTTTCCATTTCTTTGTGTCCATTTCAATTTCTTTCAAAAGTGTCTTATAGTTTTCCATGTATAAGTCTGTCACATTCTTTTTAAGTTAATTCCAGGTATTTCATTCTTTTTGTTGCAATAGCAAAAGGAACTGACTCTCTCATTTCTTTTTCTGAAGATCTGTTGTTTGTATATAGGAATGTTGTTGATTTTTTTATGTTAATTTTATATCCTGTGACTTTACTGTATTCATTCATTGTTTCTAATAGTTTCCTAGTGGAGTCTTTGGAATTTTCAATATAAAGGATCATGTCATCTGCAAATAGTGATAATTTGACCTCTTCTCTCCCAATTTGGATACCTTTCATTCCCTTCTCTTGTCTGATTGCTCTGGCTAGAACTTGCAGTACTATATTAAACAGTACTGGTGATGATGTATCCCTGTCTTGTTACTGATTTTAGGGAAACAGGCTTCAGTTTTTCCCCATTCAGTAAAATATCAGCTGAGGGTTTGTCATATATGGCCTTTATTATGTTGAGATACTTTCCTTCTATACCCATTTTTTCAGTGTTTTGATAAAAAATGGATGTTGTATGTTGTCGAATGCTTTTCCTGCAACAATTGATATGATCATGTGGTCTTTATCTTTTATTTTGTTTATGTGGTGTAACACATTGATTGATTTTTGCATGTTGAACCATCCTTGTGATCCCGGGATGAATCCCACTTGATCATGATGTATATAATCTTTTAGATGCATTGTTGTATTCTATTTGCTAATATATTGTTTAGAATTTTTGCATCTGTGTTCATCACAGATATTGGTCTACAGTTTTCTTTCTTCGTGTTGTCTTTATCAGGCTTTGGTATTAGGGTAACGGCCTCAAAGAATGAGTTAGAAAGTACTGCTTCATCTTTAAGTTTTTGGAAGAGTCTGAGGAGGACAGGTGTTAATTCTTCTTTGAATGCTTGATAAAATTCATCGGTAAGACCATCTGGTCTGGGGCTTTTGCCTCTAGGGAGGTTGTGGATAGTCATTTCAATTGCTTTACTACTGATTGGTCTATTTAGATTATCCAGTTCTTCTTGGTTCAGTCTAGGTAGGCTATACATTTTCAGGAACTTATCCATTTCTTCTAGGTTGTTAAATTTAGTAGCATAAAGCCCTTCATAATATTTCCTTATATTCCTTCGTATTTCTGTAGTATCAGTGGTAATTTCTCCCCTTTGATTTCTAATTTTGGATATTTGTGTCCTTTCCTTTCGTCTTTTTATTATAGTCTAGCCAGGGGTTTGTCAATTTTGTTGACTTTCTCAAAAAGCCAGCTCTTTGTAATATTAATTTTTTTTTATTGTCTTTCTGTTCTCAAATCCGTTTAACTCTGCTTTAATTTTTATTATTTCTTTCCTTCTCCTGACTTTGGGTTTTGTCTGCTCTTCTTTTTCTAGCTCTTTAACATGAGGTGTTAAGGTGTTTACTTGTGATTTTTCCTATTTCTTAAGACAGGCTTGTAATGATATAAATTTCCCTCTTATTATTACTTTCTCTGTGTCCCAATAATTTTGATATGTTGTATTTTCATTGTCATTAGTTTCTATGTATTTTTTAATCTCTTCTTTTATTTGTTCTTTTATCCAGTCATTTTTTAATAAGATGTTTAATATCCATATATATGTGGGTTTTTCCCCTGCTTTCCTTTAGCAGTTGATATCTAATTTCAGAGCTTTGTGGTCTGAGAATACACTTGGTATGATTTCAATCTTCTTGAATTTGCTGAGGCTACTTTTGTGTCCCAGCATATGGTCTATCCTTGAGAATGTTCCATGTGCACTAGAAAGGAAGGTATAGTCTCTTTCTGCTAGATGAAGTGTCCTGTAAATGTCAATTATTTCCGATTACTGTAAAGCGTCATCTAGAGCTGCTATTTCCTTATTTATTTTCTGTTTGGATGATCTGTCCATGGCTGTTAAGGGGATGTTTAGGTCTCCCACAATCATTGTGCTTTTGTCAGTTTCTCCTTTCAGATCTGTTAGTACTTGCTTTGTATATTTTGGTGCTTCCTGATTGGGAGCATATATATTAATTACTGTCAAGTCTTCTTGTTGTTGTATTGTGTCTTTTATCACTATGTATTGTCCATATTTGTCTCTTGTTATCTTTCTTAACCTGAAGTTTATTTCATCTGATATCAGTATGGCAACTCCTGCTTTTCTCTGTTTATCATTTGCTTGGAGTATTGTTTCCCATCCTTTCACTCTGGGTCTGTGTTTGTCTTTATGGCTGAGGTGTGTCTCTTGGAGAAAGCACATGGATGAGTTTTGTTTTTTAATCCAGTCTGCTCTATGTCTTTTTATTGGTGAGTTCAGTCTATTGGCATTTAAATTGATGACTGATATATGAGGATTTCCTATGGCCATTAATTTCATTTTTTCTTATTTTTCGTTTCTTTTTTGTTGCCCCAACTCTATTCCACTTATTCTGATGTTTTGTTTCAGATCAAAGAGCCTCCTTCAGTATTTCTTGAAGTGTGGGCCTCGTGCTAAAAGATTCTCTCAGCTTCTGTGTGTCTGAGGTCTTTATTCCTCCTTTACGTCTGAAGGATAATTTTGCTGGATAATTTATTCTTAGCTGGAAGTTTCTCTCTTTTAATCTTTTGAATATTTGCTTCCACTCCCTCCTTGTAGAGTTTCTGCTGAGAAGTCTGATGCCAGCCAGATGGGTTTTCCTCTAAAGGTTATATTTCTTTTTTCCCTGGCTGCTGTGAGAATTGTCTCTTTGTCTTTGGTTTGTGACATATGTGTCTTGGGGAAGATCTGCTAGGGTCCAGGTAGCTAGGGGACCTATTTTCTTCTTGAATTTGGTGTTCCAGATCTTTCCATAGGTTTGGAAAGTTCTCATCTACTATTTGGGTGAGTATGTTCTCTGTAGAGTGTTCTTCTCTTTCTTCTAATCCTATTATCCTGATGTTGTTTTGTTTCATGGAGTCAGATAGTTCTTACAGAGTTCTTTCAAGTCTTTTGGTTCTATATTCCCTATCTTCAGTATCATTAATTCTATCCTCCATCTGGTTGGCCCTTTTTCCTATGGCAGTTATTTCATTTCTCACTTCTTTTATTGTATTATTTATCTCTTGAATTTCCATCTCATTCTTCCTTATAGTTTGAATTTCTTTGTTAAATTGTTCCTTTTGTTCATGAATTTCCTTTCTGAGATCATTCACGTCAGCTATGGTGTTCTGCCAGTATGTTTTCATTTCTCTGAGAGCCTTTAGAACAGCTACTTTATACTCTCTGTCACTTAGTTCACAGATTTCTAGGTCTATGAGATCCTTTTCTGGAGATTTTTCATCTTCTTTCTGAGCAGCTTTAATTCCTAAGGTACTCATATTGTCTGTTGTGTTCTTCTTTGGCATAAGGGCTTTATTTTTAACAGAGCCCATGAGCTCTTTCTTTCTCTGATTAGCATTTTTGTGGTGTCTTGCTATAGAGTAGACACTAGGCGGCACTGGGGGGGTCAAGTTTTAAGAGAGAGGGGAGGTGTTTAAGCCATATCTCTGGTCTCCAGCAGCATTTGGGGGTGGGGCACGTCATCCAATGTCTCTCTGCTTCCTACATTTCTTTTGGAGAGGCTGTGGGAGAGGGGGTAGGCCGATAAAATGTGTGCTGGGGCCACACCATCTCCCGCACTTTGCTGAGATAGCTGAGGGAGATGGGGGAGGCTGATGGGATGCAGGTTGAGGCTGCTCACTCTGGTTGGGACGAAAGCTGTCAAATCTGCCTCTCTCCCCTCTCTAGTGTTTTATCCCAGGCTGTGTTCTAGCCATTCACCTCCACGGCAGCTGCTCAGGGCTGAGTGTGCAAGCACGAGCACGCGCACACGTACTGTGGGCCGGAAGCCACGGGCCACTCGAGGGTGCCAAGTGCACACACACTGTGGGCCAGACCGCAGGCTGGGATCGGTGTGTGTCATTTTTAATTGCACTTGTCCAATGACTAATGGCATTGAGAATCTTTTCATATGTTTATCTGCCATCTGTATTTCTTCTTTGGTAAAGGGTCTGTTCAAATTGTTAGCCCAGTTTTTCACTAAGTTGTCTTTTTATCACTGTGTTGTAAAAGCTCTTTATATTGTCTGGATACAAGTCTTTTATTGTAAATGAACTTTCATGTAAATGTTTTATATGATGTTAATATAACCATATCAATTTTCTTTTGGATGCTATTTAGCTAGTGTAATTTTTCCATCATGACTTCTAAATTTTAGGTGTGTCTCTTATAAGCAATAAGTAGTAAGATTTAAATAATAATATGAGCAAAAAGAAAAAAGAACAAAAATAATAAATCAATAAATAACAATCTGACATTTACAATTATTGTGTTTTCTACTTGGTTTTATTTCTATCACTATAATTTGTGATAATTTACCATGCTAATTATTTTGCTCCTTTTAAAAAACTCTTTTTCTGCCCTCTTTCAGCATTGCAGAATTTTCCCCCTCTACTGTTAGTGGTTATCCTTAAAATTTCTAAATTCATACTTGACAATTTTTCTAAGAAAGTTTAAAGTTATTTGGTGTTTCTATCCTCTTATCTCAACAATGCATCACACTTTCCTTATCAAACACACCACCACATCTTGAATATTGTTGAGGGTGGTGTGAGCTCTAGTAATTTAAATTTATAATTAAAATATAAAAAACTGTTAAACTTTTTATAATCAATATTAAATTTGCCACCATATCGTATCAATACCTGTACTCATTGTTTCTTATATCTCACATTTTCCCTTTCAATTTACTTTCCTTTGTTTTTCTATTTTTTCTCTTACTTTTTCTTTCTGGCAGAGGATTGTTTTTCAGAAGTACATACTTCAGTACTTCTCTCAGTGAGAGTATGTCAGCTCATTAGTCTTCGTCTGAAAATGTTTTATTTTGCCTTGACTCTTGTAAGGTAATTCAGCTGGCTATAAAACACAGGTTGACATTATTTTCTTTCAGCAATTTTGTAAATAGTCCTCTAGCACATATTACTAATGAGAAGAAGAATATTGTCAGCCTGTCAGTTTTTTGTAGGTAATCTTTTTCTCTCTGGAAGTTTTTATGATTTGCTCCTTGTCCTTCATGTTCTGCACTGTATCTAAATGTAGATTTATTTTTATTTATACTACTTAATACCCAGTGTACTTTCCATCAGAACACTCATGTCTGTCTTTCTAGAAAAAATTCTACTATTATTTCTGCAGATACTCCTCTGTTCTCCTCTACTCTCTTCTCTGGAACTCCTATTAATGTCTGCCAGCACTTTTATATTTTTTATATGTAAAATTCTTCAGTAAATCAGTTAATTATACTCAGCTATAAAACAGTGGCTTAAAAAAACAGAATCAGTCCATAACTGGTACAGCAGCTCCATAATGCCACCAGGAATACAAGTGCCTTCTACTTTTCTGATGACCACATTTAGCATATACTTTCTGTTCCCAAACATCATGACTGCTCCATCTGCAACACTGAGGCACTGTGTTCCATAAGGGAAGAAAAAGTAGGTCAAAGGGTCAAGCCATCCATGTCTGTCCCATTTTAAAGGGCTTACCCAAAAGTCCCACCTGGAAACTTTTGTTTATATCTACTAGCCACCACTAGCTGCAAAGGAGGGTGGGGAAATACTGTTTTTGATCTTGGTCATATTGCTACCCTGAATGAAATTCTCTTCTATTAGTGAGGGAAGAGAGAGAACGAACAAGAATTACTTGAATGGAAGGTTCATTTTTTTCTTTCTTTCTTGCCCTGTTTACCACTTCCTCTCCACCCAACTTTCAATCCTGCCCTCACTCACTTTCTCCCTTTGGAGAAATTTTACTTACTTTCTTCACTCTGTCCTTCAGCCCCCAAGACTAGAAACAGGTCTTCTACTGGTAGTGGTGGGTTCCTGCCCCATGGCTGATACTGAAGTTACACACATTCAGTTATTAAGCCAGGTGGAGCTTACTCATTTCTTGGTCACAGGCCATATAATGGGTTCCCCACTTCTTTGGGACCATAGCTAAACCATAAGTCTTGGTTCCAGTCAGTGGTTAACAGCAGTTTTGTTTTTTGTTTTTCACGGTCTTCTTTCAAAAGCAAAGAATACCATTCATCTCCCGGCTTAAAGCAATAGGCCTAAGCCAGGTCCCCCATCATGAGCAAAGCACTTTTAGACCCAAATACTTATAGGAGCTGAGCTGCTACAACCTTTCAGATACAGTTCAGCAGGTCCCCAGATTCAGACCTACTCACCAATTAAATTTTTATTTCATATTGCTAAGTCCAGCTATGTCTTTCAATATATTTATCTTTTTCATATATATATATATATTTTTAATCTATATTGCGGTGTATCTGGATCAGATTGCATGTCTCAAAGCATGAATTCATAGTCATTTTCTCTGGAGGTCTCTTAAATTCAGACTGTTTTATGAGATTCAAGAGTCAAAATAAATAAAGTTATATATAGCTTCATATAAATACTAACATATCTGTTTCCAGTCATCTGTCATTCCATTTAACTGACTTGCAACTGAACTCCCTTCCTATGATGGGGAATTCTCTAGCACTGATGCAAGAAATGGCATGCCTCGATGGCTGCTGAATAGGGGCTTAGGACCACCACAGATGCTAAATTTTAGTCTAACTGGGAAAAAGAACTGGAAAGAATCTATATTGGTGATTAATAATGGCAGCTACTTCTAGTTTCCAAAAGCAGCTTCTAGCATTTTATCATTCTCTGTCTACTCTTAGTGTTACCCGTGACAGCATCTAGTGCCTACCAGTGGAGACAGGAATGTCTTTAAAAGGTTTCTGGAGCAGAACTGGTGCATAGATACTCTTTGGCTCCCTCCAGAGAGTCTGTGATGTAAATAAACCTGTTTTATGCTTAAATTTACCTGAGTCAGTTTCTTTTATTTAAACCTAAGCACTCTAAAAACAAACTTTGTGATGTAAATATAAATAATGCTCATATTGGCTTCTTTAAAAAGATGTGAAAAAAGCTATGAAAAAATATGTGATATTTTTTAAATTAAGATGATCAAATAAAGAATAATTCATCTTTGTGAGTCTTACCTTTCCCCCAACCAGAGGCAAAATGTGCATCTTTCCAGTTTGACAGTCCTTCACAGAGGAAACAATGAGGCAGGTGCCACAGAGAACAACTAGGCGTTCAGCCCACTTATGCAGCTGGGTCTTCCCTTTGCGTACATTATAGATGCCAGAGAGAAGAATTCGATCCAGATGATCCATCTGACATGGTTTTTCTGAAAAGAAAACAATACATCAGAAGTCACCATTAAAGTAGTATAAGAACACTGAAAGAGAAAAGAAAGTATTATGTGTCAAATTTCAACAACCTTGTTTACAGATTTAAACAATCAAGCAATGTAAGTATAAAATAAGATCTCAGTCCTAAAATGTTACCCATCACTGCAGTTATACAATAGGAGTACTATAAATTTGGATCTAGAGAGCAAGATTTTATTCTGGATGCCATTGTTATTCTTTCTTCCAATAGCCATATCTCCTGTGTACATAGAGAAAGACAATATGGTACAGTGGTTAAGATCATGGACTTGGGAGCCAGATACTTAAACCTGAGTTTGAATCCTTGTTCTGTCACTTACTTTGTTTCTTCAAACTACTGAATCTTGCTGAATTTGACTTTCCTCATTTATACAGTTTGGATCTTAACAGTACTACCTACCTTCAGGGTTCTTATAAAAAATTAAGATAATGAATGTAAAGTACTAAGAATAGTTTTAGGTATAAAAGGTATGGAATAAATGACAGCTATTATTGTTGTGATTAGTCTATTCTGGAAGGAACACATTGATAACTATGGAAGTACTCTAGTTCTATACACAATCCTATCTTTCTGCTCCTTGTGAGAAAACAATGGCTAATGCTTTAATCAACTATCCAAATCATGGTGGCAGAAGTTAAATGGGCACTAAGAACTTCTCTTGATGTTCTTGGTTAAAGTAGTACTAAAAACAGACAAGTAACTACACAGAAATGAACAGGAGCAGCAAGAAGATGAGGTGGTGCAGAGGAACAAACTGGGAATTGAAAAACTGGGCTGTACTCAATATTATTACATAATTGATTTGTTTTTCATAATTGATTATTACATAATTGAACTTTGGGCATCACTTTGCCCTTTTAACTATGTGTTTCCATAAATAATATGAGAAAATGGCTAGATTATTTCAAAGCTTTTAAACTTTGTATGTTAGCACTAGATAAATGAGAAAGTCATTTCTCCTTCTATTCTAGGTCAGTCCTTTCATCTATATTCTAAATTCCACCTTCCTCAGGGGGTTTGGTTCTTCTTTCTTCTCACTTTTACAACTCCACCCTCCTTATTATTTCTATCAAAGCTACAAAGCACTCAAGTTTTCTCCTATTTCCTCTTAGGCTCAACTGTAGTATCCCTTCAGTTCAGTGATTCTCCAATTTCTATGTGCACAAGAATTATGTGAGTTAGTTTAAAATGCAGAATACCAAGACTCACCCACAAAAAGTCTAATCCAGAGGACCTGGGATGGAACATAGAAAAATGTATTTGTAACAATTATCCCAGGTAATTTAAATGCAGAAGGACCACAACCATATTTTGAGAAACTCTATGCCAAGCTTATCCAACCCGTAGCTCAGAATGGCTTTGGATGCAGCCCAACACAAATTCATAAACTTTCTTAAAACATTAAGAAAATTATGCATGGACCTTTTTTTTTTTAGTTCATCAGCTATTATTAATGTTAGTGTATTTTATATGTGGCCCAAGACAATTCTTCTTCCAATGTGGCCAAGGGAAGCCAAAAGATTGGACACCCCTGCTCTAAGTTTACCCTTTTGAGGCTCTTTTCTTATTTGTGCTTCTATATTAGCTGTTACTTCACCTCCTATTTACTCAATTTACTTCAATCTGGCTCCCACCCCCTCCTAACTGCATGATTCATAGGTTAATAATGGCCCTCAAATTTCTGTCTCCTATCCCAATCTTCCTTTAGTTCTGATCTCAAACGCTTGCTAGGCATGTCTAACAGATGTCCCCATTCACCTCAAATTTATAGATCTGAACCCAAGCCAGTATCAGGCTGGAAAGAAAGTAAACTATCTCTATTTGCAAATGATATAATCTTGTATATAGAAAATCCTAAGTAAGGAACAAAAAGGACTATTATAACTAATAAATGAGCTCAGCAAGGTTGGAGAATACAAGATTTTTTAAAAACAAAATCAACGATATTTCTATGCACTGGGAATAAACAATTCAAAAGTGAAATTAAAAAAGCAACTGCATTTATTAATACAACAGCATCAAAAATGATAAGATAAAGGTAATGCAAAACTTTTACACTGAAAACTACAAAATACAGATGGATAAAATTAAAGACCTAAATAAATGGAAAGACATCCAATGTTCACGGGCTGAAAGACTTAATATTGTTAAGATGACAAAACTCCCCAAAATGATTTACAGATTCAATGCAATCTATCACAATTCCAGCTGCTTTCATGGCAAAATTGACAAACTGATCACGAAATTCATATAGAAATGTAATGAACTCAGAATAGCCAAAATAACCTTGAAAAAAAAAAAAAAGAATAAAACTGGAGGACTCTCATTCCCCAATTTTGAAACTTACTGAGAGTTCCCTGGTGGCGTAGTGACTAGGCTTCATTGCTCTCAATACCATGGCCTGGGTTCAATTCCCAGCCAGGGAACCATCAAAAAAATCAAAAACAAAAACAAAAACAAAAAAAAAATCTTACTACTAAGAGCTAGCATACGAAGCACAGTACTGACATAAGGATAGACACAGAGTAATGGAAGTGAGAGTTCACAAATAAACCCCTGCGTTTATAGACTACTGATTTTTGAAGAGTGCCAAGATAAGTCAATGGGGAGAGAACAGTCTTGTCAACAATGGTGCTAAAGCAACTGAATATCCATATGCAAAAGAAAGAAGTTGGATCCTTAACTTCACACCATATAGAAAAATTCAAAATGGATCATACACCAAAATGTGAGAACTAAAACTGCAAAGTTTTAGAAGAAAATGTAGGAATAAATCTTGTGACCACTGATTAGTCAATGGTTTCTTAGATATTGACAAACACAAAAAAACAAGTGACCAAAAGGAAACTATAAATAAACTGGACTTCATCAATAATAAAGAAACTTGCGCTTCAACAGACACCACCAAGAAAGTGAAAAGATGATTCACAATAAGAGAGAGTATTGTCAAATCATATATCTAATAAGAGGCTGGTATCCAGAATAAGTAAGAACTGCTACAATCCAGCAATAAAACAGACAACTCAATTAAAAAATGGGCAACAGATCTGAATAGCTGTTTCGCCAAAGAAGATATATAAAACTCCAATAAGCATATGAAAAGATACTCAACGTCTTTAATTATTAGATAAATGCTCATCAAAACCACAAAGATATATTAATTCATACCTACTAGGGTGGCTATGATCAAAAAAGATAAATAAGTATTGCCCACAGTAGAATCGCTAAGTATCTTTTTTTCATTAAAATTAACCATGAGTCCTTAAAAATGGTCTATTCCTACGCTTAGATAATGAAAAGAATAGCTTAGAACATTCTGTCATGTAAGAAGTTGATGGAAAATCCAGAATGCTGTCAAAGAGTCATGTTGAAAGGACATACAAGCAATGGAAGGAGGGAGCTCCCCACTAACTGAGATGAGACAAATTGAGCATCAAAAAGAACAATGGCTGTAATGAGTTGAAACAAAATATATACAAGCCCATGAGAATATGATGACACTCAAAACAAACAGACAAAGAATAAAAAATGAAGTCATACAGAGTGTGAATATAAATTGAAAGGCAAAACAACAAAGCTTCTACAAAATAATAAAGGATAAGTGTTTAGTTGGACTATATTAAAATGAAGCACTTCTTTTTGTTACAGATTTAGATCCCCTTCCAATATAACAGCTGGTTTATTAACAAGATTAAGGTTGTGGTTCTGAATAAGATGGAGAAAGCACACTCCACCCTATCTCTCCCATTGAATGCACCTATAAAACTTAAGAGAGAATATATATAGCAGCTATATGAGGACCCCTAAAAATAGTAACAGGTGATTAGGGAAGAAGAACAGAATTTGAAATACCACCTACCCAGTGGTGAGTTTTTTAGTTCCTCTCACATTTCCCAGCCAGGACTCAAGAAAGCCCAAAACCCACAAGTGGGCATTGTTGTGTGGACAGAGAGCTCTAGGTGTAGCCCTCAAGTTTTGTCTGGAAGGGTGGAAAAGAGGTCTCCTAACACTCAAAGAGAGTGGGGGAAATTCCTCATTTTTACTTTTTGTCCTACTTTTCTTTATCTTCTCAAGTTCCAGCCCGTAGGAGTGGCTGCAAGGGTGGGGGAACACAGGCACCTAGCACTCTGAGGGGTGTTAAGTTCCCTCTTTGATTGGAAGATCTGCAGTCCCAGGAGAATGGGGTGAAACCTGTTCCATTTTCTGTATTCTGCCACTTGGCCATGAACTGTGACTGCAACTGCAGGAAATACCCAACAAGGCAGATTAAATAAAGTCCCAGGATATTGTGAAGAGGAAGGAGCTCTGGAAAGTGATCCCATAAAGTTGTCTATGAACTACTGGGCTCACCCTTAATGTACACAATGTAAATGTGATCCTAAACAGCATGTCAAAAACTGAAACTTGAACTATAAGATAAAACCAGAGGAAGAGAAGAAAGAGTCCAATGCTGAAAAATTATTTGAGAAATAATAGTGAAAACTTCCCAAAGTGGAAGACATAAACTTACAGATTCAAGAAATTTAGTGACCCCCAATAGGATAAACCCAAAGAAATTCAAGCCCAGACACGTCATAATCAAACTGCTGAAAATTAAAGACAAAAAAACCAATTCTGAAAAGCCACAGAAAAACTGAAGCACTATTTATATTGGAGCAACAATTCAAGTTGAATGGTGTTACAGGAACTCTCTGTACTATCTTTTCAACTGCTCTGAGAATCTACAGCTAGGTCAAAATAAAAACTTAGACAAACAATTGAATATTGGGTGACATATGGGGGGGGGTAAAAATTAAATATTTATTTATATTTAAAGAATAAAACAGGAAACCTCAAAAAAAAAGTCAAACTTGCAACAGGCCCCCCATACAACAGGAAGAACTGTTATCTGAAGTATTTCAGTAGAAAATTGTGAGAAGCTGTAGTGGCTAAGCAATTCTACCATCTGGTTTCATGACCCTAAACAAGTCATCTTACATGTTTAGGTCTCTGTTTCCCAAGTTTAAGACCAAAGAATTAACCCTACCAGACCTGAGGCCCTGAACCTAACTGTCCTCTATACCTGGGCTCCTGACCATTAAAGAGGAAAAACCAACATGATATAGAAAAATGTTAGTTACATGCAAACAAGTGGTTAGAATAAGATGGAACTTGGAGTCATTTATTTCACGTACGAGGCGAAGTACCAAAAATCAGGTACAGCGGTATAGTGGACGATTCGGAAATTACCGAAAAATTGGTACAGCGGTCTGGTAGGGTTAAATCAGATGGTCCCTAATCCTTCCCAGTTCTCACATTTTAGAAATTCCTCATACTCTTCCAAACTCTTTCTCCAACAACTAAATGATAGAGTATCTGAGAAGTTAAAAAGATGAAATTTAGAACAAAACTGATCCATCTGCTTCCTAGCTCTTCTATTTGACTAGGGCAAGTTACAACCTCTGTGGAATAATAATAATAAGGAACACACACAAAGGGGTAATACAGAGTACTCACTACTTTAGAGTGTATATAGAGTGCTCAGCACATAGCAAGGGTATAAAATTAATGCTAGTTATTATGATGAAAGTTCTGCCTTAAGCTTCCCTCTTTTTCTATATATAAATAATCTTTTCAACATATTTTAACAACTTCCACAGCTTTAATGTCCCCATATACCTGACTCCCAGATCTGTATTTCCTAAACTTTAATTCCACATTTCCAACAATCTGGCAGATATTACTTACCACCACTTAAAATTAAACATCCCTAAAACCAAGTCATCACCATCCCTGCAAACCAGTTCCTTCTCACAACTCAAGTCCTGTCATTCTTCCAAAGTCACCCAGGCTCAAAAACTCAAGAGTCAGCTTCAACTCTTATGTTCTCTTCCTCAATTTCCTTTTTCAATCAACCACCAACTCTTACTGATTATTCCTTCAGAAAGGCTCTTATTCCTACCCATTGCTCAGTTCAGACCCCATTAATCCACACCTGAATTATTATCCACAGTGCTGCCAGATTCATGTTTCTCTGGCTCACTTGGCTCTCATCACTTCCTGCAATCATCTGCCAAATGAAGACTAAACTCCTGATATTGCACTTAAGGCCCAGAAGAATCTGGACTCAAAGTATCTGTGATTCATAGACCATGCATTGAAATGTCTAATCTCTCATCCCATGTCCTCCTTTTCCTTTCTGCTTACTAAAATTCTGTTAATTTTCAAAGAACCAACCTAAATACTACTTCACAAAGACTTCACTGATTCTAGAGATCTCCCTCATTTTTCAAAGAACAATGACAGGGAATTTCCCCGTCAGCTATCAAAATGTAACATATAGGCATGTTAATTAAAATAGTTTTGATATTAGCCCAAGACAATGTAACAGGATAGAGAAAAAAATAGACCCTTGCCTATACCATAACTCAATAATAATAATGATGTTTCAAATTGATAAGAAAAGGATGAGCTATTCCATAAATGTTGTTGGGACATCTAGCTATCTATTCATAGAGAAAAAAGTACAGTTAGAGCCTACATCATATCATATTTTACAAATATGTAAGTACTGGGAAAAAATATATAATGTGTTTTTAACCTAGGATAGGGAAGGAATATAAATGCATAAAGGAAAAGACTGACTAAATAGAACTTCTTCTGCACAATAAAAAACAATAAGCAAAATTAAAAGACAAGTTACAGGATGGAGAAAAAGTGTGCCACAGACAAGTATCAGAAGTATGTATATTCAGAATATATTCAGGGGAGTTCCCTGATGGTGTAGTGGCTTAAGGCTTCAGCACTGGCGCTGTCAGTGCTGCGGCCAGGGTTCGATTCCCAGCCAGGGAGCTACTCACATACCAAAAAGCAAAAAAAAAAAAAAAAGAATATATTCAGAAGTCCTTTAGATCAATATGAAAAAAGACAAAAGAAATTTTGGGTAATTCAAAGGAAAAATCTAAAAATACAATGAAATTATGAAACAATATTCAACCATAACCAGTAATCAGGGAAATTAATATTAAAACACTGAAACTAAGATTTTTTCATCAGATAAGTGCTAATAATATTTTTTAAATTCATTTTTATTGTTAGACTTATTGGGGTGACATCTGTTAGCAAGGATTACATAGATTTCAGGCATACAATTCTATAGTGCATTGTCAACTTGATGTATAATAAGTTCACTACCTAATGTGACTTCTCTTTCCATCACTTTAATGCTAATAATATTAAAAGGAGATGTTGTGGGCAAAGGGGTAATCTGATATAGTGATGGGCTATACTTTTGTTCTGAAGTAGTAACCATTAATATTCTAAATGCAAATATCCTATGATTCAATAATTTCATGTTTCGGAATCTACTCTGAAGAAACACAGGTGCACAAAAAGGCACTTTTACTACAATGGTGTTTGTAATAGCCAAAACCTGGACATAATGTAAACGTTCATCACTAGGGAAAGGTTACATAAACTGTAATACATACCTGGTATTCAATACCATGCAACTTAAAGAAATGCATATAGAAGACAGCTGAAGAAAGTTCTCCAAAACATATTTTGAGGTGAAAAACCCATTAAGAACAATATCAAATGATACCACTTATGTAATCAAAAAATATCTCTACAATTACATATTGATAGGAATAAAAGTTAGAAAATTCTGGGAGTTCCCTGGTGGTGTAGTGGCTAGGCTTCAGTGCTCTCAACGCTGCAGCCTGGGTTTGATCCCCCCCCCGCCAAAAAAATCTGAACAGGCATACACCAAATTAATAGTAGTGGTTATCTAATAAGCAGTGAATGAGCTTAGGAGGCAACTGATGGATTCTAAGAGTTTAAAATACTATAAATAATGAAACTACATTCATATTTTACTTGTGTAGTTAAAAAAAATAAATATTTTTTTAAAAAGTATGGACACAATAATTACAAATGTGAAATATGCATATAAAATAAAACTAAGAAATACACAATATATACAAGAGGAATGTTTTTAAATATATTGCTCCTATAGTTTAACAATGAAGTTTAAAATATGCAAATTAACATGAGATAGTATTTTTTTTCTAATTTGGGGAAAAGATTAATTTTAACAACAATACATGATGATGGCCAAGATTTAAAGAAATGAATATTCTCAAATTCTATTGATAAAAGTGTACACTGGTATTGCCCACCTGTGCAATTTAGAAATATTTAGTTAAAATTTAAAATACATATGACAGCTGTCTGGAAAGTATCCAGCCATGTAATATGAAAAACAGAGGCATCTATGGGTGGAATTTTTCCGGACAGTTCTCCTTTTTAATCAGAACTTCTAGGAATCACATTCTCCTCCTTCTATCCTAGAAGTCAGCCACTCTCCCAACTTTTATAATAATAATTTCCTTGTTCTCTTATATTTTTACCACTTATATATGCATTCTGTATCAGTTATAGCAGGTAAACTACTATAACAAAAAGAATATAATAGCTCAAACACAACAAAAATTTCATTGTTAGGGTTGGCATTGATGGTGGCTCCGCCATTCTCAGCACATGACTTCAGATATTACTCTGATGATTGCAATCCTAGCCCATGGAAGAGGAAAAGAGTACTGAGTAGCATGTATGGGAAGCTTTAGGAATCAGATGTAGAAGCAGCACACAGTAATTCCACTCAATATCACTGAAGAAAATTTTGTCACACATGCACAACTAACCACAAGAAAGGCTAGGAAATGAGGTGAGCTAGGCAATCATGTGTCCAACTATAATTCTATTATTACTGAAGAAGGAAAGTACAGATTTTGATGGACAAATAGTATGCCACACATTTCTAAACCATATGGCTGAGTTTTGCCTGTTTTTGAACTTTAAAAAAATGAAAACCTACTATGTGATTTATCCAGCTCCTTTTGTTTGTGTTTATGCTCTTTGAACTAAACTGTCTTAAACATATGCTTGCAAAGAATATGGTACAGAAAGAAATGTTCAAGCTGGGAGTTACGCTACCTGAATTATACAGTCCCAGAGCTACAACTTCATTAGCAAATCACACCTCCAGACTCCATTTCCTCGTACACAAAGAACTGATTAATGTGCTCTCTTAATCTTCATGATCAATCACACTCATCTTTAGTCAAATATGTTATTTCCACAGTTTTTATATCATGAATTTGCACTGAGCCAGTCATTCACTCACTTTCCCCCCAGCACTACCTCTCCAGCAAGACGTAACCAGCATTTCACATGGCTGCTTGGAGTACCAGGTACCTTTTTATATTCAGCAACCACAGCAACATTAACCTGTCTGAACTTAGGCCCTTATGACCTTGGCCTCATTAACACTGTAGTCTAACTAAGCTAATTCACCAAAGACTCTACACATGACATATTTAAAGTTGATTACTAAGCTATTTGCTTCAAAGAAAATACTTCAAAAATATCTTTGTTTCTGTTAACAGTGGTTGTTCCTGGATTCAGAAACTGGGGGAATGGAGCAGTAAGATGAGAGGGAAGCATACTTTTTGTAATGGTTTTACACATAAGGTACATCCGTAAATTCTTTGATATTCCTCTCTTCAAAAGGTGAGGCGTAAGTGTGAGGTGTATTTGGTGACTCACTTCTTTTTTCCTTTTTTGGCAAACCTGTCTTTTATTGTAGTAAAATATACATAACATAAAATTTCTCATTTTAACCATGTTTAAGTGTATAGTTCTGTGGTATTAAGTATATTAACATTGTACATTCATCATTACCATTCATCTCCATGAGCAGATGGATATGAGTTACATTGTTGAGGTTTCTGGTGTTTATGTTTTTTAAGATTATTTTCTTCTTTATTCAAAATATGAGTATATATTATTCTATGACACTCTGACTCTTCATAAACATTCAGTGTAAATTTTTGTTAAGCAGAGATGATCCTAACCAAAATATCTCTTATTTCAGTATTCACAATTCTAATTTATTTTTTATTTTTTTATTTTTAGACTTATTGGGGTGACATTGGTTAACAAGAATTACATAGATTCCAGGTGTACAATTCTACAGTGCATCATCTATATTCACCACCCAGTGTCAGTTCTCTTTCTGGTGACTCACTTTTAATAAACAGAAAATGGTGAAATTGATGGTAACTGGTGACTTATAAGGCTAGACCATAAAAAAATATAAAGGGTGTGTGTGTGTGTGTGTGTTTGTATGTCTCAATCTGTTTGTCTGTCTGATCGCTGGGGTGAGCTAGGTGCCATATCATGAAGACACTTAGACAGTGCAATAGAGAGGTCCACTAAGCAAGGAATTCAGATTTCCTGTCAAAATCTGGAGACCTTCTCCAGGTGAGGAACTGAGGCCTTCCACCAACACCCATATGAGTGAGTCATGTTAGAAGTGAATCTTCCAGCTCCACTTAAGCCTTCAGACGACTACAGCTCCAACCAACAGAGTGACTACAATCACATGAGACCCAAGCCAGAACCATCCAGCTAAATTACTCCTGCATTTCTGACCCAAAGAAACTATACAAATGATAAATATTTATTATCATTTTAAGTCACGAAATTTTGAGGCAATTTGTTACAATAAACTTATCTATAGGTATATTTTTACCTTTTGTTTTTGGTTCCATAGATGTAAATTGCATATTTTAAAAAATAATTTGCTTTAAAAACTCCTTTCTTATACATAATTTTCTCATTCAAGTTATATTAGCTTCTCTAAATTAATAGAGTTCACTTTGAGAAATGTTCTCTGTTAATGACCCCACCTCTACCCCCAAATATAATAAGGACTACAAACTGGTACTCTTTTAGATTCTACTGGACATATCCTCCTAAGGGTATATTATGATCCTGGGAATGCTATAATTTATCAGATGGTGGTAGAACAATTAATGGAATCAGTGCAAACAACTGTATCATGTAACAATGCAAACTCAATCTCAATGGTTAAGGAGCTTGCAGGCATTTTTAAGGCTCAACTTTCACCCCCGAATGAAAACATATAACGAAGAAGTCATAATCAACCACAATTAGATAAGGAGCATGTTACTGTTCCAAGTTTCTTTTTTAAAAACCAAGTTTTAAAGTGAAAAATGGGTTGTATTCCTGAATTAGTTTTAAAAGGTTTTCCTCAAATTTAACTTGAACCTAGCAACTATTCTCTTTCAATGAACCAGGAAAAGAAAAATTAATGGAAATAAAATAAGACCAACTTTTAAGGCACATGTCATAAAATACTGTTGTGATAAAAAATTATAAATATTTTGTGAAATGCATTTAATAAAACTGGCTTGTAACATTATCTCATAAGAGTTGTATTAAGAAATATACAAAGCATAAATCAAGAATTTGAGGAATCAATTAAAAAGGAAAAAAAAAAGAATTTGAGGAATGAGAGCAGGGAATCTTATCAAGGTTATGCCTATATACACTAATAATTATCAGTTCAATTGTTTGATATGTGAGTCATATTAATTCAAAACTATTAGGTGTTAAATGGCTCTGTCACTTGTAATATGATTTGAACAAGTTATTTAACTTCTCTCAGTTTTCTCATCTTTAAAATGAGTTATTAGTTCCTAGTGCGTAAGGTGGTTGTAATGATTAAATAAGGTAATTCAGAAGCATAAGAGTACATAGTAAGCACTCAATAAATGGTATTCACTAGTGGTATTAATAGACTATGCATATCTGGAAAGTAATATTCAGAAAATATCTGATTTTAATAAATCTAACTTTATTATTGAAGTGATCAGGTGAAAAACAGTTGATAGGGGGAAAAAATGCACAAAAAGAGAAGAGAAAGTAAAAAACTCGTAGGTTTAAAGCCAAATAAAATACAACAATAAACACATTTCACAGGTGTATTCATCGAATGTTAAGTCATATATGATAATGACCAGCTACTTCTCAACATTCTTAAACTATCCTGAAGTTCATGCGCTTTATAAGGAACTAGAAAATATAACTGGTATTAAAGCATATCTGATTGAGATTCTGGCAAAAATATAAAATAGCTCTAGTAAGTCAACAAAACATTAGAACAAAAAGAGTAAAAATAAAAAGGGAAGATATTTTTGGCTAATATTTCTAAGCCTTCCCACTTTCTTCCTGCTTTGTCTTTGTTGTTTTTAAACTACAATGGCTTAAAAACAGCTTTCGATAAAATACTTTTAAAAAGCTGAAAAAGGGAGTTCCCTGATGGGGTAGTGGCTTAGGGCTTCCGCGCTGGCACTGTCAGCGCTGAGGCCTGGGTTCGATTCCTGGTCAGGGAGCTACCCACATACCAAAAAGCAACAAAACAAAAAAAAAAAAAAAAAAAAAAAGCTGAAAAGGTAAGAGGCACAAATGATGAACTGAAAAGCGGTTAACATATTCACAAAGCCACTGATGAATTCTTACCACCATAAAATCGAAGCATACAGCCAAGGTCAGGATTTGTTGCCTCCTCCTGTATGCGCACAGGATCGTCATAGCCCAGCCTGGATAAGTAATCATAAACAATCTGAAGAGGTCGTTCAGTAGGTTCCAGTCTCCTGATGTATAATTCAAAAGAAAAATATTTAGTAAGTAGTAAAAAAAGCTATTTAATTTATCTTTTAATATACTCTAGATTTTTATTTCTATATCAAGATTTTCTTTAATGTCACATGATACAACTAATCTAAATAAGTAGTGCTCAGAATTTTTGGTCTCAGGATCCTCCTATAGTCTTTGAGGACCCCAAAGACCTTTGTGTTTACATGGAGTAGAGCTATTGATATTTTCCAAATTAGAAATTAAAATTAAGAATTTCCAAACATTTGTTTATTCATTTTCAAACAATAATAAACTAATTATATTAATGTTAACATAAATATCAATATTTTTTGAAAAATATTTTCCAAAATAAAAACTTTAGTGAGAATTGCACTGTTCTACATTTTTGTAAATCGCTTTAATAGCTAGTTGAATGGAAAAGAGATGCTAAGATCTGCTTTTCCATTCAGTCTGTTGATATAACACGTTATTTAGCCTCTAGAAAACTTCACTATATATGCATTAGAGTCTGAGAGTGAAAAAGAAAATTAATGCCTTAACATTATGATGAAATAGTTTTGACTTCATGCACCTCTTCAAAGAGCCTCAAGGTCCTTTGAGAATTTTAAAGGCAGTGACATTATGAAATATAAAAAAATTATACTGGGTCAATTAGAGATGTAGACTTTGGGTTGCCTACTGTGTTCCAGGTACTATATATTTCCACCGGTTTCATAGATGATTCTTCCATAAAAATTAGGAATGAATGACCCAATAATTCCCTAGAAATCATTCTTGGGATCAATCACATGGTTCTGACTGAAAGCTAAAGTAAAATCAGAGTGTCTAGTAATTGTTTGTGGCCTATGGTGATCTTGCATATTTTAAACCACACAGACTTAAAATACCTAAAAATATTTAAAAAAACAAAAATTATCAATGTGTATTTTGATAAAAGGGGCTTCATCAGTAATAACAGCAAGATAGCTCTTTTACAATTCTTTTATCAGAAAGCAAACTATTATAAATACAGTGAGTAAGAGTATAGGCTCCAAAAGTCAGACTGCCTGGGCTTGTGTCTCAATTCTGCCACTTATTAACTACATGCCCTTGGACAAGTTATTTAACCTTGTTGTCTTCAATTCCTCATCAATATGATGGGAATAACAATAGTACCTAACTCAAAGAGTAGTTATTAAATTTATTTACTTACAAGATATTATATAGTATGTAAAGTGCTTAGTGAAATACCTTGCATGTAGTAAGTAGTATTCAACAGCATATTGACAATTATTATTTTTAAAAATTCTTAGGATTGAAACCAAATTTTAATTAGAATAAAAACAGAATTATTTGCCCATCTGAGACAATAACCAAAAAAACAAGTATAGGGAAGTCTATGTGCATTCAAAAGGTTTTGAAAAACATTAGTCATTATTAGTCTTAAAAGAATTGTTTAGAAAACTTAATAATTGTATTAATTAGAAGAAACACAATACACCTCCCATCATAGCAGAAAGTTATGCAAGACATCTATGTTTTCTGGTTAAATGACTTAGAAAATACTGTTGGCAATAAGACTTAAGTAAAAAATAACATGAAATGAGAATGCTACAAAGCTAAATATCAAAATGATAATTTGGGAGTAGAAATCATACTGATGAGCACAAAAAAAAGAAAAAACAAAAACCCAATTCCTGGCCCATTCTGACTGCTCAGTTCAGACCTGTAGCTTCCATAAACTCAGCACTACTACATGGGAAAAAAATCAAAAAACTAAAAGCCTACAAAACCCAATAAATATTGGATTTAATAAAAATGAAAAATAAATGTTTCAGAATAAAAACATCAGTTACAATTAATCTCTAGTCAAAAAAATATTCACAAAGGGCTATGACAGTATTAGGCAAAAAGGGACTGTAAAAAACTACAATTAGCCAGGTAATGTGAAGACTGACTGAAGGATTATCTTGCACACAAGGAGACCAAGAGCTATCTCTACCTTCCAATGTCAAGAAGAATTAGACTTACTCTGAATTGTAAGAGAACTGGAGTAAGAACAATGAGAAGTTGTTGAACAGATAAACTTGTAGCTAAAAATGAGGGGGGAAAAAACTTCATAATTAAAAATGTCGGGGAGTTCCCTGATGGTGTAGTGGCTTAAGGCTTTGGCGCTGGCGCTGTCAGCGTTGCAGCCTGGGTTCAATTCCCAGTCAGGGAGCTACCCACATACCAAAAAAGTAAAAAAAAAAAAATGTCCACTAATGAAACAGATGGCCTTTCAAAATAGCTCACTGGTGGTGTAGTGGCTAGGCTTTGGCGCTCTAAACGCTGTGGCCTGGGTTCGATTCCCAGCCAGGAAACTACCCACATTAAAAAAAAAAAAAAAAAAAAAAAAAAAATAGCTCACAGAGCTAGAGAGACATCTGTCACAGATATTTTAGAAGAGACTTCTATAAGAATCAAGTTGGACCAGATGACCTTTAGGGTCTTTCATAACTCAAGAGTCTGTGTGGTATCTGAGACACCTTCCTAATACAATGCAAATTCTAACTGAACCCTACTTTTGTTTTTGGATACAGAATTCAATGTATTTAAATATCAATTCCATATAATAGTCATATATTCAGAACCAAGAAATAACACTTTCAGGTTAAATCTTACCAGCTCCATTTTTAATTTCTCGCTAGAAAACCAAGAGAAATGGAAACATCCTAATTCTGATATATTTTACATGATCAAATTATCTTTCCTAAAAAGACTCTACAGATGTTGAAATTCTCTATATATTTTCACCTAAAGAAAGTATTTTCACTAGTGGTAGAAAAACCAAGAATCTCTACATCTGCTCTTATTAATTTAGCGTAAGTCAGTAAACAAGAAATATTTCAAGAACTGCAAAAACAAGCAAAATGAGAGACTAATTCCATTTACTCATTAAACTCCTCTGTTTAAGAGAGTAGAGAATATGGGGGAGGGAAATGCTATAATATGCTTACAGATCAATTTTGTGTTTCAAAGTTCCACAAGTTTAACAGGCTGGTAATTAGCTATTTGTTAAAACTCTCACAAATCAATGGAAAATTACATACCGCAAAACAGGTGTAGGAGAGAGTAATCTTGGCAATGAAAGGTTCCATTTAGCATTTGAAATACTTCTAACTGCTTTAAGGAGAGACAATAAGACTACTGTAATAGTTTTAGTTTGCTTCTAAGTCTTCTAGGAGCTACTCTGCCCTTGTAAATCTGAATACATACACAAAATGGTTACTTCTCCCCAAACCAGCCAACCAATATAGTAATGCTATCTATCAATAGTGGTTTATAGCTTTTAGCTAAGAGTAATAGCCAACAGTTATTCTAAATAGTGCCCATAGTTAAGATACACCTTAAGAGAAGAGTACATTTCATTCCAAGTATCAGTATCACTTCAAAAGAATTATAGTCAATAGTAGGAGGCCAAAGTACACATTATTAAAATCCGTGGGAGAGGAGGGAGGGGGAGTCAAATATATGGTGACAGAAAGAGAACTGACTCTGGGTGATGAACACATAATGCAACACATAGATGATGTACTGTAGAACTGTATGCCTAGCACCTATGTAATTTTTGCTAACCAATGTCATCCCAATAAGCTTAATAAAAAAAATAAATTAAATTTTCAAACAAATTAATTTTTAAAAATCTAACAAAGGGAATAATACATTATATCAAACACCCTAACAAATTCAGCATTCTCTAGATCAAATTCAGATTAAAACTCAATACCTGGCCACCAGATAAAATATGCAAATGTTAAGATCAACAATATAAATAATAATGCAAACAGCAACAATAAGGATACTTCAGTGAATGTCTACTCCAAGCCTGACACTGTACGGGAAGTGTTTTATGTTTTACAAACCTATGCCTTTTTTTTTCAGGTTTTATAGATTTATTTTTAAAAAACAAAAACAAAGGTTAAAAAAGTCCTTCATTTCCAATTCTGCCTGGGGATGTGATTCAATCTATGCCTATTTTGCAAATAAAAAAAAATGAGGTCCAGAAAGACACACAATTAGTACATAATGGTATCAAGGTTTGAACTTGTGTCCATTTCAATATAAAGCCTACTTTCTTTTAGGCAAGCCACATTATTTTACATGGTTAAAATAATTTATGCAGAAGACAGTTCAAAGCACTTCATATGTTAACCTACACCAAAGAATCTAAAAACTTGTTTTAAAATTAATGTAATTCATTACGTCTAATAGACCATCATTTGAAAAATATGCTATTTTTTATGCATCATTGCTGTTTAATAAAGGATTTTACTATTCTTATCCCTGGTTTCTGGGAGTAAGAGTCTAAATCCTTGGAATTTCCTGAGTAATGGAAGTGTTTAGGTATTCAAGAGCCTGCTGGATCACCCTTGAGTTTATGCTAAAAGATGAGATAACTCAGGATAGGGAATGGTCATCAGAAAGACCAACCATGTGAAAAAAGAGTTGGGTTGGGCTTGGAGATAGCCTGACCTTGGGTAAGGAGAGAGGGCTAGAGAATGAGTTCATGCATGTGGTCAGTGATTCAATCAAGTCTACCCAATGAAACCCCAATAAAAACTCTGTACCAAAGTTCTGTAGTGTTTCCTGGTGGGTAAACACAGATGTCCTTAGAGGGTGACATGGGGTAAGGGCATTTAAGTTCTACATTCAGGACCCTCATGTGTCTCTTCATTTGGCTGGTCTTAATATGTATCCCTTACACTAAAACTGTAATTGTAAGTGTAGTGCTTTCTTGACTTCTTTGAGTCATTCTAGTGAATTACTGAACCTGAAGGGATCATTGAACTCCAAATTTGCATCCAGCTTGTCAGAATCTGAAGTAAGAGCAGTCTTATTGGGGACTATGCCTTCTAACTTGTGAAGTCTAGGCAGCCTCTTGGTGGTTAGTGTCATAATTGCATTGCAATACAATAGTAAACTAGATGGTACTGCAATAACCATTAATAAAGAAAAAGACTGCCAATTAAACTATGTTCCACCAACAACTTAAAGATACAAGCTGAATTCAGAAGTATTAAAATGTAAAAACAAAAAAATTTTAATAAAAACAATGTATAACACATTCTTCTAAAGTTTTTAAATAGTTCAGAAATATGAAGCACAAAACAAAAATAATCTTTTTCCTTCCTCAGTGATAATCGGTTTAGCATGTATCCTGAAACAAGATTTTTCATTACATTTTCATAACATCAAAATATGGTAAACAAAATTTTAGTGACTTGCAAGAGGTCACCCTGAAAGTCAGTGACAGAAAAGGAATTAGAACTCAGCATCCCAAATTCCAAAGGTAGTATTTTGTTACATAGTAGTAAGGTTACTACTTCTTTGCTTATCTGAAAATATAGTCTATCAAACACAAAAATCTTAGTCATTTTGATGACTAAGAATTAAATCAAGCAAATACATGATTGTGAACCAAAGGGCACTCCATTTTGTCACATGTGATCTTGTTACAACTTTGCAGACAGAAGGCAATGATTACACTAAGCTTCACTAGTGAGTCATTTATCACTTAAACAGTTCAATAAAAAAGACAGACTAACTACTATCATGTAAGAGCAATGGACTGGGAGACAAGACATTATGCTCCAACTATAGCTTTAGCACTAGAGAGCTGCAGGAATATGCTTTCAACCTGCCCTCTTCCGGCCTGTTTCACATCTATAAAATGTAGGGACATGGTCTCAGTGATTCCCATTAGGGAAGACATGGTGTTGTGAGCAAGATAATTCTTTGTTGTACAACACTGTCTCACACATGGAGGACATTAAGCCTCTCTGGCCCTTGTCCCCTACATGCTAGTAATGCCCCAGTAGTTATGACAATCAAAAAAATTTTAAAACCCTACTCTTGAACATATTTCCAAATGGAAAGGGCCAGGGTGGAGGGGTTTAGTTGAGCAGACTTCATTTCCCTAGAAGATGATCCTCTCAGGTTCCTTGAAGAGCTAAAATTTTATAAATTAGCAATCCTTCAGCTTTACTTAAGTGACAAGTCCATGACGAAAGACTATGAAAAGAAGGAAGTCATGGATGATTTAGAAAAATCTGGTATAATTTTAGTCCCAGTAATTTCATTTCTAGGACCTAGCCCAGGAAAAACAACAATGTAAAGATTTATAAGCAAAGGTTTAGTCATCACAACACTACTTCTAAGAGTTGAATGATTTGAAGAAACCCAAATAATGTAATATTTACTGAGCATTTACTAGGTGCCACACATCATTCTAAGTCCTTTACTTCCTTGTTACACAAAGTATAGTACATCACTTAGGAGCTTAATACAGAATCTCAAGCCTCACCCCAGACCTACTGAACCAGAATCTATATTTAACAAGCTCCTCAGGTGACATTAGAGTTTAAGAAACACTATTTTATAAGCATTCATTCATTTAATCTTCATAACATATCTAATTAATTTAATTCTCAAGACAACTCTACAATGTAAATACTACCATCTTCCATTTTAAGATGAGTAAACTAGGGCACAAAGGATAATGTAATTTGCATAGTAACTGTCAGAGTAAGGATTTGAACTCACACAATCTCATTCCAGAATCCAAGCTTTAAACCCTTATTGCATTTTTTTTCTCAATTTTTAAACAAGTTATATTGTCTCCATAAAATGGAATATTCTGTAGTGATTAAAACTGGGGTTTGAGGAATTTTTAATGACACAAGAAATTAATCAAAGTAGGCAGTAAATAAAACTGCATACATGGTATGGCCCCAAATGAGTAATTTTTTAAAATTATACACACACACACTTTGAAAACGATTTGGAAAAAAAGTTACTATGGAAAGACAATGTATGAAATCTGGTGTCAGAATGCCAGAGTTCAAATTTCAGCTCTACAACTTATAGCTAAATGATCTTAGGTGAGATGTTTAATCTTTTTAAGCCTCATCTTCTTCATCTACAAAATGGGAATAGTATCTATCTCACAAGACTGTTGTGAAAACCAAATGAGGTGATCTACAAAAAGCTTAAACATTGAAAAGTATTATTATTTCTCTTTATACTTTTCATTTTTCCAAAATTTCTACAATAAATACATTACTACACTTCAGTAAATGGCAAAAAAAAAGTTATTAAAAAAGATAATGCCTTCAATTGTCAACTGTTATAAAGGGCTAATATGAAGAAACTACCTATTCCTCTGATTAGACAACATAAGCTAAACTCAGGCAATTAACAGCTGAATAAGACAGCTAAAAAATATCTTCAAATAAGTGTGATTATATAGTGAAACTGAGTAAGGGACACTGTGCCAGTTAATCTCCAGGAGGGCCTTTAACTCAGAACAAAGTCCACCATCTATCTTGAATAATAGACATTCTAACTCCCTGGCAGTACCTAACTGACATTGAACAGGTTACCGGACCTCTCACAAAGCTTCAATTTTCCTCTTCTGAGAGGAAAGAGAGATTACCCCTTATAGTTGTGAAGATTTAATGAGGAAATAAGCACACTGACTAGCAAAAAAAAAAGCATTTACTGTTAGCTAATAATCTATCACCGTAATCATCCTTTGACTAGATGAGATTTCTTGAGCTCCTACTCCAGCAATGAAAATATATTCATTTTTTTCAAATCACAGCTGAATCCTGTTTTCATTATTTTCTAATCAATTACATCCTTAAAGAGCTATTTCATTACAAAATTATCAAGACCACAGGACTAAAAAGAGACAAACTCTTCATTTTAAGTAGTTTAAAATTCACAAAAGTAAATTATATCACATTTGGATTCTTAACTAACTACACAACTAGTAGTAGCAAGTCAATTCTGGTGGGGTTCCTTCCACATTCCACATTAGTCTTATGTTCAAATACATGAAATCCATCAATCACTACCAGCTATATGTAGGTCAAAGCTTTCCACCTGATAAAATTAGATTGGAATCAGTGTTAAGATTTAGAAAAGCCTAAGGATCACCCAGTCTGATCCTCTCGTTTTACAAAAGGATTTAGGAAATGTAGTTAACTGATGAACAAGGAAAACATTCAAATTCTAATCTATTATTGCAGGAATTAGTACAAATCCTGAAAGGAACACAAATAAACCTTAGTTTAGACTTTTAAAATGACACCAATATTTAATTCAGCTAAAGGTATTACTATTATTACCACATTTTAGGTCTAAGCAGGAGCTTCCTTTCTCACTTTCAACAGTGCTGAATCCACAGCTTTGAATTTTAATAGAAGACATTTATTTATTACAGGGAAGGGGGAGGAGGAAAAAAATCAATGATTAAGCACTTAAGGAGTTCTTATTTGACATCTAATTCAAAGAATAGTAATTCAAAGAACAGTATTTTTTTTTAATTAAATCAAAGAGTTCATATGCATAGCATAAGGCTACAATGAGGATACTTTTTGTCTTCATGTTTATATAAAAAAATTTACAGAAAACACAAATGGCTTTTAAATCTATGAAAATATGCTCAACTCCATTAATTAATATAAATGAAAATTAAACTGACAAAATAACAAAATTCCCATCAGATTTGCAAAAACTTAAGTTATTAGACTTGAAAAATGATTAGTCCTTCAAATGCTGACTTTATGATACCCTAATTTAAAAATTGATGACAGGAGTTCCCTGGTGGTGTAGTGGCTAGGCTTCGGCGCTATCAAAGCTGCGGCCTGGGTTCGATTCCCAGCCAGGGAACTACCCACATAAAAAATAAATAAAAAATAAAATACTGATGACAATCATCTCTATTCACAAGCAAGTATGCGCCCATGCATGAGTATGTATCTATATTTATATATATAAATTTAACACTAACATGTTCTGGAGAGAGTTAAGTAGGGAATAGGTATACTTTTATGTTACTCATCAAAGTATAACTTCTATGAAGAGAAATCTGACAATATCTATCAAAATTATAAATGCAGCTATCCTTTGACCCAGCAATTCCACTTTGAGGACTTTATCCTACGGATGACATCCACACAGGAGAAATATCATAGGTACAAGAATATTCATTGCTTGTGAAAGTAAAAAAATGGCAACAATCTGAATGTTCACTAACAGAAGATTGGCTAAAATTAAGGTAGACTCATGAAATGGAATATTATGCAGCCATTAAATAAATGAAAACTATAAATATTAATGTAGAAAGATCTCTAAATGATATTAAGTCAACAATGTGTTGCATATAGCACCATTAGTTTTAAAATTTATATATAAACACACACATCATGTATGAGCATATATACTTCTCTATTTCCTTTTATATATTTCAATTTCATTCTATTTATATATATTGCATTTTTAAAATATTTTAAATTTAGATGTCTGACCTATTGTGCAATCCAAATGAAGTAACTATCAAATTTTCCTTCACCAACAATTTTTAAATTTAAGAATCATAATGTCAGCAGTCTAGAGACAAATAGTTTTTCAAGCTTAGTGAGTCCATAATCAATCAGTTCCAATACATTAAAATCCTAAAGCCCACTTCCAAGCAGAAACACATGTTACACTGTAGTAGATTAAGAGTGAGAATACTCAGACCTTACCTGACCAGGTCTCCATGAAGCTGTAAATAAAGACTTTCCCTTCCCTCTCCAGCACATATTTCTGAAGCTGGTGTCTCTACTGTGCAAAGAACAAGATGTAAGTCCGAGGAAGAGGAAGAAGAGGAGGCAGAGGAGGTGGTGGTTGTAGTGGCAGTGGTTGTGTCTGCTCCATAAAGGTAAACACAGCCTCTCTTCACATCTTCTCTCAGCCAGTCTCTTTCTCGAGAACCAAACCTATTTCTCCTATTCAAACAATTTCTGCTTCCATTGCGTTTCATATTTCTCTAAAAAATATCAAGAGAAAGAAACTGTTAGGGAGAATGTCTGAATTAGACATATTCAGTCCTCACATGTTCAGTCCTTCAGGATAAAAATCATTACTTTGCTCAATCAAATATCACTCACCACCTCTCAAAGCCTTCTCCATCTGCCATGCCCATTCCTAAGCTGTAAAACTTAAGTTTTCTTTACTGCTAGCTGTACATGTCTCCAGACATGATCTTCTCTGACCATTCCTTTTCTTATGTTTTCAGAAAAATGTCAAGAATAATAAAATATCTGTGTACTTACTACCCAACTTTCACAGATTTCAATATTTAGTTCTAATCATTAATTTAAAGAACATACAATAGTATATACAACATATTCTCACATACACAACTGAAGCTTCAATCCCATGTCTCCTTTCCTCTTCCAAGAGACACTCTACTGTATTTGGTATTTATCATTCCATTCATTTCATACATTTGCCATATATGTGCATATCTATAAACTATATATTGAATTATTTTACATGATTTAAAACTTTGAATCCTAACATACAATATTTTTATTTGATTTTATTTGGTTTAGAGATATATTTATGCTAATACACTCAGGTCATTAATTTGAGTAACACCCCATTTTTTAATATGCTGCAATTTATCCATTCTCCTGCTGATGGCATTTAGTCTGTTTCTAATTTTTCACTGTTGGAAACAATGCTGCAATAAACATCTTTGTACATGTCTTTATATGCAAACTTGAAAGTTTCTCTAGGGTCCTGACCCTCTGCCTCTTATTCCAATAAGCAAGCACAAAATCAACACAATATTGCATAAATATTCTTCTATTCTCATTATGTTTAAAAAAATTACTGCTGCAGCATTTGATAATTTAGGATTTAGGCATGTAAAATTCATACAGATTGTAGTCACATTATCTCAAAACAAAAACAATTACTACAGCAATATAATGAGATTCTAAAGATCAACATTTATTTATCTGTTCTATTATTATGACAGGCCATTTCTGTTCCCTTAATAAAAAAGAAATTTCCACTAATAATTACACTGATATACCTCTGTAGCGTCATGCCCCACCACAGTTCTCTCTGCTTCAGTCATATCCAACTACTTGTAATTCACCAAACTCATTAACTATTTCACAATTCTATAACTTGTCTGAAATGTCCTTCTCCATCTTATCCACCTAACTAGTCATTCTTCAAAACTATACTCAGATGTCACCCTCCATATGCTCTCTATGGAGACATCCATATCTCCCATCCTAGTTTTTCTCCTCCTACCTAGAAAGAATTGATGACTACTCTCTCCTCAACAGAATTTCTTCACCTTGAACATACTTCTATTACTTTATAGATCACAATGGGTTTTATTATTTATTTTATATTTCTCCCTCTCTTCTACACTGAGAATCTATTATAGTGCCTCAACACCTGGGTGGCACAGATAAGCATGCAGAACTCAGATGAAATCACAAAAATTTATTTCAGGTCTACACGTTAGTTCAATGAGCTCTGGCAAAAAGGCAAACAAATTTGGGGGCAGGGGGGAAGCTCCATTTTAGAGAGAATCCTACAATCTTTACTTCATATCTACCCAAAAGTAAATAAAATACTTTTGCCACTTATTCCTATTAAATAAAGCAAATATTATTTTTATAATTACTGAGATTAATATTTTAGGATAACTGTAGCACCTAAAATTCAATTTGTAAAGATGATAAAGAAAGGGGAAAGAAAAGTTAGATACTCTCATTAGGGAAGAAAATATAACAAGAATGAGAATGGCTTCATTGTTTAAGTTTAGGATAACATGGGTAAACTGGTCAGATTACTACTGATTCTAACTTTAGGTAACTAGGATAAACCCCTGCAACAAGTGGGAAATAGGACTCTCTTTTCATCATGAGCATTTTCTTAAAGCTGAACATCTCAGAATTAACGAAGGGCTTTCAAGTACTTACTTTACAAACAGAGGAGCCATCTTAGTTGTACCACTAAATAATTTTAACCACTGAGTAATTCACTGGTTAATTTTAAATATTCCTTGTATTTTAATCTTTGAGAAAGATCAACTGGTCCATCTGAAAACAGTATTCTATATGGCACATTTATACAAAATTCTACACTCAATGAAGAGAAATTTTGCTCACTGCGGCTATTCAGAGAGCAAGTAGATACCATTCCATACAACCATTAAAAATCTTCCTTAAAAAACTTTCTAAGGACAAATAATAGCCCATGGACCTTCTCAATTTTAGAACAGTCAAAACAGATCCAGGAAGTGCTATATTAATTCATCCATGATTTTTCTTCTGTGAGGATTTTTAAATCATTTTTAAAATGTGTATATGTATATTGCCCTTAAGACTACAAATTCCTACCTATAGATCATCATGCTAAGTGAAATAAGCCAGAAAGAAAAAAACCAAGAACCATATGACTTCACTCATATGCAGAATATAAAACTGAAAGGAACAAAGAAAAAAACAGAAAACCTCATGGACACAATCAATAGTTTAAGGATTATTTGGGGGGTAAGGGGAGTGGGGATGGGAGAAGAGGAAGCAGGCAGGAGAGGAGGGAAGGGGAGCCAAATACATGGTGATGGAAAGAGAACTCACATTGGGTGGTGAACATGTAATGCAACAGACGATGCACTGCAGAACTGTACAACTGGAACCTATGAAACTCTTGATAACCAATGTCACCCCAATAAGTCTAACAATAAAAATATTTTTATAAAAAAAAGACTACAGATTCCTTAAGAAACTTTAACATTATTGAAACAGGTGTTGTTGATCAAAGAATGTACCTCCTGCCTATATGCTATATGAAGATAAACCGCTGAGTTAGAACTTAAGTAGATATCAATGGGCATTTAAAAGGCCTAGATACTAAGAAAACACAGCCTTCTAAGGAACAATCTAAGATTTAAAGATATTTCTGGAAAGCAAAAGTCTTTAGAGTAAGCCATGAATTAAGTACCCACCTCAGTTTTATGCTTTTAACTCTATAAAAATGAAGATAATATACATATGAGGGCTGTAATCAGTTCAAAGGTGATAAACTACTAAAGGCACATATACAATAACTCTTAAGATATGAATGGTAAAAGCAGGGTCTGGTAAAGTAACTCTCCATACTCAATGAGCACTATTTGAATGCAGAATATTCTAAGGGAGGAAATACGTTCCTGCGTTGAAACTTTGAAACAATATGGGCTCATCTCTATCCATATACATGTAAAGTATATTTTGGAAGGGGTGGGATGAGATAAGAAGAGAAAGAATATTTCAGTTCATTAAAATCTTTCTGGTATTATGATTTTAAAAAACCATACATACACAACACTTTGATTAAAACTTTTGATTTTCAACTATTATTGAAAAAAATCAAACTATCACATTTGCTGACTAGATTAGTTGCAACTTCATATCTTCTAGAGACAGTAAAAATATCCTAAAATTAGAGGAAACATCTAGAAAATTTATACTTCAAAGGTACTCCCAATAATCTTAAGAATATTAAAGAGGGAGTTTCCTTGCAGTGTAGTGGCTAGGTTTCGGCGCTCTCAACACCGCCGCCTGAGTTCGACTCCCAGCCAGGGAACCACCAAAAATAAATAAATAAAATAAAGGTATCACGATTATTCCAACTATAACTATAAAGGGGTAAATTCTAAATAGCAATTTGCTAAATATATCTGAACAGATTTTGAATCAAATTTTCCAATACTCCATACAGATGGACCTAGATCTAATCTGGCTCAATTACACTGACTTAATCATATTAGCCTTTCTATTAAGATCTAAATTTTTTTTTAACAATAATGATGTTTATAATTTGGTACCAAGTATAAAAGGAATTACAAAAAAGGATAAAACTTTTCCAAAGGGTCTTCAGAGAATAACATGTAAGAGGTGATGACTTTCCTCCCCATTCAGAGTCTTCTATTTATGTATTCTTTTCTAGTTTCACTTAGCACAAAATTCAACCACTCAGCTATTTAAAGGAACTTCTGTATGTAGAACACATAGCACCTATTCTCCACAGTAGATCCCATTTATTTGCAAAGATTATTTAAAGCATTAACCATATGCAATAAAGCAAGGGATGCAAAGGCCTTAGCCACTGTCAGCCTCCCACACCACCAGCTCAGCACTATAATCAAAATCAGTTTCTGGAATCTTCCTAATGGTCCCTAGACTGGAACCTCAGGGAACCAGTGGTAGGCTGAACCACTTCCTGGAAGGTAGAATCTTTCAATAAAGATCCTCATTTCTCAATTCCTTCCCTCTCACAACTCTCTCCCCATCAAAAAAAGTTCTTATAAAAAAAGAAGGTTGTTTACCTTCTAGGCCACAGGGTTTTACTTCTCAGACCTGCCATTTCCTGATAAACACCTGGTTAAACTTTCTTTTTTGTTCGTTCACAATTTATATTTTTGTGACCTTATGGTTTTAAGATCACAATACAGTTAAATAAGTTACCTCAAATATGTACAAGGTTTATGCAGAAGTGGAGATAAACTATGGAAAGGTATTTCTTTAAATCACTGGATTAAAACTGGAAGGTAGTAACAGAAAAACTGTTTTATACTGTACAGAGTTCTATTTAAAATTGTTTCATAGATTCAGCAGCTGCTTCAAATCTATTATTTTTTCAGTTCCCATCTTTGCAATGTCCTACTAATAAGCTTAATAACAAGTATACTGTGCTCACCCTCAATCCCAATTAACAATACTTATGTATTTTTAACATCATGTATTTTCATTGTTCGACAAAGCATTTTTGAAACACGTCAAGTCTTCTCAATTGTTTTTCTCTTCCTTTTCCTTGGCAAGTTTTAAATCCTGCTGACTCCTCTTCTAGAACTCCAGAAGGAATCCCATCCCACCTCCAGAGGGATACCTAGTTTACATATCTAACCTACAGAAAAAAAATTCTCTCCAACTGTTTCAAAGGCTAGGAGAAAACTCCATCCAGTTCGTTGATCTCCCACAACCCCTCCTTTAAACCATCTTCAGTGTCACCTCCCCACTCTACATTCCTTGTGCATTTGAACTTCTTGTCATCACCTTCAAGGCTCCACTCCCCTCACTTGGCTGCATCTGCTTTCATTTCCTCCTACTCCTCCCAATTCCTGCCAAAAAGCCCCGCTAGCTGCCTGTTGCATAACTGCTCGCTCCCCCATTACCGTCTCCCTGAATGTGAGGCCCGCTCCCTCAAGCAGGAATACCCCTTTTTGTCCAACCCCTCCTCCCCTCTGTAACACGCCCAGCGATTCCCTGAGAATAGGCTACTCCGGGGATTCTCTCTCCAGGCGGGGCAGGTCGCGCTTCCAGGCCAGCACGTCAGAACGGGAAGCCGGGTCTTTAACTTCAATGGTAAAACCCTGGAGGCAAAATCCGCCCTCTCCACCAGGCGCAGCCCCAAGCACACCGCAGCGCCCGGCCAATCACCGCCGCCATCCTCCCGCTGGGGTGATGTCTTCAGGTGTCCGGGGAGGAAGCCCTGCGTACTTCCAGGCCAGCTCTTGGACAAGGAGCGACCGGCCCCCGGGCCCCGTGCGCGGCCGAGGGAGGCTGAGGCGGGCCCACGAGCCCCGAAGGAGCTGGTGGGCGGCGGCGGCCCGGCGAACGCCGGACCTAAGGCGTGGGCCTGCGAGGCGGGTGGCTCGAAGCCAGGGATGGGCAGCGGAGGGAACGCAAGCGGCCGAGGCCTGGGCTGGGGGAGGCTCAGAGGCCCGGGCCGGGGCCGCGGCGCCCTCAACGGGGTTGCCAGGCGGCCGAGCAGCGAAGCTGACCGACTGACGCAGGGCGGGGGTCGCCAGCTGCCTCGGCCACCGCGCGGGATAGGGGCGACCGCTCCCCGACTTCGCTCCCTTACCAACCCTTCCGCCCTCCCACCTCACCTTCAGGACCCGAATCCCGCCGAGCCGGCGGCTCGTGGGCGCTTCGGGAGGCTCCGGGGGCTCGAGCGGGCCCGCGGGCCCCGGCTCCACCTCCCCCATCGGTGGCAGAGGCTGCACAGGGACGCCCGGCCGGCGCAACGGCGCGCGGAGCCTCGGCGGCGCGCGCGAGCAGCCCGCGGCTCCGCCCCCGCGGCCGGCCAGCCCCGCCCAGGGCCCCGCCCCTCCCGCAGCCCCGCCGGACCTGCGTAGCTGCGGGCACTATGCGTCCCCGGCGCCGCGAGCCTCATGCTGGTGGGCTGGCGGCGCGGACCCTTTGAGCCGAGCCCGACGCCACCGCAGGGCTGGGCCATTGCTGCCCGTGGGCCTTGGTTTGGAGGACTGAGGCTCCGGGAGGGTTATTTACTGCTATCCCCGCTTCCAAAGTATGGGCTGGAAAAGGGGCAGGTGTCAGTGGTGACAGGACGCTGCCCTCCGAGGAACGTGGCTCTTGTAACTCAACTCTTTAAGATGTTTTCTTCTACTTCAAAACTGGCCTGTCACCTCACTTTCCAAAGCCATTGAACAAATTGTTGAAAATACTCACCTTAGCGAAGACCTTTTTCCCTCTTAGAGATGCTCACGACCTTCAGCAAATTCGACCCAAACCCGTGTACAAAATGTCAACTCACCTCCCAGCTACATTTTAATACCCTTTCTCCTCATATAGTAAAGTCATTAGAATCCGGTTCTCTATGTCAAGTAGAATACGGTCTGTAAGTTATTTTATTATTTGCAAGGATAGTTCAGAAAATCTTTAAAAGTTAGCTTATTTTCTTTTAGTTCCTGCATTGGTGGTAGTTTTCTGACCAGCCAGTGGGCCAAATTTGGAAACAAGAAAGCCTGATTCCAAATCAAAACTCTACCTCTTTTACATCTATATCCTATGCAAGCTACTTGATCTAAGACTGGCTCTTACACTGTGAAACAAATTAATCTCCCTGACAGTTACTATTAAGATTTTGTAAATGTGTGCAGTGTTTAACACATAGTGAGGATTCATAGTAGCCATTATAAATGTGAATTTCCAAAGTTAAGATTCACTTAATTCCTCAGAGTAATCTTATTCTGTTCCAAATTTTCCTAGCAAACAAACTTCTGGATTTATTGGTATTCCCCTTACACAGGTGATGATGTATCTTCAAGCAACTTGCAAAAAAAATAATTTCTTGAGCTTTGAATTGGTAAAGATGGTATCACCTATTATCCATTGCTTCAGTTTGTCTAATCCAGACCAACTATGTGTAGAATATTTTAATTGCAGGCTTAGTACAAGAGTTTGTGATCTAAAATAATGCAATCTTGCCCCTCTCTACTATGATAGGTATGCATTTGGAGATACTTTAAATTCCAAGAGAAAATTTGACTCTTGCAGATTCTCACTTGTACATACTATTTCTTCTGTAAAAGTCTGGTCACTTCTTTCTCCTTTTACATGAGTTACCTTGTATGTACCAAAATTTCCATTTTCAGTAATCTTCATTTGTCTCATGTTAATGAATTAAAAATTGTCACTCCAAGTCTTGGTGTAAGGTGAGAAAGAGTTGTCAACCTCCTAGGTCAGGCACCAATATGGAGACAAAGGTGGACTTGCCCAAGGGCAGTCAGGCAGTGGGAAGAATAAAAATGTGGTTCACAATTTGGTATCTCTAAAGCCTATTTCTTGATGTATTACACATTACCATTTTCAGATCTCATGAACAGAGGTTCCTTCTTTTAATTGATCACCTGAAGAGGAAGGATGTTGTCCCAGGACCAGCAACTGCGTTCAGGCTGGTGAAGAACAGTTTTAAATGATTGGTTTGTTTTTTGTAATTAATGGGATGAAAGGCTAAAGCATCAATTCAGAATACAAGTATATGCTGAAGTTATGTATTTATTACTTCTTTAACAACAGTTGTACGTTTTTCAAAAGAAAGAAGAAAAGCTACCAGCCCAGAGATTACAGGGAATAATTTGATGCAGCTCCCTTTAAAAGTCTCCATGATTTAAGACCCAATTCAGAAGTAGTGACAACTAGTTGATTCCCATTTTCTTTTCAAATCATGCACTGCCATTAACGTTTTATACTGTTTCAAAGGTCACATATTCATGTTCTCCCCAGTTCAAGGCAGTGTGCATTATGTATGCCAAGGGTTATGTAACTACAATTTCTGGAAATGGTAAACAGCTGAGACTAACCCTAAAAATAAATTCCTCTGGGATTTTTTTGTGCAAAAATCCATCTGCCCTCACTGCAGGTTCATCCTTAACAAAAATCACTGTTTGGATCAAGCCAAGAAACAGAAATCATTAGACTTACTCTTGATATCCTTCCCCTAAGCAGCTGTGCATACCTCTCTCCACCTGGACACACACACACGAGCTTTCCTAGTACTACAAAATGAAAAGAATGTCTAAAGAAGAAAAAAGTTCTTATCTATCAGACTTTTGTGGAGGAGCCATAAAAGCTTTCTACACTGGCTTATTTATGGGTAGTTTCCACTCCTTCCATGATCACAAAGTCATCTTTAGACCTAAATCCCTTGTTATTCTATCACAGGTTGAACAGATTTAGATATTCCTTATTTTAGTTCAAATAAAGAGGCAGTATTTACCTGGCTTCAAGGTTTGGATGAAATTTTTTCCTTGAACATTTTTATGTTTTTTGAATATGAGGACAATTAAACTAAGGGAGGAAATAGCATGGAAAATCCTTAAAGATTATAAAAATTAATTTGGTCCTTCTAGATTGAAGTTCAAATCTGCACACTAATCACTGTATTAAGTAAATGTCTGGAGTCCATTTGCAAAACTTTCCTATTGTAGCTTTTCTATTTTCATCTAATTACATATAGATGAAGGTGTGAACTAAATTTAATATTAGAAACAAAACTGAATTTTCACTAAGCCACATATAAGGCAAGATTATAGAAATGTCACTTATCAAACAGTGCCAAAGGGCCCTTCTGCATAAACTAGATAATTGCCAAGGCCTACATCCTTCTCCTTCTCAATTAGGGGACTGTCACACTCTTCCCCCTTCTCAAGCAAGCGGCCATCAGGGATCATCTGAGTAAAAGAAAACCTAAAGCTTCCAAATTCAGACCACTCTCACTTCTATGGAAGAGTTCATATAAAATAGATCAGGAAAAATAATTTATTTTGGCTAGTCAAGACTTCCTCTTACAGTCACAGAAATACTTGAACAATTCACAAATAGAAACTTGTAACTCTCAGACCACCCCCAATACACATTTTACCTTGATACGATTTCTTTGCCTTGTGTAAGAATTCACCTTTGTAGAGAAGATAAGCATGGAAATAATTAATCATACAGTTAAAGTTTCCAGTTACACTTTTCACTGTCAACTACAAGTTTTTATTTAAGTTGTTCAAATTCCTCTCTTGGTGAGATTTCTGTGTAAAATGAACATTAACAGGTCAGTAAGTTTAGCTCAAAGATCTGGAATAAGAATTCATCCAAGGCTTCTCTAATTCACTTGCAAGAAGCGAAGAAGCAAATTTTAAATCATTGAGTATTGACTTTTTATTATTAGTCACTGTTCATAATTTGTTTCAACCAAAAGACAATACACACAGCAGAATTCTAATGCATCACATGTAAATGTTTACATCCATTTTATTCCTCACTCGCCTCTAAGACTTATCATTTAATTTTATTTTATTTTTTACATCTCAAAAATATGTCTGCAATAATTAGAAGTTCATCAGCTGTCCCACTTGGAAACAACCTTTTAATATTTTTACAGTAAATAAGATGTGATGGGGCATAATGAAAATGTAACTTACAATATTTTGGGGAAAAAAAAGGACTTTACAGGGACACAGTAGGAGTTCACAGAGGAAAGAGTTCTGAAGCTCTTTTCCATGTGGCCCCCAAATAGAAACAAAAACAAAACACACAAAGCGCAACAGCAGGTTCCAAAAACAAAAACAAAAACAAAACTCCAATGCTCCATCTTGAAGCCAGAATCTATCAGCATGTGGAAGTTCGTGAAGCAACTGTGAGCTGCTTCAGCATTTTCTTCTATTTAAGTGTTCCAGGTCCTGGAACCCCAGAGATGGGACCCACTCACTGCTATTGCTTAAAAAAGAGTTATTCACTTCCAGTTCTACAAACGGCCCCACCCTCCTGAGCCAAGCTGGTCTAAGTGTTTTAAACTTCAGCACTTTCTGTCTCTTCAGTGATCCTCCCCACGCCCAAACTCGAGTACACAGACATATAACACGTCTTCACCAACCACAAAGTTTGTGAATATCCACTTTTTGCTCTCTAGCTCTCAGTTAAGGACAATGTGGATAAAATACATTCACCAGAAAAAAATATACACATTCAAATTCTTTCCCCTTGTTCTCACAGCCCAAATATTTTCCAATGCAGAAGATAATGAAGTTGAAACTCAAAAACAGTATCATCTAACTTTCAACCTCTTCTAGAGTAACATAAACATTGAAAGTATGTTAGTTATATAGATAGAAATACTCAAACCATTAGTGCTGGACAGTTTTAAGTCTATTTTCTTATATGAATGGGACAAACAAGGGATACAAACCACATCTTAACCTAGCAAGAGGAAAAGAGCCCCTCCCAATTGTTACATTGAGGAATGTCTCTTTAAATGAGAATAACTTTAAAATGAACACATGATCACGAAACACAGATAAAACATTCCATGACTGTCCAAACCTCAAGGTAACAGCACCGGAGCATTGTGGGAGAAGCTTGTTGGGTATAACACCCTCCCTACAGTTTTTGAGACTACTTACATGAATTCTCCCTTAGGATTACTGGGGGGTAAAAGGATGGGAGAGGATACAAACTACTCTGGAAGAGGGAAGAAAATGAGGTAAAAGTGCATGTGAAATTGTCCAAGTAAGTGTGTATAGGCTCACTGCTTATCACCCTGAAGTTATTAAAAACAGCCATGGAAATCACTCTTTCTTCACAATGGCTCTAAAGGTGTAAATCTATCCAAATTTGCTCCCCCCTTGAAATGGTTACACTAGGGAAAGAAATTACTGAAATGTGCAAGTACTCACAGAAATTAAGAGATGTCTCCTTTTAGCAGCAATGCCAAGTGAGAGAACTAATTCTGATCCTAGAAACTAAGGCACACTGAAGCTTTCAAAGATCCAATCATTTGAAACAGTCTTCACAACCATCAGTATCCTAGGCAATTATTTGGCCGCTAGTCCTTCAGTACATGCTCAGGTACTCTCTGAAATCACTTCATATTCTACACAGCACCCTTTGTGTTAAGGCTATTATTTTTATTCCTTCTAGACAAAGCTATGGATGATCATATAACTCTACCTTAAAACTGTGATTACTCAAGGAGATGATTTGTTACTAGAGTAAACCCTTCCAGCTCCATTAGCTAGCACTGTCTTATATAGCATGGTCTCCAGCAGCTTTATGAGATTCAACTCAGTTCAGCTAAAGAAACTTGACCTGGTTAACTATAAACATAAGAGAAAAAATAAAGCCTCCACCACAAAGAGGAATGTTAGACAAATTCTATTCAAGAAATCCACCAGTATTGTGTTAATCCTATCACGTTTCACAGCATTAAGTATCCATCCAATGAAATCAGTCTGCAAAAAAATCTTTAAAGGATACTTTTCATTGCATAGGCAGAGCAGTTGTCTAAAATATGTACTAGTCCACATTTACTTTACTTAAAACTATACACAATATCCTGTCCTTGATTCAGTCAACAATTTACCCAGTGGAGTTAACTTTTAGCATATCTTGCTCTTATATATTAGTAAGACCAGAAAGTTTTCTCTTTGGAGCCTTTAGTTCAACTCCAGTTTTGTCACATTAGGAGTAGCTAGCATCTGATACAGAGCTAGATTTGACAAGACACTGAAAATTTTAAGTAAAGGCTTGGTGAAATGGAGTGGGGGGAAATGGATATTTGTATCCAGGTTAAAACCGAAGCCAAAGTAGTCATTATACTGTACTCAATACAGTAATGATTGCAAATATTTTAAGAGCAAGGTGGGCCTGATTTTTCCTTTCTTCTTTAGTATTATCAGACATGGCACCTGTGTACCTCAACGTACACAATACATTCAACATATGCCACAGGACAGTTACCCTACCCCATTCTAGCAACTCAATGTTAAAGTATGATAACACAAGGGTCCTTTCTAAAAAAGAACTCGGCACTCATACTAGTTTAAAAAGGCTCCAGACCTCAAGAGTCTTTGATGCAGATATTCATGAGATTGGCCTCTCTCAAGACACCAATTCCTTAGACTCAGGAAAGGATATTCCTATTCTACATCTGTACGACTTCCTCTGACATAGGGGACAAAGAAGCTATAAGGCTTCATTCCAACACCATAAAGTACAATATAGGAAAGATTTATTTATAACCGTGTGGTCTTTATTTCAGTGCCACTGTTACAGGTAACAACATAAATGTTCCAGTTAGAAGGAATTCAAACAGAATGCCAAGGTCCAAGCCAGGCTCAGGAAATAAAAATGGAGGTTTGGAGTAATGGAAGATGACTCCAATATGCTCTAGGACGAGTCTAATATGCACTCTTCCTATGGGCAAAGGTGCTTTTGTTAAGGAGTCTAATCTTTAAACGTGGTGAACTCCTCTTTCCACCTATTTACCACAGTTCAACAGGCAAGTTACGGGCTTAGGAGAAATTTTTAAATTCTGGTGGGAATAGGGGCATTAGTAACTGTGTGTGTGTGTGTGTGTATGTGTGTGTGTGTATTACACACACACACATACACACACCTTTCAGAAGCTGTCCACCCTGCACTTCAAGGGGAATCAATTTTGAAAAATCATGTAAAGTATTCATGACTAGAGCTAAAGAATAGAAAGAAAGGGGAGCTGGAAGAGCCTTGGAAGTTTCTATTACAAATAGAGCACCATATCTTTCATGCCAAATCTCAACAAAAGCTCTTTTTAACTGCATCTGTCCAGTGTTTACAAATAACCTCTCAAGGTCTGACCAGTTCTTGGTAACAAACATACATACATGTGTGTGTCTTTGTGTATACAGCAATGCACAGAAAAGGCTACCAGGAGCCTAATGCCTCTTTCAAACATTGGGGGAACCAGAAGAAAAAGGCAGGGCTCCCTAATGTCCATTCTGTTTTTCCATTCTGAATGCCAGATGTAAAAAGTGCCTGAAGATGATGACCCAGCTAGTGAGGAGTGAGTACCCCACCTTGCCCAGTCCACAGAGAAACACAGTAGAAAGAAGGGGCAACTCTTCGCTGCAGAGAGAGTGAGTGTTTTCTTGCCATGGATTCTAGTCCGCTCCTCCAGACCAGGTGCTTATTTCCTCAGGGGCCCAGGGAATGTTGATTCTGGCTGTAAATGTGGGAGGGGGTGGAGAAGTGTGGGAAAAAGAGAAGAGGAGGAAGAGTGCAAAGTAGCCTCCAGAAGCAGCCAGCCTCAACAGTGGAGGAGAGGAGATTAGTCTTTAACAATGCTTCAAGGTCAGCAGTAACTTCAGGAAAATCCTCCTCAACAGTTCTCTTCAGCTCCTCATGCCCATGGTATAGTTGGGGGGGACTTGCCAGCAATCACAACCTCCTTCCCAGAGTTCCTTTGATTGAGAGGGATAAGAATGAAAATGGTGCCAGACCCTCATTGCCAGGACTGAGGGGGAAAGTTGTTCACCTCTGCTAGATCTTGCATTGCTGAGCCCTTGTGATTATATGTGAGCTTGATCCGCATTCGCAGCTGTTGCTGTGAGAAGAAGAGAGTTACAATTATACATTAAAATAAAATCTCTAGAAGCTGTCCAGTCCACAAAGACTTAATCTTAGAAAAAATAAATTATTTTCAAGCAAAGTTGTCTCTTAAAAATGGCAAGTGGAGGAGTTCCCTGATGGTGTAGTGGCTTAAGGCTTCGGTGCTGGCACTGTCAGCACTGTGGCCTGGGTTCGATTCCCAGGGAGCTACCCACATACCAAAAAGAAAAAAAAAAAAAAAAAAAAAAAGGTCAAGTGGGCAAATAATAACAAAACCACCTCACACTCCAGCTACGTGGCGAGAAGTCCAACGTCATAGAGTCAAACAAGAAAACGTATCTCTAGAATACCTCCAGAACACACCCCAGCTTCAATCCTAGAACTGCATTAATAGGAAAGAACCACTAAGGAGCATTCTGATGGTAACATTTGCTGAATGTTTTTCAAAAAGATTCAATCCTTTTATCTAAGTTACTAGAAAAAAAGAATTAAACATATACTCATCTCATCATCTACATTCAGATATACTATTTGTCTGTAAAACCCACTGTAAATGTGAACATAAACTTGCTTCATTCCCAAGATATTAAATAAATAAATAAATAAATAAATAAAAAGTTAACTTACAGGTAACAGCAGTAGTTTTAAAAGAACTCAATTATGAGTAGTTTTCACTTTATGTGGCAGATTTCAAATATTAATGCACTAAGAACATTTTTATTCAGCTTGTCAAAGGAATTTGTATAGGTAGCTACTTGAAATATAGTGAATAGCAGAGGAAAGTGCTATAAGAGGATGAAATCACATTGGTATTTAAAAGCACTACTAGAAATCTTTCATGGTGAAAAAATTCTCTGAATCATTTCCAAAAACTGAAAACTAGTCAATTGATTAATATTAAATGGAGTCTATTTACTTCTTTGAAAAGACATAATAAAAATACTGCTTAATTTCAGTTCCTAAAAAGCTATTTTTCATTTGGCTGCTTCATTTAAAATGTCTCCACTTTTGTCATGCATACTAAATAATTACAGTAGTAAATGTGAAACCAAATAATATGGTTCAACAAATTCTCTTACCCCAGACTACAACTTCTTGTGAAGATTAAAATGTGTAAGCTTTCCCCTTCCCCCAGTAAAAACACTAGACCTTAAAGACTCTAAATAGAGAATTTTTCTAAAGTTGCATTTTATAGTAAGATGCCACTAAATCATTTAATATGTCTGGGCTGCGTTTATTATCTACAAAAGAACAAGGTTAAACCAGACATTTTCACAGATTTCATCTGACTATGAGTCAAAAAATCCAGAGAAACAAAGCAGAATTTTATTTCAGGAAACATGCTTACATTTTCTTCAGATAATTGTGTTCAAACGTGCTACTTACCTTCTGTGGGTTCAGAACTTTAATGACTTGTGTGATGGTCCCCGTATTAAATGCTGGGACAATGCTGCTGCTAGGAGACAGAAGCTGCAGCTGAAATGTCTGGGGAGAACAAAAGGCACTCTTTAGAAAAAGTAATACACTTAATACTATGTCAGAGAGGACAACAAATAAAAAATCAGATACCCAGATGATGACTCTAGTAACATATTTACCTACTACTACTTTCTATTTGTTTTCTAGATATCAGCAATTCATAGTATGTGGGTGCACTGTCAGTTACTTTATGGTATTTATAAAACCCCACTGTTAGGTCTGTGATCATGAAAACTAACAATAAACCACTCTTCCCTTTCCAACAGAAAGAACTTTATCCTACTACTTTTCAAAAGGTGACCAATTCTTGTTCTGACAACCTCACTTAATAGTAACTCATCAACTATGCAGGTAAAAAAAAAAACAAAAACAGGTGCCTGTGACTAAAAATAGCTAAAAAGAAATGAAAAGAAAGCTTAAAAGTAACAAACCAACACAATGTCACTAAATACAGGCTGGAATCTGGAGACTTAAACTTTTATTTTTTAAAGCCTGCATAACCTGCAATGTGTCTACAACTACTACATGACAGAGGTGAAGGAAAGGCTAGAAAGAGCCAGCTTGTTAACAGATCTCTCCAATGGGAACACAAGGCCCTAACAGAAAATTACATGCAGAACTAGCTTACACAGCAAAAGACCCAGACAAATCAAACACCATAGTCTGTTGAATGCTGATGGGTTTTGTTTGTTTGTTTATAGGGAACAGAGATGCTATGAGAAAGACAGGTAACCCATACTGCTAGCACAATATATTAATAGTATGTATGTAGCTATTATACACATTAGCATTTTAAAAATCTTTCCTGAAAGTTTAGTCTTCTAACATATTAAGGAGAGAGTAGAGAGAGGGAAAGAGGAGAGAGAAAGACAGAAGCAGGAGAGAGAGGGGTACAGAGAGAGAAAGGGAAGTCTACCTAGTCCACTCTAAAGCCAAAAACACTAAGAGTAGAGATTTAATCTCAATACACAGATTTTTTTATTTTGAGTCTTATCCATAATTTTATTGTCATGATAAATTATGTAAGCTGAAATCGTATTCATTTATTTATATTTATTTCATTAAATGTAAGGTGCCATCAATTTTAATTCACACTATTATTTTATGTATCACTAAGAACAAAAACAGGTTGCCAATTAAATTATTACAAAGTATCAATTTAAAATGTACCTTAATTTCAGAGATAATAAAAAGTAAAAGTAGTAATTAATCATGGAATCTAAAAAATACGAAGTTCAAGATACATCATGTTATGCAAACAGGCATTGTAAACAGCACCAAGAGTAAGGTAATGATTTAATAGCAGAGATGATGTATTGCTAGAACAACAGCCTAAAGTAACAAGTATGAAACCCTAAGTTGCAACAGCTAACATTTACTGAGCACTGAACACATGAAAAGTACTAAAAACAGTACCTGGGACATAAAACTCATGAAGTAGTTATCCTGAACACCACTCCTCTTTGCAAATGAATAAACTGAGGCATCGAGGTTAAGTAACTTGCTTAATGTCATAAAACTAGTATTGAAACCACTTCACTCTACTGCTTCTAAAACATCTTATTGTGGCTCTTAAAAATTACAAGTAAAGAAGATTGCAAAATCAGCAGTAACCACAAACATAACTTGCCTTAAATTTCCAAAAATGTCATACTTCATGTCACTGCAAATATGAGATTAGCTTAGTCTAAACCAGAGGGTGGCAAACTATGGCCCATAGCCAAGCATGAACTGACATCTGGTTTGTAAATAATGTGTTATTGGAACAGGGCTACCCTCCTTCATTTACACTGTCTTTGCACTGTAATAGCACAACAGAGACCATGTAGCCTAAAACACTACCTTGCCTTTCGCAGAAAAATTCTGCCCACTCTTCATTCTATATTTTCCTTTATTCAAAACTTCATTACTCAAAGATGAACATTAACACTCCTTAAACTTAGACTTGGTATAAATAAAACCTCAATTTATAAAAACAAGCAATCACTACATCAATAGTAAATTAGATGTTAATGAAGGAGGTATGTTTTTCACTTATATCAATAGATAAGAACTTCTCTCTAGAAGAGAATACCAAATAGATAAAAATACCTCATCTCAACCAACTTCAATTACATGTTAGAATTTGCGGTTTTTAGATCTTTACCACTCTATCACCTCAACCTCTCCTCAATGCTCCAAGCATTAACAAACTCCTCCTCTCAGTAGTATTAGAATGTCCTTTCTTTATCCTACAATACTAACTGTAAGAATATTTTTCACCAAGTAAAGAGTACTTACTAAAAATCATATGCTTCAATGAACCATAACAGTTACATTATTGTTAGTTTGGGCTAAATCTGCAAATTTAGTTTAATCTCTAAACATCAAAATATATCCCTTACCAAATGCATTAAAAAAAGGAAAAAGGTAAAGATGTAGTAGTACCTTTGGTACTGCAGCCTGGAAAACAAAGTCTGTCATGTCCAGCTCTGTGCTGTTGGAGGCCTGTATCGTTATCACTGTGACACTGGGGTTGGTGTTTGACCGTTCAAAGGTGAATTCTATCTTCAGGCCATTCTTACTATATGCAGTGATGGAAGGGATGCCTGAGAAAGTATGGGAAGATTAGCCAAATTGTAGTCAGCCTAATGCTGACAAAAGTATAACTTGCTTTCTTCAATAACTACCTCTCATTGCTCTATAACATCAGTAATTGTACCTGTAGCAATGTCATTGAAGAGAGGCTGTGATGAAAGACCATCCAACAAGAAGGGAGGCTGGGGTATCTGTGGGACTGAGGAAGGGGCAGGAGTGGCAGCTGGAGCACCTGAAGAAAACATTCCAACATTAATCTCAGTTTAGGGAAAGGATTCCTTAAACAAAATGTAAAAAGCATGAAACATAAAGGAGAAGAACTTACAATTCGAACACTTTAAAATGAGTAATGTCTGTTCATTAAAAAATACTACAAAAAAAATAGAGACCATGGGCAGGAGAAAATGTTTTCTACAAAGTAACAAATGGATGAGTATCTAGAACTATAAGTATCTTCCTACAAATCAATAAGAAAAAAATGGTAACACAAAATGGTAAGATATGAACAAGCCACAACCGAAGAGGGAACCTGAATAAAAAAGGGCATCTTGTGAAAAGAGATGCTCAATTTTACAGTAATGAGGGAAATAGAATTTAAAACCACACTGAGATACTTCACATCCATCAGAGTGGTGAAAATGTCAATGTCTGATAATACTAGATACTGGTAAGAATATGAATTAATGGGGACTTCTAACTTCTGTTGCAGGGATGTAAACTGGTACAACCAAACTAGAGAACAATCTAGCAATAGATTAGAACATGAGTATACCCCTAAATTGAAGTTCCTCAACCTCAAAACTAATGAAGTTTTAGGCTAGATTATTCTGTGTTGTGGAGGGCTGTCTTGTGCATTGCAACATATATACATATTAGCAGTACCCCAGGCTTCTACCCTTTAAATGATGGTAGCATCCTCCAGTTGTAACAACCAAAAATATCTCCAGACACTGCCAAGCTCTAGTAGGCAAAATTTCCCCTAGTTGAGAACCAGTGTCTTTCCCTTTTGATTAATTCTTACATATACACAGAAGCAGAAACATACAAAAAGAATACATAAAGCAAGATAGTTTCTAACAGTGAAATACTGGAAACAACCAAATGTCCATCATCAAGATAATGGATAAGTAAATTATGACACTGACAATATAAAATACTATATATGTACAATAATAAAAATGTGAATGCACTAAAAATACAGTTGACCTTTGAACAAAGTGGGGATTAGGAGTACCAATCTCCTGTGCATAACTACAGATGGACTGCTACACACAAGAATTCCCAAAAGAGAAGTTGACCTTTGAACAACTCAGATTTGAACTAAGAGGATCAACTGAACTACACAGGTCAATTGAAAAAAAATCCTCATGTAAGTGGACAGACACAGTTCGAACCCGTGTTGTTCAAGGGTCAAGTGTATACTTACCATGAATTATTCATGATTATTCTCATAAATACTATGTTTAGCAAAAAAGCAAGGTGCAAAAGTACACATTCAGTTGGATACCATTTCTAAAATGGTAAAAACTGGCAAACAATACTATACACTATTATCAAGCAATACACAGAAAAGATAAACACCAAAGCTAAACACTGATTTAGGACAGAGACAGACACTAGTTCTCTGTTGCAAGAGGGAAGGAGATGAGGGGGAACTACAAAGTGAATGTCAAATGTCACAATATTTTATGTTACAAGCTAAGTAGATCAAGGCATTTACTGAATTTTATAGATGTTAAATATTGCATAATAAAATTTTAACACACACACACCCTGGGAAGGGAGGTACAGAGTGAAGGGAAGAAATCACCATATTACTATTTTTATTTGATTCTTCCAAGCAAGAACAAATTATTGAGGATCATACAATAGAGGGCAAGTGACAGAACATGACCATTAACTGAGAGAAATTAGGGTTCTAAGAGAAATAAGAAAATTCAGCAAAATAAAGAGGATGCATTTTACATTTAAATAGGTTTACTTATAAAATTAACTGAAAATATACCATTTTAAAAAGCATTAGCAAAATAAAAAAAATAAAGGAAGGCTAACATATCTTTTTCAAAAAATACCCAAGTACACTAGGGGGGTAAAAAACACAAATAGCATACTTAACATTAGCAAGGAAGGTAGAAATACAGATGGCAAAGCAAAGCACAAGAAGCTAAAACAAATGTGACACCATAGAACATGCAGTCAAACCAGTATCAATGAAGTAAACAAAGAAATGTTCATATTGTTCTCCTAATTTTTATAAATTGAATCTAGAAATTTTCCCACAATTCCTATTTTCAAAACAACTTTAGAAATGTGTTCCCATAAAATATCAGGGGGGTTCCCTGGTGGTATAGTGGCTAGGCTTCAGCACTCTCACTGATGCGGCCTAGGTTCAATCCCCTCTCAGGAAACCAACACCCCCCCCCCCGGCCCACCCAAAAAAATCAAAGGCCACCCAAGATATATGTTAGTCCCTAAGTCACTTAAATTTTAGCTTTTTATTTTTTTTCCTGTAAAGGTAAAACAGGTAGTTTTGGGAAAACAACAGAAACTGACTGCTCCAATTCCTCTAAAAGCATAAACTAAACTTATTTACTAATTTCCATTAACTTAAATTACTATGCATTAGGATGTAACTGTAATGACGCCTAAAGAATATAGAACTCAAAATTTTTAACTTAAATGCAAATATGTAGATATACATGAAACATTACCTGTGAAAAAATTAAAATTAACAAATTTACCTACTAGGGCTTTTAAAAAATAATACTGTATGATACTTAACGACCATAAAATGAAACTAGTAACTATATCTATTGAGGATAAGGTAAATAACATTTACCAAATGCCTACTATGAGTTATACATGCACTGAGTAAGTCACCATTTCTCAGAAATACCTTTTGAGGTAAGTATTTAACATCCTTATTTTAAACTGATTCAGAAACACTAAATAACTTAGCCTAAGAAAGTAATCCAAAATTGATGTAATGGTATTTGTTGAGGCATTAGTTTTAAGGAAAATCTGGAAACAAACAAAATGCCCAATAGTAAGGAATTGAATAAATAATGATACAAACTTCTTGATGAAGTAATGACAACCATTTAAAAATTTAATTGTGAAGACTATGTACTAATATGGAAATACTAATACATTAATAAATAAAGCATATCATCTATACACATTTTAACTATGGGATTATTTTTAACTTTCCATATATCAGTAAAGATGTGGCATCTGAGGATTTGAAATTGACTACATGTTAATGACTCAAAAATACACAAGAAGTAACATTTTCAAATTTTGTTTTAAGACACATATATAAATCATAAGCTCTGGGAAGCTGCTGTGGTAGGAAAAAATCATTTACCCTGTGATAGCCAGTCTAGATGTCATCCAATATCCTTATCCCATATATTCTATAGCTGTTTTATATTTGAGGTCATGTGTGCTATAACTCTCCATTATACTTTTAAAGAAACCAGTTAAGATAGAAAGTATAGGCTACAGTGATACTCTTGGTCTTAGTTCATAAATGAACACATCAATTACAAATGTCTACTATATAAACAAAGATAAGAAAAAATACTCTCAAATGAAAGTCATGTTTGAATATTACAATTACGGAATGATTTTTCTCTTTTCATTGCTTTAACAACAGGGAGAAAGGGAGGCAGAGCAGGAGGGAGAAAAGAAAAATAGGTTAACATCAATCATTCCACTCTCTACAAATGGTCATAGCTCTTGAAAACTAACCATAAGTAGAAAGAAAAAGTGATGTCTTGGTACACTAACTAAAACCAGAGGGACTTGGAATATATTTACTTTCTAACCTGAAGGACAAAGTCAAAAGGCTATGAGTACTTTATTCTCCTCAAATTAAAAACTGGACTTCAAGGAATCCCTACTGTCTAGAGCAGGGGTGTCCAACCTTTTGGTTTCTCTGGGCCACACTGGAAGAATAATTGTCTTGGGCTACACATAAAATATACTAACACTAATGATAGCCAATGAGTTTTTAAAAGGTGTATGCATAATTTTCGTAATGTTTTAACAAAGTTTACAAATTTGTGTTGGGCCTCATTCAAAGCTGTCCTGGGCTGCATGCAACTTGTGAGCCACAGGTTGGACATTAGCAGGGTAGCTTATAGCCCAAATATGAAGATTTTAATCTTGTTTCTCACTTCTTCAGTTGATTCATGTGTTAGAAAGTCTATCTTCATTGTAGTTTTTCCCCAAGGTGTTCATCCCTATCTAAGATTAAATAACTCCAGTCTAGCCTCACCTGTAAGGTTGATGTCTCCCAGCAAATCAAGAAGTTCTCCACCAGCAGAAGCTGGTTTGCTTGTAGGTGCAGTTGGAATGACAGGTGTTATATCATTTCCTCCCAACAAATCCAATAAATCATTGGCCTAAACAGAAAATAGTATCTCAATTTATCAGTCATATGCCAAATCTACATTTAACACAAAGCTCTTTCAACACTTAAAAATAAGAAAGAGAACTATCATTGAATCCAGAAACACTGAAGGGAATCAGTTAAGAGATGGCCTATAAGGAACTTTAAGATCATCAGGACCCCCAGATAATCAAGTGCAATGCTACCTGGCTGGTAGGCTGTGGCCCAGAGGGTGGTGGTTTGGTCTCTAGTGGAGCTGGTTCTGTCTCTCCATTTGTCTGCACAATCTCAGTAGGGCCATTTGTGGTCACTTTTTCCATGACAGGCATTCTCTCAAGCAGGGCAGACCTGGAAGAACCTGAAGTGGTTAAATTCTGGGCAGTTAACCTGGATCCCCTACCCAGAACAATCCTTGTAACTATACTGGAGGCAAACATGAACAGTCATCTCCCCTTCCCATCTCCTAACACATACACTAAAATAGAAGATGGATTACAAGAATACATGACCTAAATTCCTGACTGGATTAAGGGCAGGCAAGAATGAACAAACTGTCTACTCAAATCTCAAGAGACTGGGCTTTCTCAGTGGTAGAGAAACTGGAACGGAAGAAAGGTAAATCAGTAAGTATTAACAGGTTCCAATTAAGAAGATATTGCCTAGGAGAAGAAGGGGAGAAAAAAAAATGATATGCACCAAAATGTTAATAGTAATAATATTTGAATGAGATTCTCTTGAAAAAAATGTAACTCCCACTTAACCAAATAAAGTGGAAAATGAAGCACTTTCCATACCAAAAGAAAGGGGACAAGGGCAATGAAAGACCACAGTTAACTTATTTCTTTAGAGGCAAGGCAGAACAGAAAATAAAACAGAAGCAGTCAAGCAATTAGAACTAAACAGGGTTCTCAAGTTCAGGTGAGGAATGAGTCTCCTTTATGGATTTACCATGACAATTTGTTTGGGATGCTAAGAGGCACATGGATTATTTAGTTTCTTTCACTTACCTCATATGGTCATATTTCTTAAAAAGTGCATTATATTCTACTGCCCTCTGCTGGAGTTCCACATCAATGCTGCTTCCATAGATGGAAACCACTTTCTTAATTCGGCTTTGGGATAAAATAACAAATGAATTCAAATACCCAAAAGAAGATTCATAAACAAGCAGATAGAATAATGTTTAAACCACAGTTTTCTGGTCAAAATTTTGAAATATTCACCTTTTCTTAAATTACATAGTCTTTCAAAAACAAAACATCTTTCCTTTATCTTCCTCCAACATACACCTCAACATCACAGACACCATTATAATTACTCTAATTGTAATGCTAGATTTTTGTCTGTTAAATGTCCCATACCCTAAAATTTGCTAAACAAGGTATCAATTATTAATTTGCTATACAAGAATGTACTTATACCTTCATACTCTGAATAATTTTAAAATAAGCTTTTCTCAACAAAAGAGGCATAGCATCAGAGTTTTATCAACGAAGTGTCATTACCTGACTCCGAATTCTTCTGGTTCACAATTTAAAGAGTAAAAAATGCAATTTTTCATAAGGCCTTACATTAAAAAATAAAGTAGAAAGTCTAAGAGAACTAAGTTTGCCTTATATATGCTTGGGTGGGAAACTGATCCAAGAATTGACTTTTATTCAACATAGTAATCAGCGTTAAAAGATTTAAACACACACACACACACACACAAAGATTTAAACACCAAAACTCTCATGATTTTCTCCTTATTCAGACATCTCAAAATATTATAATAAACCAAAACTCTTATACAGGGAAATAACTTTTTTAAAAAAGGCATTAGAAATCTGATTTTAAAACATAATTTTTTACATTCAAATAATCAATGGTGGGGTGGGGGAACGAGAGGGAGCAAAGTATAGATGAAATAAGTATTAATCATGAAATGATGATTGTTAGTGTGGATTAAAAGGTATATGCATTTCATTATTCTCTCTACTTTTGCCTTTGCTTGAAATTTTCCTTATAATAAGGAGTTTTTTAAAATTACAAAACCACCTGTTCATCCTACTTCTCCATACTCACTTTACAGTACAGGTGAATCGAGTAGAAAGCTTCATAATGGCAGTGAGGGCATAACCTCGTGTCACAGAGGTGGACATATTAGAGATTAGGACACTTTCTAAAATATCCAACACTTCATCTTCTGTTACCTAAGGAGGAAAAAAGACAACGTACAATGAATCGTAACCGTAAATACCTAAATCTGGTATCATGGCACAGGCTGCCACCAAAAAGACAATCCTTCCATCATTACCAAGCTTCTAATACAATTTGTGCTTTGCTAGGATAACTGTCCAAGCTGATCTATCAACCAGAAGCAGGTAGGAGGTAAGTAAAAAAGAGTGGAAAATACCCACTGGGGACTAAGAGGCATATTATAGCTTCATGAGGCAAAAGCAGAAGAAGAAAGAAAAAGTTACATAGAATTCAAATGCTATTGCCACAACTTCTCCTAAAGTCAGTCCTTTAATGGGCAAATGAAAACAAGGTTATCTGTCTCATTCCTTTTTTAAATCAGCCACAGGATAAAAGAAACAATACAATTCAGTCTGACAGAGTATATCCCGAAGTGGTTTTAAAGTCTCACAGTGGCACAATAAATTCCATCTAAAAAATTGGCAGGTTTCCCAATAAAATTTTAGTATTACTTCCTTAAAAGGTTTGCAAGGAATCAACCCCAATTCCTCATTAAACACGACCCTCGTATAACCAAAACTACTATTTTGTCCTATTTCTAACTAAGAGTGACAGGGGTACCTGAATAGGCTCTTCCTCTTCACACTGGCCAGATACGAGAAGATCTCCATATTCACCTATACACCATGCAGCTACTTGTACCAATGGTTGCTGTCGAAAGAAAGTCACATTTGTCAAGGACTTCAATCTTTGCAAAGATTAATGCAAACCGTAGGTCATCTAATCATAAAGGCCAAAACTGAGGCATATCTACAGTTAATAGTAAGAACATACCAGGAAAATAAAGTGTAATTTCCACTCCTCAAAGTAGAAAAAAAAGGCAAATGAAGCACTTACTTGAGAATAATCACCAAGAATTGCTTTGTACAAGCGCTGGACAGTATAGGCATGCATCTCCACACTATTAGTTATTAACTGGATCAAGTTGGGGACAGCATCATCACGAACATAGCTTCCTGCCTAAAAGGAAATGAAGACAGTTACCCCCTGGAAACACAGTAATGATAATAAACATTAGCTATTATTGCTGTTAAAAGGACACTACTACAAAACACCCTCAAAAATAGAGTTGGTTACAATTCTCAGGTTCATAAGCAGCTCAAACTTCAAAGTTCTATTTATTTAAGTGAATATTCTAAGTTTTTAAAATTTTAAATAATTTTAATTTTTAAATAAAAAAATAAATTAAAATCTCTGTCCAAAGTAAAAGGAAAACATAAAGGTTTAAAATTTCAAGAAAGACATTTTCTACACAAAAGAAATAAGGCATAACATTTCAGAGATTTAATAAATACATTCACTGGGAACATACTTCCAACAAACTTTCCTTTTCCATTAACTCCCCAACATCAATGTTAAAATCATATGGGCTAGCTATAGTAGTCATGTTATTCTGGAGGATGGTGAGAGGAGTGTACATGAACTGCTCAAAGGGGCATATTAAATAAAATAAGAAAGTAACTTTTTAAAAGCTTTAGTTTACTTAAAACTAGACTTTAAAGAATAGAGTTTATAAATACTACAGAACCAACCATTAGTCCCAGGAATGGGAAATATTTTGTTTTTTAATATGCCTTTTTTAACTTGGTCTCTTTAATGCCCTCTTGACTAGTGAAATCTGAGATCCTATTTGCAACCATGGAAAAAAGTAAAGCTATTTAACCTAGAGGAAACTAAATTCTGACTTGTCAGAGCAATATGACAACCGGCGGCACAGGACATGCAAACAGTGGAACCGATGCCTAATATCAATCATCCACCTTGTTCAATCTCCCATTACTGGACAGAAGGGTGGACGTGATTTACAAGACTGCGACCAGGCCTAACCACGTATATTTTGGAAAGAAAAAAGAAAAAGGAAAACCGAAGTCCCCAGTGATTAAGCTACCCACGCCTATTAAGAAACACAAAGTCAAAGGGAGAAGTTTGGGAAAATGGTGAAAAGAAAAAGTGAGAAAATAAAAAGCAGGTAATCTGTGGTATAACTTAAATATTTACATTCTTGTGGATGAAAGCAGTATTTAAAGAGAAAACATCAATATGATCTAACTGACATTTATAGATTACTTCATCCAATAACAGCAGATCACACACATTTTTCTCAAACGAACATTCACCAAGAAAGACCACATTCTGGGCCATAAAAAAAGAAAAATCTTAAATTTAAGAGAATAGAATCCATACAAAATTAAACTAAAAGTCGGTAACACAAAAATAGCTAAGAAATCCCAAATCGTTGGGAAATTAAACACACTACTAAATAACACATGGGTCAAAGAAAGCATCAGGAAAACTATGACGTAGTATCTTTCATGAACATAGATGCAAAAATCCTTTGAAAATATTAGCAAATCAAATACAACAATGTATAAAAAGAACTATACACCACAACCATGTGGGATTCATTCTAGACATGGAAGGCTGGTTCAATAATCAAAAATTGATTATTGTAATCCAATACATCAATAAGTTAAAGAAAAATCATGATCATAATAAGAGAACATAGGTTAATAAGAAAAATGAAAAGTACGTGCATTTTAAAAAATGGTTTGGATGTATCCTGATTCACATCTTTTGTTAAGAGTATTATTTCCCCATTGGTAAGTACATTTATTAACTTTTAAGCTTTTAGAAAATTAATTCATTGTAGATAAACTAGAAAACTAGTATATCATAGACAGAATTCCACAGAAACACACACACACACACACACACACACACACACACACACAATATCTCATATTTTAATGGTATCATTTCCTCCTACAGATAGCTCATAATTTAACTTAACCAATGCCCATTTGGAGACTTCTAATGGTTTCAAGTATTCCCCTATTATATAAACAAAATTGGTGGGAGTTCCCTGGTGGTGTAGTGGCTTAAGGCTTCGGCGCTGGCACTGTCAACGCTGTGGCCTGGGTTCGATTCCCAGCCAGGGAACTACCCACATACTACAAAAAACAAACAAAAAAACAAAAACAAAAACAAAATTGGGATACACACCTTTATATATACATTTTTGTACACTTGTTCTTTATTTTTCCAAGATAAAGTCCTTAAAATTAAATTAATAAATTCAAAGGTATAAACTAAGAATTTTGCTATATGCTACCAACCCATACACTAGAAAGATGGCACCATTTTATACCCACATAAAGTGAAGAGAAGTGTCTGTTTCTCTATTTTCTAACTAATAACAGGAATTAGGTTAAAAAGTATAAGTAAAAAGCAATACCTCACTTTTATTTTACTTATTTCTTTAATAGTAAGGGTATTTTTCAATGTTAACTAGCCATTTCTTTCTTCTTTTGTGAATTGCCTGTTCAAATGCCAATTTTTCCATTAGAGTGTTTGATTTTCCTATTAATTATAACTTATTTATAGATTAAAAATATTAATATGCTGTTTATGTTACAATGATTTTCCCCTAGTTGACAATTGCCTTTTAACTTTGCAGATTTTTTTTTCTTTTGTTATACAAGTTTTAAATTTTAATATGGTTTGTGAATGTTTTCCTTTATGGTATCTACTTTGGTGACATACTTAGACATAGATAGTTATGTTTTCTTTATATGACACTATACTTTCACTTTTACTCTTAAATCTCCAATCTCTATTAACTGAATAATAAACAGAAGTGCCCCCAAATTTTTGAAGATTACCAAAGGAATCTATAAAACTGTAATTTTAGGGGGGTGCCCCGGTGGAGTAGTGGCTAGGCTTCGGCACGCTCACCACCACGGCCTGGGTTCGATCCAGCTCAGGGAATCAACCAAAAAATAAAAATAAATAAAAACTATAATTTTAAACCCAGAATAAATTTAATCATTCAAAACTTTCCCAAGGCTTCCTATCATTTCAAAATAAAATCCAAACTCCTATGAGGCCCTATATAATCTAGCCCCTGATTCAATGTTACCTTTCTCTGGCTTCACTTGCCTTCTCCATCTCCAAGCAGGCCAAGCTTGTTGCTACCTAAGATCTTTCCAACACTTGCTGTTCCCTCAGATTAGTTTACTTTTTTCCCCAAATCTTTACATGGCTTCTCACTAAATTCTCTATTCAAATGTTACCTCCTCTGAGTAACCTTCCCTAACTACTCCACCTAAAATACCTGGCCCATTCCCCCATATCCCATCCTCTGGTGCCACCATCACAGTCCCTTCACACTGCTTCAGTGTTTCTCATAGCACTTTTCCCTGCCTGTCAATGTAGTACCTATTTCCCCGATTTCCTCCACTAGAATGTAATAAGCTTCATGAGAACAAGGGCTTCGTCTGCCTTAATCAGCACAACCAGAACCTAGTATATGGTAACTTTAAAAAGCTACTTACCGTTGTCAGAACACGCATAATTGTGTCTATATGCCACCGTTTGGAAGGTGCATATCTAAGAAAATAACAGAACCAAGTGAAAAAATTGGAACCTATAAATGATACTATGCTCAGTGACTTTCAAAAATCCTGTCTATAGTCTTAAGTTCACTAGTTACGTAAGTATATTTGGAGACATTTCGCCTTCAACTCTAGCAGCAATACCCATTTCAAAAGGTGATAAAATGACACACTGTCAAATTCACACATTTCATATAATACTGTAATAAGACTTGCTGAAAAGTAGGACTCCACCTCCAGTTTCTCAGAAAACAAATCATAAAGTCAGGGCAGGAGAGGACAGAGAAGATAGAAGAAAAGGGACTATTCCCAGACCGAGGCAATACCAGGACTAGGGACTTGTTCCCTTAAATTCATAGTTAGAAAGTGGAGAAATAACCATATTACCAAAATCTTAAGGTACTTCTTCCTGAAAGTTTTACACAAAGCCACAAAGATGCTCTAACTTTTCTATAGTCTTCATTAAACGGGCATCACATATGAGAGGTTAAAGAATAGACATAGCAGGAGATTTTGTAAACTTGGGAACTGCTTTTGGTCTTAGCATACTTAAATGCTGGTTACAATGGCCTTCTCAAAGTTAACTTCTAATTGGGGGCTTGAAATAAATGTTGCATGTTTTAAATATGTTTACAACATTTTCCCCATGTTTTGAAGATGCTTTTTAAAGTTCAAAACATCTTTTATCAATAAAAGTAAAAATTAAATCTTACTTTTCTGCAGCAAGGAAGATTCCAGATGCACAGTCTGCTTTAAATTCTGGCTCACAAGAATCCAGAAAATAAAGCAATTCCTTCATCATGCCTCGGATATTATTCCCATTTACCAGGGCAAAACTCAATTCCATTGCACGCCTTGTAGGGGGGGAAATTAAGAAAAAAAAATATTATATGTACCATGGAAAAAAACAAAGACCCAGGTGTATTCTCTCTGAACAATGTGTTAATGTCCTTGCATGATCCTATGACCCCAATTTTGCATGTGAGATAACATTATCAAATTTAGTTTTTTTCTATTTTGAATCTTTGTTCAACTCTTTTCTTCAAATAAACCTGAGAGAGACATTACTAATGACCAAAAAGTTCATTTTGGCTCAACAACCTATTCTATGAAGATGAAATTTAGAATACTTAAAAGGCTCAAAAACAGAACAAAATTATTACCCCATGATAACATCTCTCTGCATTATTTCTTTAAAATATAATATATAAAGCCATTATACTCTTTTATTACACCTACTTCTGTCCAAAGATGATGTAACACAATTTATATCAAAAGCTATAGGGATGAAGAAATGCACAAAATGTGCTATTTTTGATCACTTGCTTTGTAATTTTTTTAATGTTGAGTAAAAAAAAAAAGGCATGTGAAAAATTAGAATAAAAACAAACCTTGAAAGGCATTATGCTAAATGCAGTAAGTGAGATAAAGGAAGACAAATACTGTAGATTATCACTTAAATGTGGAAGTAAAAAAGTCAAACGTACAGAAACAGAGACTAGAATGGTGAATGCCAGGGTCTACGAAGTGGGAGAGAAGGGAAACTGTTGATCAGAAGGTACAAACTTCCAGTTATATGATGATTAATTTCTGGGATCTAATTTACAGCACATGGTTAAAGTTAATAATACTGTATTATATACTTGAAAGTTGCTAAGAGAGATCTTAAATGTTCTCACCACAAAAAAGAATAATTATGTAATAAGATGCAGGTGTTAACTAATCCTGTGGTGGTAACTGTTTTGTGTGTGTGTGTATAAAAAACTGTCAAATCAAAGCACTGTACACTTTAAACTTATACAATGTTGTATGTTAATTGTATCTCAATAAAGTTGGGGAAAAAGCTGAAAGAAAGAATAAGGCCATGAAAAGGAAAAAAGAGGATTTGCTATGAAGGCAAATAAAAATTTCTGTAACTGTATCAAATTTGACAATGTAGGCAAAAATGGAAATGTTTAACATATAAAAATTATAAGATTATGCATCATTTCATATTTGGTCAGAAAATTCAAACAGTATATAAATTGACTTTCAAAAATATCAATTTAAAAAGTAGAAATATTTTCATTTTAGCTAATTTTTATTGCTAACAAGCGGTAAAAGAAATCAATCCTTACAGAAATACTGGCTAATTCTTATATAGTGCATACTTGTTAAGTACTCTACTTTAACTAATGCGGTTAAACCTGCATTTTAACTGATCTATTAATTGAGGATATAAATCATTGCCTAGTCTCACTGGTTTGCTCTGAGAACCAACTGAAAAGGTGCTTATAGATCCTTTGTAAAGGTGGTTGTTACTAAGTCTAGGTCTTATCTTTAGATTGCTCAAGTACTTAGCACACCTGTTCTCTGCAAACAAAAGGAACTCAATATCAATAAATGTTTGTAAAGTGAATGGTTTCAGAGATAATTTTAAACCTAATTTGTTCTGAATTTGAACATACAACCAAAACTTCATTGGAGCCAACTATACCTAGGTTTCACAAACACTTACAATTCTTCTAAGAAGACAATCAGTAAAATTACTCCACCAAGGAGAAAAACTTACGCCTTTTTAAAGTGCTGTCTGCTGCCTAACAGTCATTCCTAGATGCAATGTTCTAAGAAACACTGTAGTATCTCAGGGCATAGTACTGTGAGAGAACGTGTGCTGTCAGCAATTTGAGTTTCAGCATAGTGATAAGACACTTAGCCGATGGATCACTCCGCATTTTCATCCTCCAACACACAAAGCACAGTACCTCTCTTAAGTAAACTTTTGCCCAGCTTATCTTTACCTCTTTTATTTATCAAAGAACCAAGGACAACTTAGGTGTGCACTTAAGTATTCCTTACTGACCTCCTTCATTGATCTGAACTCCCTGCCAATCCTTTAAAGGGATTTACTCTGCATAGAATTCATCTGTGAGGACAACTAAATACTAAATGTCAACATTCTCACTTTCCAAACTATTACAAAGTTATCGGGTGAGACAGAGAACTGTCATTAATCTGTTACCGTTTTATTGAGACATCCAAATCTTTTAGGCAGTCCACAATTGTGCTTCTGTGCCTCTGTACTGCATTATGATCTGTCTGCACAGTCTTCAACAAAGATGTCAGTGCTACGTATCTGGATGAAACAAAGTTGCAGAAGAACAGAATTAAAATGTAAAATTCAAGGTAGTTCTGTCTAAATAATGACTAAAAATGTCTAAGACAGCATCCATTCTTAAGCATATAAAAGAAAAGACAGTAAATATACTGGTTTTATATATATATATATATATATATATATTTTTTTTTTTTTTTTTTTTTTTTTTTTTTTTTTTTTTAAATGTGGGTATACTGGTAATATTTTTAAAGACAGAAGAGACACTATAAAGTGGCAACCAGGAGAAGCCTCGGATTTAGATTTGAATTTAAGGGTCAAGTCCATTTTAACTTCTAAAACATGAATGACTCAATTCTTTCAAGTTCTTCGAAATAGTACAACAAAATAAGCATACAGTATGCCTTTTCAGGCCTTAGGCTCAAAATGTAAGAGGAAATTATTTCAATTTTACCATTTGTATTTTCTCTTTTATTTAATACTGGTACCAAAACTGCCCCTACAAAAAAAATCTGAGTTTAAAATCCAAGTATTTAAAAATTCTTTTGGAAAGAGAAGATAACTCAGGGTACCACAATGATTATTTCCACATTCTTTCAAGCTTAACATGGTAAGAAAGAAACTTTTCTCCTGATTAAAAGAGGAAAAAGGTAAGCAGGATATACTACATATAGGAAAGTAACAAAATTAAAAGCTAATATTGATAAATTAATCTACTTTAAAAAACTGGAATTCACAAACATGTTCCAGATTTGCAACCTGAAATATATTTTTCTTCTTCTTTTTTTTTTTTAATTTCTTTTCTTTTCTTTTCTTTATTTATTTTTATATGTGGGTAGTTCCCTGGCTGGGAATCGAACCCAGGCCCCAGCATTGACAGCACCGAAGCCTAGCCACTGCACCACCAGGGAACTCCCTATTTTTCTTCTTAATATAAAGCAAGGGTCAGCAAACTACAGCTTATCTGCAAGAATCCAGCCCTCTGCTGTCTGGTTTTGTAAATCATTTTTTATCAGAACACAGTCACATTCATCATTTACATAGCCAATGACTATTTTCACACCAAAAGGCAGAGTTGAATAGTAGCCACAGAGCCTAAAATATTGACCATATGGTCCTTCACAGAAAGTTTGCTGACTTCTGATTTACAATATAAATTATAAGAGTAAAAATAAGCCATGAGGCAAGTCCTCAAATTCTTTACAAAACAGTACTTTTAAGACCAAACTAATCACAGAAATCCTCAGTTTCCTCAGTTGAAGTTCTAGACATGTCACTCAGTATATGTGCATGTGATCTTGAGCAAAGTCACTCTTGAAAAAAGCCAAATTTATAACAACAAAATATAAGACATTTTCAGTTGACTCACCTAATATTCTTGTCATTGTTCAATAAGAAACGACCCAGGATATTTATGGCTAGAACCTAAAGTAAAACAGCATAGGTTAAAAATCTAGAAAAATTAAATATTTATATTGTTTAAGGATCATTTCCTGGCTCTTAATGGGTGCAAACTATTTGAAGGTGGTAGACGGTATTTTATAGACTGGAAAGACAGAAAGTTCTGAAGATAAATGCTGGTACTGGTTACACAACTACGTAAATGTGCTTAATGCCACTGAACTATAAAATTTAAAATGTTTAAAATGGTAAATTTTATGCTATGTATATTCTAGCACTTTTTTTTTTTTTAATGAGGATGGTCTCTATGCATGAATATGGACTAGGTCCAACATAATGTGAGATGAAAAAAGTTGCGTGCAGGACAATATATATGATATGTAGCCATTTTGTTTGAAAGGTGGGGAAAATAAAAGAACTAACCTAAGTTACTTTAAGTTATTTGGATACTGTAATGTTAAAAACAAAAAGAACTATATACGAGTACTGTATTGTAGTTATTTTGCTTCTTACAAGACTGTGAGCTAGCTATTCTTATATTAATGAATGATTCAAAGAATGAATAAATTCATGAGGGAGAATTCTCCCTTACAGAAGAATTTCAATTGTTTAATAAGGGCAAAATGAGGAAAATAGAAAAGTAACATTAGAACACTACCCTAACAACTGTTGTAGACAAGATCCTCTGACGGATACTAAACATCTAAGGAGAGCAAGGTATTTGCATAGTCTCAAAGTGTCTCCCCAAAATATTTTTAATTACAAAGAGAAAAATAACAACTTTACAGTGAAGAGATACAACAAACACCACCTTAACCAAATGATCAAGGTTAGTATCGCCAGTAATGAAGCAAATAGATAGTATATACCTCCTGATACGATACTAAGAAAGGCATAACGCTTCTGTGATATTCTTGCCAAAAAAGCATAACCTCAATCTAATTATGAGAAAATATCAGACAGAAGCAATGTGAGGAACATTCTAAAAAGTAACTAACTGATCAGCACTCTTGGAAAGTGTCAAAGTAATGAAAGACAAGGAAAGGTGGAGGAACTGTCACAGATTAGATTGGAGGAGACTAAGGAGACATGACAATTAAATGAAAGATGGAATCATGGATTGGCTCCTACATCAGGAAACGAACATTAGTAGAAAAACTGGTGAAATATGAATAAAGTCTATAATTTAGTTAATGGCACGGTACTGATATGCACTTCTTAGTTTTGATAAGTACACTATAAATATGCAAGATGTTAATATTATGGGAAACTGAGTGAAGAGTATACAGAACCTCAACTATTTCTGCAACTTCAGTTAATTCTAAAATTATTTCAAATAAAAAGTTTTTAAAAAGTGAGAAGGAGAATACACATTTACAAACACATTTAAATATGGATAAAACATCTCTGATAAAAAAACACATCAGAAAATAGTAACTATTTTCCACTAGAAGAATTTAAAGTCTATACGTGTAAACTATAGGCGGATACTTTCTTCCCTATATACCTTCTGTACTATTTGAGATGTTTTACTTTATATGTCTATTTCTTAATGAAAACAAATTAATTCAAATATGTCTTATCTTGTTTGAAGTGATCCATACAACTAAAATCGTGTCTCTAGTTAAAAGCTTATTCTGAAATGTTTCCTTTATTCACCAATATCTATGTATCTACTTATACCTAAGATCTTCCAAACTTTATTATAATCACATTAAGTCTTCAATGGGAGAGGATGATACTTCAAATACCAAAACATAGTACTATACATGCTGCATCATTCTTTCTTAAAAGTTAATTTCAAATGGACTCCATTTCTGAAGTACTAAAGTCTACGTCAATTATTCTAAATGAAATGTTTAAGGAAAAGAAAAGAGTAAAGAAGACTTACTCGCAGTCCACTCTCCGACTTAATATCCATGATAGTCAAAACTGTTTCATAAAGAATAGCATTTCCTACATTTTTACTAGTCTCTGTATTAGTAGCAACCTGAAAAGACACAAAGGGCAGTATATAAATGATAAAACAATGCTTCCAAAAAAAGTCTAGAGGTATCAAGATACATTTTATGATTCATTATAGCCACCAATGAGGAAACACAAGTAAGAACTGTTCCATATAACCATAATCATTCCACTGCCTGCTATACTAAGATGAATATTTAACATAATGCAAGTTTGGTCTACTCACCTGTGCTAATATATCATTCATAGCTTCACTTGAGTCATCATCATTTCGTCCTAAAATTCTTAATAACCGCAAAATTCGTACCTAATATGCAAAATATGAGAAATGTCAACAAATTATGTCTGGCACTTTGCTTCGTATAAAATTCAAACAACTTAAATGAAGTCTCAGATCCCATTAGAAATGGTCAAAATTCAAACAGAAGAATTTTAAACATTATCTTTAGAGAAGTTATATATGTTTCTATGTCTTAATGACATTATTTGACAACTCACACCTTGCTACTCCACTGCTAAAGGATACCACCACCTGCACAGCTATGTTACAGCCAAACCTCAGAGATATTACAGGTTTGGTTCTAGACCACTGCAATAAAATAAGTATCGCAATAAAGCAAGTCTTTTTGTTGCAGGAAGGCTTACCTTCAATTTATTAAAAAAATGTGAAATCTGTGAAGCGCAACAAAACAAAGCACAATAAAACAAGGTATGCCTATTAAACTGATAAGTCTCTATTAGTACATAATTCTGAGTATTACAACCATAATTTCATTCTATTAATCCAATAAAATACAGCACTATGTCACCATTTACTAATATAATCAGTTTAATCAGTTAATTGCCACATTTCTACTCAATATAAACTTAAAAGGAAGGAAATGACCTAATCCAAAGGTATTAAATTCATGTATAATATAACCAAAACTTTCTTTCAAGCTCACCTGCAAAAAGGGGTCACTGATACCAGAAACATCATGTTCAGGTGAATATCCAGACATGATGAGGTTCTTTAGAATACGAACTAATTGGGGTACAAGCTGTAGGGAAGAAAGATGCATAAAAAAACAGTAAATATCAAAAAATTTCTCATGAATGGGAGGTAATTTGGCTTAGAAAAAGGGTACAAGAGTCTACTGATACAATATACTATGTACTATTGATGTTCAGTAAATATAACTTAGGAGTACTTTTGCCAAGAACTCAAGGAGTTATGTATTTTATCTGGATTAAAAACAAACCAGACTTTCTTACTCCAGAGTTATATATGCAAGATACGACAAGTACAAGTAGGTCAGAAAGCCTATGGGAACCAAGTAAAACACATGTCTATGAAGTATATTTGAATTTCTACTTTCACAGAACTTGACATACCTAGGTTGCACAAAAATGTTCAGTTTTTATCCATTCAAACATCTGGATACAGTGTTTGCTTCAGCAGCACACATACAAACATTTGATATAATAATTGTGTCATACCCAAAATACTGGTGATCGTATTAAAATTATAATTTTAAAATAAACCATTTCAAATACAGAAAAGATTTCTCTAAAGACAGGGCTAGTTACGTCCTTTACCAACAAACAATAGAGAATACAAAATCCTCTAACACTAACCAAGTGGAAAAGACACAGGAAAAATTGTATCTTTCAACCTTAAGAAGATATCAAGGCCATGAATAATTTCCTTTCCCCAGTCTTCTTTCCCCAGTCTTAACTCACATGCCACAATTTTCAGTAAAATTGATTTTGAGCACTTAATTATATAGACTGATCTGTTACTTGTTTTCTTAGCTTACTAATGAAACTATACATTCCTTATGGTCAGAATTCCTTTCTTGTCCTTCCTTTATTTTATCCATTAGTTATAAGATATAGTACAGGCAATGTTACTGCCAAGCGGAACCTAAAAATGATTTAAATATTATTATTCATTTCACTCTGTTGATCAATCACTTAATGTTAAAACCTTACTCCAAAATGTTTGCCACACAGGAACTTTTCCAGTCTCCAAATAAAAACTAAATTCAGCTATATAAGGGCTGTCCAGAAAGTACACAGCCATGTCATATGACAATGTTATACTGACAATGGCTGGATTTTTTTTTTTTTTTTTTGGACAACCCTCATATAAACAACTCTTAACACCTAAAATTAAGAAGTGTCCACAATGCACTGAATCACCTTTCTTTTTGAGGCAATCAGAACAGCCCCAACTTTGCTGCAACTCAATTAGTTTTTTCTCATTGTATTTGGACTCTTTTTCCCTCCCCACTCTTCAACTCCAACAGGAAATCAAGACAGAAACAAAAGCCAAGCTATACCAAATGTATGCACTCAAAACATTCACAATGCTAAGGCCATTTCTAAGTATCACAGAATATAATCTGTGTAAATTTAAATAAGTCTGGCCATAACACTTCAGAATTATGTGATTCATAAGTCACCTAAACAAAAATCTAATTTTGACAACTCCAAGATTAAAACAAATCTAAGCATGGACACCTGTAAATTCTAAACAGAATCCACATTACATCTGTCAACTGTGAGCAGATTTATATCAGATATAAGAATAATATAATTTTATACACTGCTTTAAAATTAATCTAATAAACTGGGATCATCTAGTTACCAAGCTCTGCACAAAAACAGTCTTGCCTTGCATACTTTCAATGGTCTATTTTTTTGTACTACACATATCCCTATTTATTTTTTAAATCTAGTTTATATCTTAGAGAAGTCCTTTTTCCTTGGGCTGCTAAATTCAGAAATTATTTTATTTATTGCCAAAACACCAGTACCCCACATTAAGTGTTCAGCATACCAATTCTTGGAACCCAGCTTTACTGTCAGACAAAAATGCAAGTTACTAAAACTGATGACAAGACAAACAAAATAAGATGACAAAGGGAAAGGCTGCAGCCATGAAAATCAGTTGATGCCCACTCGCTCTACCTCAAAATACTTTTTATATTCCTAAACTAGGCAAGATTAAGTGCAGGGAAATAAAAGCTCTAAGTCTGACTGAAAGCTTAGAAGTACACATGGAGCTTTTTAAAGTATGAGGTCACCCACATATGGCTCTAAAATATCTACTTCAAAAAGAAGCAGTGTTTTTATATTTTATATCAAGGCTCCAAACTAATCTAGAATTGCCATCACCAAAGCCACTGGAAACTGCTCAAAGTTTCTCAAGTAAAGATAACGGAAAGGCAGAGAAAGAGGCTTACAATTCAGGAAAGGCTGCAACTGAAATCCAAGGCTGATTTTGGAATCAGGAGTTTAAGTGACAAGACAAAAAAACTGGACGAGGGAGTTAGCCAAAAATGCTGGAACAAGTAACTCATGGTATTAAGCACAGACTCAGCATTAGTACATTTTTAAAAGCCACATTTGTGGATGGATACACAAAAGCCACTAAGGACCTAATGCCAGCATGCACCATCTAAAAGAGGGTTAATTCTTACCTTTTCATTCTAACATACAGCAGGATTCCAAACAGACAACAGGAACAAAACATACAAAGCAAGCATTAGGGACAGATACAGGTCTCATACTATTTTACAATAATTTAATCAAGACATGAACATCTAAGGGAAGAAAAAAGTCAAAAAAGAACTGCTATTAGAGCCTCATTAGATGTAAAGTACAAAGTAAGCCCCCTTTATGGAGTTATCAGCATCCTATTTTAAAAATGCATATAACTACCCACAGAACAGTCTTTCTCTGAGTCCTCTTTACTACTGCCTTCTAAAAGTGGAGAAAACAAAAATTTCCACCTTAGAATGCTGTAAGAAAGGGAATTAACAAAGCTAAGGACTTCTGTCATTGGAGTCAACAACCTAAAATGAACAGTGGAAGATCCTGTGTTAGGTAAAAGTAATATCAAATTTCAGTTTGCAGTTTTCACCTTAAAAAAAAAAAAATGAAATTACCTGCCCCCCCCCCCCAAAAAAAAAAAAACCCAAGAAAACACAAACACATTCCTGTTTGTAATCTGATCTCAGGTTACAATTCCTGACTTCAATGTGAAAAAAGCAGATAAAGCACATGAGAGGTTGGTGTGTCTGCCAACAGTAAGAGAAGACTTTTATTATGAAAGGAAAAACACGGTACTATTGCCAGTTCTTATATGCCTAAATCTGGCTTCAAGCCCTACCACACAGCAGGGCTAGTTAAGTCCTTTATTCAGCTCCTTAACTTCCTTTCAAAAGAAAACTTACAAGTGAGAAAATTATGTACTTTTCAGGAAAATCATTTTTAATCAAGAAAGGCTTAGGGCATACAGAATGGCACCTACCTTTCTGAAATGTGCAAGCATGTCTGGGCTTCGCTCACACATTTCTGTAAGGAGGACTACAGATGTGTGAAGGACACCTAAAAAAAAAGAGCAAGTGAACACTAAAAATGAGGCTGTATTGTTCAGCATCAGAGAACAAGACTTTTGAGTTCTGAAGGTCAGTTCCACAAAGATAGTTGCTAGTTTTGCTTTTTAATCTTCCAAAGAATCTAAGCATTGAGGTGAGTACAAAGGAGGTATTTAAATAGATGCCTACTGATTTAATATTGGTCAAGTCAGTCAAATCAGAATATTTTAAACAATTATGAGACAAAGAAGTTGCTAAAAATGACAACCAATACGTGTCTCCGAGTTCTCTGGTGGTGTAGTGACTAGGCTTCGGTGCTCTCAATGCTGCAGCCTGGGTTCGATTACCATCCAGGGAACTACCCCCCAAAAAACAAACAAAAACCAAAAAACAAAACAAACAAAAAAACAATACATGTGTCTCTCCATCTGAGAATATCCATAAAGACATGCTCACAGCCAATACAAATGAGGAATCATCTGCACGATATCTAATAAACTCTTAGCTGAGTTTTGATAGGTAATTCAAGATGCAAATATCTTAATAAGAAGTTAAATTTCCAGAGAAAATGTATCAAAACTTCAAGGTACAGTAATTATGGAAGACAAAGTGAATTTACTTGTTCGAGGAGTGAAAAGACTCTCACAATTATTCTCACTAAATAATAAATAAGGGCCCTAAACATTCATTTGTTCAACACATGTATTTTGAGCCTACTAGGCATAGGACTGAGTTAATCAAATATATCTTACCATTTTTTCTCTTAGCATTTAAGACGCATGCATTTTCTTTACTCAGAACTTGTTTCACTGACTTCAAAATAAGAATAAAATGCTTGGAAAAGAATAGCTATTTAATTCCTTTCAAGTTTTATACAAACATCTAAGTACCCATTACAAATTCCTGTTATAAGTAACCTAAAAGAATTTTAACAAACCATACACTCCTACCACAAGGCAATAAAGACATAATTTTTCCTTCTATTATAAAATAGCCAGGAAATTAAAGGGTTTTTAAATATCAAAGCTAGGATCACTTATATATTACATTGCATATTAACAACTTAATACAGTACTTTTAGTATACTAAAATAAGACCAGAAATGAAAAACTAGTTTACTATGAAGGAATCAATCTCTAATTATAAAACTAGGATATAAGTGTAGAAGAGAAATTCAACTGATCAGCCTTTCCTGGAAAAGTGTCCAAGCACAGTAGAAAGGCAACTCCACTAAGACAGAAGGCCAACACTGCCTGAAGCTTTTTCTCTTTGCCCTTCTCCCTCAACACTTCACCAGTGCGTCCAAATCACATTACCATGGTTCTTTTCATTCAGTAAGTTTTTTGTTGCTGGTAAAAACATCTCCATAAGTTCAGGAACCTTCCTGATGACATGAACAGCACACAGTGCTGCCTATAAAAAAAAAAAAGAAAAGAACAAAACAATGATTTCAATCAAGTCAGGGTAAACAATCTTATAAACAAAAAATCCTTATCAACTAATTCACCTACTAATAAAATAAAGATTTTAAATATCAGATTTATTATTTATTAACTGATAAGGACTTTCCAATTTATACTATTGCATTAATGAGAACTTCTGCTCACTTGTCCCTTTGTTCATACAAAGTCAGATAATTTCTCAAATTCATCCTAGAATAAATGCTACATACCCCACTGCTGAATATCACTACGCTGAACTCTGAAGTACTCCCCTTGGGAAGCTATGCATTGACACCAGCGCCCAGTTCACCCTTCAAAGCAATTTTGGGACTCTTTCTGGAATGGCCATCAGAGCTGCTGGTGCACCCAAATTGTGACAATTAAGTTCACGAACTTGCAACCATGTGCTTACATTGGCAACACTGTACAAACAGCTCGGTGTCATAACACAGTGACAAATTCGCAAACTTAATTGTCAGATTTTGGGTACACCAACAGCTCTGATGGCCATTCCAGAAAGAGTTCTAAAGTTGCTTTGAACGATGGACTGGGCACTGGCATCAGTGCACAGCTTCCCAAGGGGAGTACTTCAAAGGTAACCATAGTGATATACAGCAATAGGATACGCAGCATTTTTTCTAGGATGAATTTGTGAAATTAGCTGTCCAAACTCACATACTGCTAAGTAAGTGGATAAAACCTTTCTAGACTATACCATGGTTAACATGAATTTATCAAACACATTAAACATAACTTATGTGGAGTGGTATAGTAAAAAATAAAGACTTCCATCTATGATAATCATTCCTCTGAGTAGATGACCAAATAAGGGTTTTATAAAAATGTCATGCAACTGAAAGGCATATACTATAGATACTTTAAATCTGCTATTTTTAAAATAATACTGATACCTTCCTCAATTCACTCTCTGCTGACATCAAGAAAATCATTTGAAAGATATTTAGCTAGTCTCTACTGAAGAAAAGATGGTCTTAGCTTGCCCACTGGAAAGAAAGGGACATTCAAAGACTGATTCTGATCACCCTCCAACAACACAACTGCATTTGGCGGAGCTAAATACCACAAAAATTTAGATACATTAACAAAAAGATTTCAGCTAATTCTTCCTATGTTATTATCTAGGGGAAAGATTTTCTTCTCTAATTTGCAGGATTGTTCTATTTGAGGAAATAACATACGTTCTGAACAAGATCAGTCCACACATTCTTTAAGAGAAAGGACTGGCTTTCTTTTGCAGCCATCATAAATAGCATATGATCCTGAAAAACAGCTTGGCCCTTCCAATGCCTCTGTCTCATACCATTAGTACTGAGGCACAGTAAATGCCAACCAGACAATAGTATGTGTTCATTTTTTGGAGTTCTAACATTTATACTCTTTGTTTACGAAGGTTTTGGGGTTCAGGCACAATAAAATAATAAATGTTTATATTAACAAATAAAACCACATAAGAGAGCAAGATCATTGTCTTATATTACTATTCCATTTAAACGTACCAATTTTTAAAAGTATGCGCTTTATCATTCCCTAATAATTATCTAGATGCCAATGGAACTGCACTTCCAGAGATTCAAAGGCACTAATACAAAGACATGGTCACTAATGATTAGGATAAACATAAATTTGTAAAGATTTGTTCTTCATTTGTTTACTTTAATACTGTTCAGAAAAATACAGGTGATTTAGGAATTAATTAAACATGCCATCTAGGATAACATCTGTTTGTTTATAAATAATTTCCTTGAGGAATTAAAGTGTTCATGATCACTTATCAATTGGAGAATTAATTAGCAACAAATAAATCATCCCCAAAATTAGTATAAAAAATAAATTCTGATTTCTAATCACTTGATGCATATATAGTCATTTAAAAGGCATTTACTGCATAAAGATATATTATATATTGTCATCAGAGCTTTCAGAAATAATCTGTCTCCTCGTCTCCACATACTCCCTAATCCAAATGTAGACAATAGATTAGTTCCATTAAAAGTTACCTTTTTTCTTAAATAAGAGTTGGAGGTTTTCAAGAGTTTCTCTACCTCTCCTGCAAGATCTCTGCACATCTCTGAGGAGCCCATGCAGCCAAGGGTACAAAGTGCCAGCCCCTGTACATACTGCGTGCTGTGATTAAGGTCACTGTAATGGAAAGGAACAAGGTGGAAATGAACATGCTCTGCCTGGTGCTGCTGTGAAGAAGCTTCACAACCTAACAGATAGTTCTGAATGACTGACGATTTCTCCAATAAGGAAAACAAAAGAATTATTTGTTGCAAAAAATGTTCATTCTAACTTCATTACAAATTACTAATAAAGTAAACTGACTGACAGTCCCTCCAACAGGCTCACAACTCAGTTTTCAAATATCAAAGCAATAGAAATCGGACACCGTTACCTGTTGGATGTTAAAAGGCAATCCTTTTTAGAAAACTCAGCAGAGCATTTGAAGTAAAAACTGGTCATGACAGAAATATGAAACACAACTGTATCTTTAAAAGATTTGTAATATGTTCTACTAACTACAAAAAATAGTAAGATGTACATTAACCAAAAGCCTTTAAAAAAAAAAATCAGAAAACAATCTCTTGCTAGAGCATTTAAGGTGACTTAAACATCACTATAGAAACATCCTGAAACATTTGGTCCTTTGGTATAGCACGAACTTTGATGTTACATTAATTTTTACAGTTTTATTTATTCAAAAGAAAAATGTAACTAAAAAAATTAGCTAATCAAACCACCTTTAACAAACTAAGGTAGATATTTACAGCGGCCCAAAATTTGGTGATATAGATATACAAAATTCTATTTCTAACAGGCATTGATTATCACACAAATTATTTTCAAACCAGCCAGGGATTATACTTTCAGAAAAGTATTAATATTAAAAGCTTGAACTATAATCTCACCTATGTATTTAATCAACACTTACTATTTAGAAGCCAAATTATTATATGAGTTATGACTCTCAAAGTGTGAGAGACCTGTTACAATATCTTATAACAGGTCTCTGTAAGACCCTAAGACTGTTTAAGGGGGTCCATGAGATCCAAACTATTTTCACAATACTAACTCATTATCTGTCAACTATACTGACAGATGTGATGGTGCAAAAGCAGTTGTGGGAAAAACTACTGGCACATTAGCACAAATCAGGCAGTGGCACCAAACTGTACTAATAATCATTGTATTCACTGCCACACACACACAGGAAAAAAGAAAGAAAGGGAGGGAAGGAGTGAGGGTGGTTAAGTAATTAGGTAGGTAGGTAGGGTGATTGGTTGGTTCACCTAACACTGCCCATGAGGGAGTTCCCTGGTAGTGTAGTGGCTTAAGGCTTCAGTGCTGTCAATGCTGCGGCCTGGGTTCAATTCCCAACCAGGGAACTACCCACAATTAAAAAAAAAAAAGACTACCCATGACAAAGCAGTAAAAATAATTAATTTTATTAAATCCTGACACTGAGTGTATATTTTTTAATATTCTACGTGACAAAATGGGAAGTATGCATAAAGTGCTCATTCCTGCTGCACAATGAAGTAACAATCTCAGAGAAAAGCACTTGTGTACTTAATTTATTTGCAAGCTAAACTCTGAATTAGCTGCTTTTAAAATAAACATCATTTTTATTTGAAAAATAACTGACAACTATAATTATTAAGATTCAGGTATTTGACAGACATGTTCTGGAAAAATGGTCAAGTAAGCCGATCACTTCAAGAGCAGCAACTGATAATGTTGGTTGCCAATGATAAAAATCCAAGGTTGAAGTAAATATAAGAATTTTGGAAAACTTGTATTGCCACTATGAACTGGACAGTCTACCAGTACTTTAACTCAGTGAATCACTGTTTTTCCAGTTGTCTCAGGCATGATGAGTAAAAGATGTGCAAGACAGACCAATGAGTTTTAATTAATAAAGTATCAAACTTCACTGATACGGTTTCAGATTCTACATTACAACTGACCCTTAGGAAATTACCACTTGTGGAGTTTTGATACAGTATCAAAGAATATCCATAGTTATTTGAAAGGCTATCAAAGTCATCTTCCTTTTTCTAATTACATTATCTGTGAAAAGCTGAATCTTCTTCATATACGTCAATTAAAACATAACACAAGAAAGTAAATAAGGAAGCAAATAGGAGCACGCATCTGTCTTCCATGAGGCCATATATTAGAGATTCAGAAAAATGTAAAATAATACCACTCTTCTCATTGAATTGTTTTTGTTTTGGAAAGCAGTTTTATTTTTCATTAAAAAATGTTATTTATGTTAGCATGTAGAGGTTTCATAAATGGTCATTTTAAATAAACTAACAAATTGCTGTAGTCTTCCATGAATAACAAAGAAAGGAAAAGAAGGTAAAGTGTAAATTAGCCAGATTTTCTACTTTCCACCAATTTGAATATTTAAGTTAAAAACTACTGGTAAAATGAAGCTTAAGTACTGACTATGGCTTTACCATTTAGGATCCCAGTTCTCAAGAATATTTAGTTGACTTTTCATTCATTTTTCAACAATTAAGATTATTTGCATAATGCAAGATCTTAAAATATCGTAACAAATTTTTAAAGATTTCATTCCCAGATCTTTAAGGTCTTAAGTTTCTCTAGGTCAATGAACAGTGAGGTAAACATTCATTAGTAAGTGTAAAAATTGCTGGCATGGTAGTTTTATAATATCTTATAATACAAATAAAAGGAAAAAACTCACAAAAAAACAAACGAAAATACTCTATTCATTAATAGATTTATTTTAAAAAACAAAACAAAAATCCCAAATGATTCAAATTCTTTAACTCAGATTAGACTGAAGTGCCAGACCAAGCTCCAACTATTAGTAGCTCTCCTCAAAATTCACTTAGGGCTTGGTTGGGTCTCATTAAAATTAAAAAAAAAAGTTTCTTCTTTGCTTATATCCCTCATTCTTCAATTTTTATCAAGCTATAAACCTATACTTGAGTTTGGTATTAACTCTCTAATATAAACCTGCTGCTAGGCAGAACTGCCAAATTATCAGCATGTGACTGAAGGGTTGAGTAATAAGGGCAACAGAGCATGCAAGAACAAAAATTAAACCAACTCACAGAGGCCTATCCAGAGTTAAATGTATAAAAGAGTCATGCTGAACATCTAGAATGTAACCTCCATGACACCAAGGATTTCTGTCCCATTTGTTTCATTCCCTATCCCCAAAGCTTACAACTACTCTAGGAATGCAACAAGTATACAAAAGTATTTTTTTAAATAAATGAACCAACTTAGTATTTTCATTATTAATATTTATGTCAAGGCCAAAAAACAAGATTCTCCCAAAATTTAGTTCACAGACTCAATGTGTTTACATGACACACTCAATATTTACAACCAAATCCTAATTCTTAGTTTGGAATTTTCCATTATCCATCAGAAAATTTCAAAGTATAACATTATTGACCATAGAAAAGTATAAGAGTTCAATGTCTACAAATTTGATCACTTATATCCCCCTGCTTCTACTTTCTGTCATATCCAGAAATACTGCAAATGAAACAAATCTAAAAAGGTTAAATTGATAGGCAAATCAAAACCAAATTAAAACCAAAAAGTACCTTTAACCAATAAGGTCATCAGAACTTCCATGATTTTCTAACAGAAATTTGTTATATGAGGGATGCTGGGAAGAATGCTAATTCCCTGCTTGACTGAGTCCTCTAATTTCTCCATAATGGCAGGCAAGCATTCCTTGGTTTCTAAGTTAAACAAATATGACTGGACCCGTAAATCAGTAAAGCATGAATTAGGGGGAAAAAAAGACATACACAAAAATTCAGAGAGCTAAGTATAATTATAAGCAACTAAAATCTTGGATTAGACCTCTGATAAGATTTCTCTTTTTGCCTTTAAATGGTATTTACTCAGAATATACACTGGTAATTCTTTATCAAATGTAACATTTCATTATTCATGGTATTCAAAGTCCTGGAAATATAAAATAAGAAAGCTCAGTTTTACCAATGCTTTTTCTACTCTACGAAGACCCAAATGCTTACTTTATTGCTAAATTGTGTTCTTACGCCTTAAGATGTATAGCAATACTTTCATTTAATTAAATTATCCTCTATAGAACTTTTTATCCTTCACTTAGTCTCTATAGAACCAAACACAATTCAAATATATTCTAGACAGTAAATATAAAATCAGTAAATAGAAGATTTGCTCCTGTTGTATTATAAGAAAGACTTGAAAATCACAAAGTAGTTATTAGAAGAAGAGAAGGTTCAGACTTACTTCTTGATACAGTTGGTCATGAGAAGATGGACATCTTGTCTTTCGTCTAACAACAACATTGCCCCTAAATACCCAATGCGTTTGTCTGTGAATTTTTGAGAGGCAATCAGCTTGAGGCACTCCAACTGCAAATTTAAAAAGAAAGAAAGAAATTTAAAAATTGCTGCCAAATCAAGAATGTTTTTAACCCAGAGTCAATGAATAACTAAATTAAAATAGATACAGCCTATCTCATCAAACCACCTAAATAAAAGGCAACGATTAAGATCTTGGGATACCCTGATAATAGTAAACAAATTCTGGAACAGATCATCTTGCCAAGGTCCTATGATATTTGTCATTCTAATAATGTGTGAAGTTTACTTAGTTCTACAGATTCATACAAATACAAAGTAGTAAAGTATTATAATAAGATATTAATAAACTCAATTCCTAACTTAATCCCCAGGTTATATTAACTGAACACCTAACTCCTACGTATTTAAGGTCTGGTTCATACTTTGAATATCAAAAACCTCACTAACTGGAAATACATCAAAGTGACAAGCGCTGTCCTAAACATCAGGAATGTACAAATGAAGAAGAGACAAACAATAACTAACTTTAATATAATGTGGAAAGTGCTATATTTAGCACTTAACCAAGTACTATGAGAGAGGTGAGAGCTTAGGAATAAAATACAGAAGGAAAAAAAAGCCAGAGGAAAACTCAGTAGTGGAATTAATCTGAATTTGTGTGTGTGTGTGTGTGTGTGTGTGTGTGTGTGTGGGTAGTTCCCTGGCTGGGAATTGAACCCAGGCTGAAATATTTTATATAATTTTTTTTCTTTACATCATGGTTAGAAATCCTGTCTCTCTACTTAGTCTTCCTTGAATGTCCCAAGGACTTTGATATATTTATCATTGCATCTTGACTAACATGGAAAAGGACAAACATCCCTCTAGAGGAGTGGTTTTCAAAGCGTGTACACAAGCTAGACTCTCCAAGGAGTTTTTTAAACTATGCTCCCATCTAGAATCACCACATCCCAAGAGAAGCGGCTCAAATGCAGACCCGTGTACACAGTAATCCAAGATCATGTGAAGAGTACTTTCCCATCTGAATTTGCCTATAAGTTCAAAAGTAAATTGAGGAAAGTAAAAGAATTTACAAATAAAATTGCTTAGAGCTATTTAAAAATTGCTCTCTTGATGTCCTTCCTTGCATTAAAAAATACCTTGGGAGTTCCCTGATGGTGTAGTGCCTTAAGGCTTCGGCGCTGGCGCTGTCAGTGCTGTGACCTGGGTTCGATTCCCAGTCAGGGAGCTACCCCCATACCAAAAAGCAAAAAAAAAAAAAAATACCTAAAGGTAGTGGAATGGCTATAGTACCATGAGTAAGTCAAAGAAGCCTCCAAGAGAGTCCCACCAGGATCCAAAAGGAAAACTAAAATGCCTTCTGAGGCTGACAAAGATTAGGTAACAACCCTTTTCTTCCTACATAAATTTTAAAAAATTTAAGAAATAGATGGTGAAAATCATTTTTATAATGCCAGCAGAAAAAAAATTACTGAAGTGAATGAGAAAAATCAGAAACTAAAATGTTATTAGAAAAATCTTACTCTTTTTCAAACTGAATGTCTTTTTTTGTTTGTTTTGGTTTGGGTTTTTGTTTGTTTATTTTTGGGGGTAGTTCCCTGGCTGGGAATCGAACCCAGGCCGCAGCATTGAGAGTGCTGAAGCCTAGCCACTACACCACCAGGGAACCCCTGCATTTTTATTCTAATAACTTCATTGAAACATATTTTGCATATTATATGATTCACCCTTTTCAAGTTACACACAGTTCAGTGATTTTTTTTAAGTAAATTTTAAAAAATTTAAATTTTTTTACATTTACTGGTTGCATTTGTTTTATAAGAATATTGAACTCCATTCATATGTTGGAATTATTTTTGTTTTCTTTGGACTGTCCACATTTTTTTGTCTATTTTTATATTGAGTTGTTGGTCTTTTTAAAAATCAATTTGTAGAATCCTGTTATATAAGAGTTATGTCTCTCAAATGAGTTACAAATATTTTTCCATGTTTGTCATTTGTCTTTTGGCTTTGCCCAGAGTTTGGAGTAAAAGCAAAATTTTTCTGGTATCAATATAAAAACTGGACTGTTTACTGTGATCTTAAAGGAGATGCTGGGGTTCCCTGGTGGTGTAGTGGCTAGGCTTCGGCACTCTCAACGCTGTGGCCTGGGTTCAATTCCCAGCCAGGGAACCACCAATAAAAATAATAATAATAATAATAATAATAATAACAAAAATGCAAATCAAAACCATACTGAAATACTACTTTTTAACCTACTGCATTAGTAAAGATAAAAAATTGTCTTAATAGTGCAAGGATATTAGGGATGGGAGTATAAACTGGCCCAAGCTGTAGTAAGAAAGATCTATCTAAATTATATTTAAATTATATCTAAATTTATAATTTATCTAAACTATAAACACACAAATATTTTGATTCAACAATTTTATTTTTAGGAACTTATACTACATTTATATTCACATGTGGTGAATAATGAATATTATTCAATTGTAGCATTATTTTAAACAAAGATTAGAAATAAATGTCCATTTATAAGGCATCCATTTAATAAATTATGATTCATACATATAACGGGAATGCTATGCTGGATATGCTACCATGAGCATATCAAAAAAGCTGGGGGGAAAAGAAAAAGGAAGCACTTTATACAAATATACTGAAATGGGCTAATCTTAAAATATATCCATTGCCTGGAAATGTATAAAATATCTCTGGAAGGATAGCCAAGAAATGGAATCCACAGTTGCCTATAAGGAGGAAAACTAAGTGATTGGAAGAGAACAGAAAGCAGTTTTCATCTTATATCCTTCTGTATCTTTTAAATTTTGTATCAGTGAACTGTCATTATCTATTCCAAAAATGTAATAGTGGATTAGGAGAAAACAAAAAACTAAAACTGTAAGGTAAAGGGAATTTATATCTAATGTGGTTAGAAAAGTTAGTAACTAAAAAGAAAAAAACTATTTAGAAAAATCCAAAACCCCTCCCAAGTTGAACAATACATATTTCAAAACATAACAAAAAAGCATTTGAATCTTGGGATTGTTTTCTGAAAAAGACTTTGAACATTTAGACCAGAATCTTATAAAACTTCAACTCAGTAAATGAAAATAATCAGCCTTTTTTAGATAACTTAAATTCATAATGAACAATTATTGTGCTATTCTATTATACCTGTGATGCTGCAGGAACTTAAAAAATATAATCATTCCTTATCTCTAATCCCCAGGATGGCCGTGCTTTTTCCTGCTGACCGTTATTTTGAATTCTTCACCTACTATCAATTTCTCCCTTGCCAACAACACTCTTAATATACTTGCTTTTCCACAGCAACTTTCTCTCTCTCTCCCTACCACCTTCCAGCCCAAAGGGCTAATTGTTATAATTCTTTACTACTCGCTGATTGTTTTTGTACTTACTTTCCAATTTTTTTGAAATTCTATGGTTTTGCTTTAACTTAGTAAACTCCAGTTGTGTACAAATCAATGTGCTAGACATTCTCACTAACATACAGTTAGAAGGGCACATAAAAGAAAACAGTTGGATATCTGAAGGTTGTCCATAAATGCCTTTATTTTTCATATGACATGGCTGGAAATTTCCAGACAGCCCCCATATATCATAAAGTATGATAGATATACTGTTACAGTTATACCCAAGCTACCGTGAATACAAGGCAGGATAGGCACCAAAATTCAGATTAGAAACAGTTAAGAAAAACGTCAAAGGTTCTTATCTCTTTACATAGCACAGTGTCACCAAAAAAACCAATCTGAGTTAGGAGCAGTGACTCCCTAATCCTAGTTCTACCTAAAAGACCTTAAGCAAGTAATTTCAACAACCTGGACCTCAGTTTCCTCATCCCTAAGGTAACACCACCACTTTGTAGAAGACAGCCATAGGGGTTCTCCACTCCCTGCCTGCAAGGCAACTAGTCACTAATTCTCTCCAGCTGATCCTTGAAGTAGCCTCAGAATTTTTCTCAGAAGCACTGGAGGTTGCCATTAGCAACAAGACTAAGAGACTTAAGTTAATCAGTCTCCCTGTGGAACAAATACAGTGACTTAAGTGGTTCCCAAAACTGGTCAAAATCACCTGGAAGTTTTGAAATATATGTCAGGATATTCTGGTGGAGTAGATGTGAGATAGAGCCTGATAATTTAGTGTTTACAAAATTATTCTAGATGACTCAATGTTCCAATTTTCTTTGAATTTCAAAGTGATTTTTAAAAAGAGACTGTTACCAGGTTTCTGGCCTTGTTCCATTTTTCTGAAGAAAGTACAAATATTTATCAACATTTAATCTGGTTACCCTTTAGAAAAAAAGCTGCTCCCATTTTGTTAGCTTTTAAAACAATTTCCCACAAGGTCAATGAACATACACTTTTGCTTTTAAATTTAATATTTGGGTTTTGTGATGTGAACAATCACGTTGGTGAAAAGATGCAGTTAAAATACTGTCAACATTAATAGATCTGCAACTGATAGCTCTTTTAAAAAAGTTGCCTTTATTTCATTTTAATACTCAGAAATACTGTCTAGTTTACACATACATACACACACACACACACATTTTTGAAGAACAAGCTTGTAATTGCTTTAACACTATGTACATGGCAACATAAAATCTATATAGACCAGAGCCTGTTTTTTCATTCTTCTGGCAGAAAGGAAAATAAACAAATAACAAACAAAAAAAATTAACATTCCTACTGCATCCCATCTCCCCATTTTCTTCTCTTGAGAAAATTTATTATGGAGTATTTCACTCAAAAATACACAAAAATCATAAAATATTCAATGACCCACCAGCTGGCTTTACCAAATCTTGTTACTCTATTTCTTTAATTTAAAAAAATTTTAATATTATAAAACCAACTGAAGCTCTCTGCATACTCTACCTCAATCTCATTTCCCTTCTCTCTATTCCAGGAGTAACCAAAACTCAAAATTGCTGTCCATCTTTGCTACGCCGCATGTCCTTAGTACACATGTAAAGACAATGGTTTTTTAATGTTTTAAACTTTATCTAAGTACCATACTCCTCCTCTTTTCACTCAACACCTTTGAGTATTACATCCAGATAAGAAGCTCTAATTCAATCATATTTGTTGGTATGTAGTATAGTGTCCCATCTGTGAATAAACCACAACTTACCTATTCCTTTTGTGAACAGATCGTTCCCAATGTTTTGCTATCAGAAATAATGCTGCAATGAATACTCTTAGAGATCTCTTTTTTAAAACAGACAAGGGGACTTGATCAGATTCAGGTTTTATAGTTTTTGTTTTGTTTCGATTTAGCAAATATACCTCAGGTAGTGGTATGAGGCATATTAATTACTTCTGGTGGTTGTCTCTCTTGTGACATTAGCAGCAATGATGATCATTGGCTTACAAAATGGTAACACTACAATTCTTTCACTCCTCTTCATTTATTAGCTGGACTATTTCTCTAAGGCAGTAGTTCCCAACCTTTTCCACTTGTGTACCCCTTTTAAACTCATTTGTATAAATTGTACCCCTTGTTTTTAAAAAACTTTTTAAATACTGACACTTTCGTTCAGTGTCTACTTAATGTACAATAGTGGAAATAAGGTAGTAAGTTAGGAAAGCAAAATTACTACACTAAAAGTACAAACCACAGATTTAATTTTACAATATTCATAATGATTAAATATTAATGATCAAACATTTAACAACTTTTAATTTATTAATTTGTTATTTGAAAAGTCTGTAATAATTGTTATGCAGATCACTAGTTGATTAAAACACTGTTAGTGAGCTTGACTTGATGCACTTAAGTTTTTTGAAATCAGGCTCAAAAGATGCAACATGCAGTCTTAAATCCGGACCTGCATTAAGTTTGTTGTGTTACTTATTTTTTATGAAGATATAAGAAAAAGCTCTCTCCATCAGTTCAGTATTAGTAAATGGCAATGTATTTGAGTGCCTTCTCACTGAGCTGTTCATATTCCTCACTGACATTTACCCAGAAGGTAATAAGATGCTACCTTTTAAAATCAGAATTTAAAGAAGGATTGGTTGAAAGTTCGATTAACTGCTCATTTTCACTGATTGATAGTTTAGCTTCTCTGAAGAATTCTTCATTGAAGGGATCTGCAATCCAGTTGTTTTCTACATTGAGGAAAGTACTTATAAAAGGACATTTTTAAGACCTTCCAAATGACTTACAATAGTCTCTTTCACATTTTGGGAAACATGCAAGTCATTCTCAGATGAGAAGTTGTGCAGTTTCAAAAATTTCAGGCTGATTCTTTCAATACACACTTTCCAAAAGTCCAGCTTTTATTCATTGATTTTATTTTGTTGGTTCCTTTGAATATAGTGATTGAACTGTTCTGAAGTCCCAAGTTGAGTTTGTTTATTTCTAGAAAAATATCAGATAAATATGCAAGACTTTGAAACCAATGACTGTCCTGAAACTCTGGAACAAGAGGGAAATGACAGTCTTCAAAAACTACCTGGGCTTCACGTCTAAGTTCAAACATCTGTCTAAGTAACTTTGCTACAAGATAGTCACCTTACTTATGTAAGCAAAAGGAATATGTTGTGCATGCTGTTCATTTCTTCACATAGCGCATTAAACAATCTGGAATTTCGTGGTTGTGACTTAATAAAATTTACAACTTTTACAGCCTCATCAAGAACATCTTCCAGTTCACTAGGAAGAGGCTTGGATACAAGACTTTGACTATGAATGCAGCACTGACTCCATAGTACATGGGCAGCTACTTCTTTAATTCGGCCATATAAGCCTATATAACAACCTGACACAGGCTTGCCTCTCTCAGTACATACACCACAATCATTCAACCAATTAATGTCCTTTTCAATGAAATAAACATTGATTGCATTAAAAATATTCACCTGTGATGCACTCTGTCACTGGGTAACAAAGCAATAGGTTTTCCTCAATTTCACTTCCTACCAAATACCTCACAATGATGAGCAAAATAGGTAAGTTAGCAATATTTACACTTTGATCAAGCTGGATGGAAAAGAATTTACCTTTTCTAATTCTATCTACTACTACAGCTTCAACATCGCCAGATATTTCCTGAATTCATTAAGACATTGTATTGTTTGAAAAAGAGATAGTATTCCCCAAACATACAAAGAGCTTTATCCTTAATACAAGGAGAAATTAAATCTTCAGCAATGGTGTGATTTTTACCACATTTAGCTATATGATAAGCAATAGGTATAAAGCCTCAATTGCATTCTTACTGCTTTTCTTTCCTGGCATCACACATGAAGTAACACTTGGACGCTTTCCTAAGCACCGAAAATAATGTATTTTTGTTTTTATACATAGAATGTTTAGTTTCTAAATGTCACATAAGTAGAGAGGATTTAATGCAACCATTGGATAATATTTCCCCACACACAACACACAAAGGCTTAGGAAAGTCATCATCCCCTACAAATGAAAACCTGTGTTTAATATACTCTTCAGAGTATTTCCTTTTCTTCTCTTTAGTGTCTGAGGCCGCACCTTTTAACTATCTCCCAGTGTGGTGTACTTGTAGCTGTGGACACGTACTGAGAAGTACTTGACAATGGGTTATAATCCACATCAAGTTTTGGTTTTTTAACTGTTCCTACTTTCAACCACTGATCCATAACTGACACACTTAAAAAGTCACTGACAATAGTAACTGAAACTATGTTAAACATTATATAGAAAAACTAAATTACTTCAAAAGAATCACAATTAAAGATAACACAATTTTACTCAGTCAATAACTAAACTGATCAGTCTGACTATGGATGTATTTATGTTTGGGGAAGTTGCAGAAACGTGGCAAATGGATTGCTCTGTCGCAAATGGATTGCTCTGAAACTGTGTGTAATGATAGGTATTACAGAAGACTAGTTTGAGGGAAGGGTTGATAGTCACACCCTCACCAATTAACATTTTGATGAGTCTCCATTTATGGTCATCAAACTTAACATTTATTGTTCCATAACTAACATTTTGCATTTTTACTTGTTTTTTCACCATTACTATTTTTCACATACCCCTGAACAGCCCAGCACGTGCCCCTGGTGTTACAAATACCACCAACTGGGAACCAATGCTCTAAGGAGTAACTTCTCCATATATAGCAAAGTTGGTTTACCAGTAATTCCTTCAGAAGGAACTACTAGTAAAGAAAGGTAAGATATTTGTTTCTTTCCTTTTATTTACCAGTTTTCAAAATAATGAGTTGTTTCCCTAGTATCCTCCAAAGATGAATAATAAAGTTTTATTTTAATTACTATGAATTCACTGGTATAAACTTACTTGGTATGTTTCAATTACAACTATTATTCTTACTAATGCTCAATTTTTCTCATTTTGGGGCATGACAGCCTATTCTGGTAGCTACTGAATCCTTTTACTATGACCTCTGTAGTCTTTCTTGCTTTCTGGCACAGTAATAAAGTTCAAGCTTATTTTGTACATTTTCTTTTCTTTTTTAGCGGGGAGGGGGGCGCATAAATCCTTGGCTGGGAATCGAACCCAGGCCACAGCATTGAGAGCACCGAAGCCTAGCCACTACACTACCAGGGAACCCCCTTATTTTGTATATTTTCTGCCCCAGATTCAGGATCAGCCATCTCTCTAATGGGCCCTAGCCTTTTCAGAGTAAATGGTATTTAGAGACCACAATCCGGGCTTAAGGTTGCTCAAGGATGCCTATTACCACCACTTCTTTTCAACACTGTACTACATATACAGTATAGCAAGGAAATTTAAAAAAAGAAAATGTTTAAGGATAGAAAAGAAAAAGAACTGCCATTATTTGCAGACAACAATATTGACTATATGGAAACAATGAAGTCTACAGGGACTCTTACAACTAAGTTTAGTAACGTTGCTAGGTAGACAAATACACAAAATTCAAGTATATTTCTATATACACGGTCAGGCAATTAATTTTGCAAACTCATCCCAGAAAAAGCGCTACATGCCTCACTGCTGAATATCATTATGGTCACCTTTGAAGTACTCCCTTTGGGAAACTATGCACCAACACCAGCACCTAGCCCACTCTTCAAAGCAATTTTGGAACTCTTTCTGGAATGGCCATCAGAGTTGTCATCGTACCCAAAACCTGACAAATAAGGTAGTGAACGTGCCACTGTGCGCTTACGTTGGCAGCACTGTACAAACAATTCAGTGTCAGAACCCTACCATTTCTAGAAAAAGAGTTCAAAAATTGCTTTGAAAAGTGGACTAGGAGCTGGCATCAGTGCATAGTTTCCCGCAGGGAGTACTTTAAAGGTGATTGTAGTGATATTCAGCAATGAGGCATGTGGTACTTTTTCTAGGACGAGTTTGCAAAATTAATTGTCTGACTTCATATCCATAACATAATTATTAAAAACTTTTAAGGATGCTATTTGTGATAGGAACAAGAACTCCAAGGAACTCATGAACAGATTTCACCAAAGATGTGAAAGATCTTATGGAGAACACTGTAAAACTTTAAGGAACCTAAGGAAAGTGGAGTGCTACAATACACTGATAAAAGGGAAGATGATTGTAGGTAAGTAACTGCATATAGTAGGTGAGGTTAGAATTGGGAAGAAACAGAGAATGCATGCACAGTCTGGAGAAAGTCAGGAACTTACTAATGCCATGTAAAATTGTGGATCCAACATTGTCAAATCCTCTGATTTTCTAAGAGAAACTAGGAAACCAGATTTCTATGAGAAGTTCCTTATTTTCATAGGTTCACAGAAAATTCAAAACAATTTATGTACTGTGCAAGCTAAACAAAATCTATCTGTGGAAGAACTTGGTCCCCAAACCACAATTTTCTACCTCTGCATCCACCAAATTCTTTAGATATTTAACTTTATTTCTGGGTTGTATTTAAGTCAGACACGAAAGATTACAAATCCTAAAAGAAATCTATCACTGCTTTTCTTGTAAAAATGTTGAAGATGCTGTGTCTTACATTACTAAGAGAAGTATAGACAAAAGCTACACATAAGAAAATCTCTTTTAGAATTTAGTGCTTTCTCAAAAACGTGTTGGCTGTACTTAAGGAAATGGTAAAATCACTAATATTTGACTTTTTATATACAAAATATAAAAACTTAGTATTTATTAATTTGCTTAATCTTCGTAATACCCTATAAAGCAGTTTTAGGATTGTTCCCATTATATAGATGAGGTAACTGAGACAAGAAACATGAAGAATCTTGCTCAAAATCCCACAGATAGTAAAATAACAAAGCCAGAATTCACATCCAGGAAATGTGGTTCCTGTAGTTGTGCTCTTAAATTCTAGTAATAATAATCACAAAACTGAATGCCTTTTTTTCCCTTGTCTTAGCTATGTCACCAACAGCAACTACAATGGCCTTGCATTCTGCATTCTTTCTTCTGCCAACTCTTATTACTTTCTCACTCTGTTTTAAATGGATACTGGTAACATATGCCATGCAAAACCCTATGCAAGGCAGGGCTAAATAATTAAATAAACCATGTGTCAATGAACTGAATGCAAATAGGTATTTATAGATTTAAACCAAATCCAAAGAATGAATAGGTTTTAGAGTTATACAAGACTGAGTTCTAATCCTCTAATATTTACTACCTGTGTGAATTTTAAAAAGTCACTTTAAAAACTCTTAATTTCAGTTTCCTCATCTGTAATGTGAGAATACTACCTATCTCTTGGTTTTTATTGTAAATTTTAAATAAGACTCCTTAAATGTGGCTACTAGATCTTTTTAAATTGCTCACTGGCTCATATTTTATTTCTATTGGATAGCATCATGCTAGATACTGCAATAAAAAGTAAAAAGAAAGAGATGAAATTAGTTTTGATAACATATTTTATTTAACCCAATATACCTAAAATATTTTCATTTCAACATATATCAACATAAAAATTATTAGAGATTTTACATCTTCCTTTTGCACTAAGGCTTCTAAATACAGCACACATTTTACACTTACAGCACATACCAAATTGTTGTAAACTACATATCCATCAGAAATATTTGAACTATTTAGGTTTCATAAAATTTACAATTGGACAATTGGAAATTCACATACCCAAGCTGTCTAAAACATATTTAAAAGTCTTCCAGTAACTGCATCAAGGATCCCCCAAAAATGTATTTTCCTTTTTTGCTTCAGTTGAACTAGCCACTTTTTTTAAGAGACCAATGGCTACACAGCTAGTAGCTATCATAATAAATAGAACAGGTCTAACAAATAAAATGCAATTAATGAGTGGCTGTTGATACACATAATTAAATGAAAATGGCACTGTGATTCACACATGCACATGAGAGAATCCAGGTATGAACCTTTTTATGGGTTCATTATAAAGGGAATTCATATGGGTAAGGTACCAAATTACTGATATGCATAGGGCTGTGATTTATTCAACTAGAGGAAAGATAATAAGGGATTTAAAATTATGATTACTATTCCCACTGAGAACTTTAGTATAGTTATCCTTAAGTATTAACTCTTTCCACCTTAGAATTAATGTTTCATCAAACAATCAAGTTCCAGGATACCCCCCCAAAAAAACCACCTAGACCTGGAAAACATATTTTATTTAAGCAAGTTATAGACATGAATCCTAGAAATGTGTGTGTATATATAGTGCGAGTGAGAGTGCGTGCTTTTCTACATCTAAGTATTAATCTGACATCACTTATATGCGGAATATAAAAACTGTAAGCAACAAAGAAAAAAGAAACAAACAAATAACCCATGGACATAATCAATAGTTTAATGTTATTTGGGGACAAGGGGGATAGGAAGGGGAGAAAGGGGAGGGGGTGGGAGAGGAGGGAGGGGAAGCTAGATATAGGGTGATGGAAAGAGAAGTCACAGTAGATGGTGAAATTATTACACAAGTTGACAATGCACTGTGGAATTGTATGCCTGAAACCTACGTAATTCTTGCTAACAGATATCACCCCCAAAATAAAATGAATCAATAAAAATGAATTTTAAAAAAAGTATTAAATCTATTAAGAGCTTGTTTTTAAAGAACTCCCTTTAGTGTTTGTAAATTTACTGGCTCCATGATGTTAATAGTGATTATCTCTGAGGGGAGGGATTAAGAGTCTTACCTTCACCTGATTCTGTCATGGCCCAGCATTATCAGATTTCTATAAATCTAACCTAATGTACCTCCTTAAAAATCAATCAATCAATCAAGAACATATGAACATCTATTTGCTACATCATGCACTATATAGATAACCATCTGGACCAATTTTTGATGTGATAAAAGCAAATAACATGTTGTTTATAGGAGACAGCTGTTGTTTTTGCCTGCCTAGTATCTGGTCTTCTTTCCCCTGATATTAACACCTCAATTTTCCTTTGGAGAATTAATCCTCTTGCAGTCTCAATCATGTATTTCTAGAGAGGCTGATCTCATTCCCAGCCCCAAGACAAGCATAAAACTAACCCAAGTCAGTCTAATAAGACACAATCCCACTACTTTTTTGTTTTAATTCTCCTTCCACTGAAGTTAAGAAGCTGAATAGAAGATAAACTAGTGGTCTTCTTTCCTGATAAATTAAATATATCAACATTAAAAACTTATCTCTGAATAAAATACATGGTATTTTTTTCCTACCTAGTATTGTACACTCTTTAATTCTGCAGTGTTTTCCTTAAAAAGACTATTTAATAATACAATTCTTGAATTAAGTAAAATAAAATTTAATGGCATTAATAAGAATTACAAAACAACCCAATATAACTTTCTCTGTGACTCAACCCCCACTTATCATGAATAAATGTGGAAAGAAGAAAGCTATGATAGCCAAGAATATCATACTCAAAGCCCAGACTGGCTATCTCAACATATTTGGGTGTGGGAGAGAATCAGGAGGCAGACCTGCACAGCGGCTGTGACAATCAAAGCACAAAGTAATTAGGACAAAATTCTTACATTTCATTACTTGGCAACCATCTAATTTCTTTTTCTTAAAAAAAAATCTATCATGAGTGTTCCTCCTTATAATATGATTCACAGAGAAAATAATTACAAAAACATTTAGCAAATTTTTCTTAAATACTCATTATCATTAGTCCAGGCCCTCTCATGGAACAACTGCAATTTACTGGTGAATCCTGGACAACTTTTAAATAAGCTAGCTGTCACCATCAAAACATACTCTAATCTACATGAGAGATTCCCAATGGACAGGACAATTGATGGCAATATCATGCCCTTCCAGGTCTGCAGCTTTCTCTCTTAATTGTACCCTCAGTTCCACAATGATCAGACTACAAAGCTACCAAAAGTATCCTGTCCTCTCTGACAGAAAAAGTTTGAAGTTTCTGATCTATTGTCATTCAAACAAGAGTACCCCTGCTAGATGTGGTCTCAGCCCAGCCTACCTGTCCAAAGTGAGCAGGGTAGCCCAGCATGTGCATATATAGTAATTTGGCCACATTCCGACACCGGTATGTATTGTCTTCTTCTCTAAAAGATGAACGGATTGCAGCGCATTCTTTCTGGATCATTTCTCGTTCTTCAGCTTGGGTTCGGGCTGTCCGGATGGTCCGGATCAGCTCCCGCAATCTGATGGGGGCTGGCATCCTCTGGAAATGCAAAGACATTAAATAAAGATGTTGACATATTTTTACTACCAAAACCATTCACAAAACTTTCCAAAGAAAATTCTCATTTTTAAGCATCCAAGATCTACCAAGTTCAGTAATACAAAGCTTCAGCAGAGCTTACATACAAACCCCTCAATTCAGTTAATTTCTGGAAAGAATACAAACAATAGAAGTTCAGTATTCAATTAAGCAAAGTAAGACAAAGAATACAGCAATATGTAAAGTCCAGCACTAATGTCAAAATATCTTAGGAACTCAACCCAAATCTTTACCCAATTCTTAAAGTAATAAGGAAAGGCTTATGCTTAACCCTAGACAATAAAATAAAATACAGATATTTTCTGCTCAACTGTTCTTAAACTCAACATATCAACGAAGTATGAATACTGAATATGATCAACATCAAAGCTCAACTCAACAAAGTGAGACATTAGAAAAAAAGGCCAATTGTCAGATTAAATCACCTTTCCAAGAAAGGGTAATCATTTCAAAACACTAGGTACTCTTTGAAATGTGATGAGAAAATAAATAAATAAACCAATCTCAGACGAAGACTATTAGTGTCATAGTCTCATGAATATTTTAAAAGTAAAATAATAATAAAGGACCTATGATAGCCAAAACAATCATTAAAAAAAAAAAAAAAAGTTGGAGAACTTGCACTACCTAATTTCAAGATAATACTCCAAAGCTACAGTAATCAGAACAGTGTGGAACTGAATTTAAGGACAGACTTAGACACTAATGGAGCAAAATAGAAAGGTTAGAAACAGACCCACATAAATATGTTTGAAGGTTTTCAACAAGGGGACCAAGATTATGCAACAGGATAAAGGTAGTCAAACAAATGGTGCTGGCCCAACAGATTATCAATATGAGGTGGGGTGGAGTGGGGGAATAACCTTAAACCTTAATATCATACAACACACAAAAATTAATTCAAAATAGGTCATAGAACTTAACATCAAAGCTAAAACTAAAAATCTTCCTTAAGAAAACACAGGAGAAAATCTTCAAGAACTTAGGTTAGGCAGAGATTTCATACACAACAAGCACAAAATATGAAAAAAAATAATAATAATAAAATAGACTTTATAAAAATTTTAAACTTTTGTTCAATAGACATCATTACGAAAATAAGGCCACAGAAAGCGAAAACATACCATTCCTGTCTGACAAATAATTTTATTCAGTATATATAATTTTACAACTCAGTAAGACAATCTTATTTAAAAATGAGTGGAAGATCTGAATAGATACTTCTTAAAAGAAGACATATAAATGCCCATAAACACATGAAAAAGATGCTTTAGGCAATAACAGCAATGAAATACAAATTAAAACTATAAGGAGATACCACTCTACACCATTAGGATGGTTAACATTTTAAAAACTGGCCATACCAAGTACTGGTAATGATACAGAACAAATGAACTTTCATAGACTGATCATGGGGATGCAAAAATGGTTCAACTATTTGGAAAAGTTCAGCAATTTCTTATAAAATTAAATATATAGTTAGCATGTGACTCAGTAAATCCATTCAGTTATTTACCCAAGAGAAATGAAAATCTATGTCATTACGATTTCTACACAAATTTTTATAGAAGCCTCATTTGTAACTGCTCAAAACTAGAACCAACCCACATGTCCATAAACAGATGAATAATAATGGTATACTGATATAAAGGAATACTTCTTAGAATAAAAGAGAACCAGTATGAAACACAGAAAAGTCTCAAAAACATTCTGTGGAGCAAAGGAAGCAAGCACAACAGAGTAGATATAATATGATTTCACTTACATGAAAGTCAAGAAAACACAAGTCTTATCTACAGTGATGACAAAGAGATCAATGGGGTTGAGGGCATCAATGGAGACTGACTGGGATGCAAGGAAACACTCTGGAGTGACCGAAATGTTTGCAATGGTTATACATATTTCTCAAAATTCACCAAACTGTATACCTGAAACAGGTACATTTTAACTGTACATCTATTATATCTCAATAATGTTAAGAAAAATGATTAAAATTAGGTGAAGAAATCGCTACAATAATCTTCAGTACATATTAGTTGTGGAATCCTTAAATCAATGATTCTCAATGTTGTTCTAACCCAATATACCAGAAGAATATCCCACTCTCATCACTTCACACATCACTGCTCAGGTATGATTAATGCATTAGGAATTTAATAGAAAAGTTCCCTAATATGCTCCTCAATATTAGCCCTCTTAAGACTGCATGTCCTAAACTATATAAAGTGACCTGTACAGTGTTACTCTGTTACTTTTTATTAGAAATACTTGAGGGTCTGGTGTTTGAAGTTTATAAAGCACTTTTACATTCATTATTTTCATTATTTCATTTGTTCCTTCCACCATTTTGAAGAAAGGACAGAAACTATTATCCCAGACCATTATCCCTAATTTGCCTATGAAGAAGCTTGGTCTCAGAGCAACTATGCAACTTGCTTAAGGACACAAGGGAGTTGACAGAGCTAGCACCTGAATTAGGTTCTTAGAACTCCACCGCTAGAGTACTTCTCAATACTTCAAAAATGAACATTATATTTACACATAAAATCACAGATTGCTAGTTTTGTTTTAATATACTCCAGGGAAAGTAAGAAATACTGAAGAGGAAGAGAAAAGGATAAAAAAATTGAAACAGGTAGGGCAAAATGTTGATCACTGCTGAAGGCTTAAAGTAAGTACATGAAGGTATATTGTATTATTCTCTATTTCCATGTATAATAGAAATTTTTCATAATCAAGGGTTTTGTTTTGTTTTGTTTTTTTGGGGTTTTTGGTATGTGGGTAGTTCCCTGACTGGGAATCGAACCCAGGCCACAGCGCTGACAGCGCCAACGCCGAAGCCTTAAGCCACTACACCATCAGGGAACTCCCTGATTGTTTTGTTTTTTAATGTGGGTAGTTCCCTGGCTGGGAATGGAACCCAGGCCGCAGTATTGACAGTGCAGAAGCCTTAGCCACTACACATCCAGGGAACTCCCCAAAGGCTTTTTTAAAGTAAAAAGGCTCCAATTAACAAAGCATTTAAATCCTTAAATGTTTTCCTAAATAATTTTTAAAATCTTTAATAAAGATCTGTATAAATAATTACTTTTTTCACAATAATCACAAATACCACTGATTTAGAATAAAACAAAATTTAACAGTAAGCAAAACCAATATGCTATACATAACAGCAACATCGTGGAATATAGGTAAAAGAAACATAAAGCTACTAGTTCTCAAATATCAAGTACTAAATATAAAATCAGTTTTTGGCTGTCCAAAATCCAGTAATCCCACTTTCAAAAATAATCTTATTTATTGTTAACCCTTAGTGCATGGCAAACGACAGAAGCATTATGGCAACTAAAATGAATCAACTGGGAATGCTCAGCTAGAAAATAACTTTTCTCTGAAGACCTCAGTAAGTCTACAAAGCAAACAAAGACTCAGGAAAAGCCTAAATGTTTTCCCAAAACATGTAGTCTAACAGGAAAAATTACAAAAGTTTAAGCCAGGTGAGAGAAAAACAAGTTACCTGGAGTAACTACTCAGCTATCAGTTACAGAATCACAAAAGTACAGTCTATGCCACTAGCTTTTATGAAGGAAATTGAGGATCCAGGCTGTTAGCTACCTAGCACACCAGACCTGAGCAGACTTCTTCAGAGCAAGGGCTACTTCTAATTTTCTCCAAGTGTCCCTGTCCACTAGCTATTTCTGTTTGTTCAAGCACTTACCGCCACCTAGATTGTAAAGAGCTGATTCTCACCTCTAGCAGCTGTACATGCGTGTGCGAAAATTGTGTATCTTTTACATTTAGCTGTTTGGCTGCTAGGCCCTGGCTTAATGTGGTGCCTGCTACATTTTTTTAATTCAGGCGGTCACCCCAAAATTGCCTGGCAGTCCACTGGTGGACCGTGATCAACATCTTGCTCCGCCCTGTTGTACAGATCATAAAATTATTTACCGGCTTGACTCATGTCACCATTCAGCACTCTTCCTCCAATACTAGGCTGCCTCTAGCTTAGAGAAAAGCATTAATTTTTTCCCTTGCAATATTAACAACTTAATACTACTTTCTTCATAATATCTTAACAGACATAGATGGAAAACAAAGTTAATTCTAAGATCAAAACTAAGCACAAAGTTCTGGTTCCAGGGGAAGATGGAGTAAATACACTCCCAGAGAGGCTCCTGTCTCTCCCTTGGAATGCAACTATAAATCCTGGACAGTATGCACACCACACCCACTAGAAAAGTAAATGACAGTGAGCAGATCAGAGAAAGAGCAGAAGTTGCAGTTCTATCAATGCATATTTGAAATGGCATGTCAAAGTTCTAAATCTTTCAAATAATACTCTTAAAATCATATTTAATATTTCCCCAGATTCTATAAATCAAAGAAATACAGAAATCCCATTAAAGAACATACTTAAAAGACACATTAGAGCCAAGACAACAAAAGAAAAATCCTAATAATCAACTATCACTGTCAATCAAGCAACCTAGGGCAAGCCATCTGACTTCTCTAAATAAGCCTCTATTACATCAACTAAAAAATAAGGGCATAGAAGTAGGTCTAAAAATCGAGGAGAACAAACACTTAATAATCACCTTAAATACCACTCTATTTTGAGTTGGTTAATTTTAAAAATATCATTCTTTATAAATCAAATGTCATCACTTCATAGATAAATACTGCCAAGCAGATCTGCACAAGAAAAAAATAATTAAGCAATTTCAATAAGAAGCAAAAAGAAGACAGCAACAAAATGGCGGCGCGAGAGTTCTCCAAAGAACTCTGGAGATTACAACTAATAAAACACCTACACCTCAACCAAGGACCCTCTACACAACGCACAACCACAGCTAAGAAACCCACTTTCTCCATTAAGGCACCTGCAGGTGGGCAGAGGGTTAAACAAAAGAAAAATAAAGGGAAGAGGGGGGACTCAACTGCGCGGGTCCCCAATGGAACTGAACCCCTGGGGGAGGGAGGAGGAAGAAGGTGGCGGGAAAGCCTGAGGACTTCATTCAGTGTGCGGACCGAGGAAAGGCGGCCCACAGGCGGAGTGTGAGCTACCGCAATTACCTTACTTTGGCTCCAGGAGGTGCAGATCTGTCTGCAAAATGCAGCGGCCAGACTTCCCTCAGGTTCCCAAAGAAGGGGGAGCAGCTGGACGGTGAGGGGCCGCAGCGCTAATGCTCCCGCCAGGAAGGAGGAAAGGGGGGGCTGCATGCGCACGTTTCTCAGCCCACAATCAGGACGGTTTGAAAGACCAGCATACAGGACTTACCCCCAAGGCTGAGGGCACAATCTTCAAGCAGGGCAAACGGAGAAAAAAAAAGGGGCTATCACGCCCAAACTCCCTCCAAGACCGCCAAGAGCCACAAGAAGAAAACAAAGCCGCAAACGCCCCTCCCCCACAGACCTCTCGGCCAGTCCAGTATCAGAAGCAAACACCAAAGAAAATACAGCCGGGAGGGTCCAGAGAGGCTGCAAATATGGGAAACCAGAGAATTAAAGAGAAGGGGACAGATGACCCATCACAAACAGAGCTCAAAGCAATGGTTATAAAAAGGCTTAAGGAACTGAATAATTTCAATAGAGAGATGGCAAGCATTAAAGAAGATTTACAAAACATTATAAAGGACCAGAGAGATAATGACTACATTACCCGAAATGAACGGAACAAAAGTCACTAAACTAAATAAAATAGAAGTGCAAAGCAGTGATTATCGGGAAAAGCCAACAGAAAACACCCAGCCAGAACAGTTAAATAATAATTTCCAAAAAAATGAACATGGATTGAGATTCCTCTAGGACTATATCAAATGTAAGAATATCAGAATCATAGGTGTGCCAGAAGAGATTGAGGAAAAGCAAGGGATCAAGCAATTATTTGAAGAAATAATGACCGAAATTTTTCCTAACCTGACAAAGGAAATATCGACATACAAGTCCAAGATGCACAGAAGAATCCCAAACAAGATGATCCCAAACAATAACACACCGAGACACATCATAATTAAAATGGCAAAAGTTAAAGAAAATGAGAAAATTCTAAAAATAAGAGAAATGCAAGTAGTAACTTATAAAAGGACACCCATTTCACTCTCAGCTGATTTCTCACCAGAAACTCTGCAAGCCAGAAGGGACTAGCAGAAAATATTCAATGTGATGAAAACCAAGGATCTACAACCAAAAATCATGTATCCAGCAAGGCTAGCATTCAAAATAGAAGGGCAGATAAAGAGCTTCTCAGATAAGGAAATGTTAAAGAAATACATCACCACCAAACCAGTACTACAAAGAATGTTAGAGGGACTAATGTTAAGATGGGAGGAGGGATGGGAGAGTGGGTAAAAGAAAGGAAAGGGATGGAGAAATTTAGTTTGATTGTTAACATAGAATCGAAAGCAACAAAGAAACAAAACTCATGGACACAGTCAATAATTTAGTAGTTCAGCCTGGGTTTAATTCCCAGCCAGGGAACTACCCAAAAAATAAAAAATAAAAAGATAAAAAAATAATTTAGTAGTTACCTGAGGGTAAGGTGGCAGGGGTGGGGGGAGAGAGAAGGGACAGGAACACAAATATATGATGATAGAGAACTGACTCTGGGTGATGAACACATAATACAACACATAGAAGATGTAATGTAGAATTGTACACCTGGGACCTATGTAATTTTTACTAATCAATGTCACCCCAATAAATTTAAAAAAATAAAAAAAAAGAAGCAAACATATACACCGTATGTGACTGAAATGCAGCCATTAAGTTTGAGAATCTTGCATTCAGCAAGGAGCAGGATCAAGGTGTTTAATCAAAAAAATGAAAAAAAAAAAGTTTAACAGTTCAGAGCCCCTTATACTACAATTATAAAACAGAATATCATAAATATAAAACAGTACCATAAATGACATCAATGTATCATTTAAAACCATTTCAAAGTGGGAAAGGAGAATATAAAAATTACTGAATCAAAAGTTAGCTTCATGCACCTTTTCTTATTCTTCCTTGTTCACTTCATTTAGTCATACTACCCCACTGATGATTAAAATAATAGGGAAATATGATATAACAAAAAGTGCTAATCATTCATTCAACAAATACTTGTTGAGCCTTCTCTATGCCAGGCATTGCAATATGTGTTGGCGATTGGTAGGGACACGGTCTCTAGCCTTAAGAATACAAAAGTCTAGTGAGGAACACAAATTTTTACAACTCCAGCCATATAATAAAAAGAAACAGAAACTACTGATCAATGGCATAACAGAAAGTTTTATTTATGGTAAGCTAAGTTTTGTCATGGCCAAACTAATTCGATATATGTAGAATTTTTTCTTTTGTGAAATTAAGTACTTTCTGGATCAGCCCAACAACTCCAAATCCCATACAGAAAGAGATTTGTTGCACAGCACCAGTCTATACTTTCTCATCCAAAACCTTTAAAGCAGAACTCAAAATTTTCTGAAATTTAGAAAGATAACAAGGGTTCCCCGGTGGTGTTGTGGCTAGGTTTTGGCGCTCTCACCGTCACAGCCTGGGTTCAATCCCAGACACTCAGGGAACCAACCAAAAAAAAAAAAAAGTAACAGTGGTGGTAACTTATATATACTGTATATCATTATTGGCCCACCATGTCTGGAGAAGTCCTATTATCAAACAGTATTTCTGCAGCAACACATGAATATTCATACCAAAGGAGAAAAATAAATTCTACCAACAGCCTCATGTCTGCTTAGGTCAGATTTTAACACCAAAAAGAATTATGAAGAATGCCAGTGTTTTTGGGATTTCAGAATTGAGATAAAGGAATGTAGACCCTTATCCTTATCCAATGACCCTTATCATTGTTTAAAATGATGATCCTGGAGTAAAATTACCTGGGTTTTAGTCCCAGCTCCATCATTCATTAGCTGTGTGACCTTGAGTAAATGGCTTAACCTCTCAGAGCTTCTGCCTCCTCATCTGTAAAAAGGGGAGAATACTACCACAAAGGACTGTTACAAGAATTAAATGAGAACACATGTGAAATTCTTAACACAGTTCCTGGCACAAAGTAAGCAGTAAACAAATGTTGGCCATAATGTTCGCTATATAAACTATCCTTACATAAATTAATTTTGAGCAAAAACAAGTTGCAGAAGGATATACAGTAATACTTACAAAAGTTTAAAACATGTAAGAAAAACCTATTCTTTAGAAATACAAAAATGCAGTAAATAACATGCATGTGAAAGAAAAGATTAAATTCAACACAGAGGAACATCTGGGAGGGAGGGCAATATGATCGGGCACAAAGTGATACACAAGAGGCTCCAACCATATTGGTAATATTTTATTTCTTAGACTAGGTAGAAAGTAAGTAAATGTTGTTTATTCTTCATCATGTTTTATATCTGATATACGTGTATTTCACATTAAAAATTAAATTCAAATACTTCTAATCCATGTAGTGAATATCAGACAACATAATTTAGATCACAGGACCTACTTTTATTACAATGTTGAGGATTCCCTTGTTTTATCTAAGTTTTTACTTGCTTTTCAAAATACTTAAAAACCATAAGATTCCTTAAAATACAACAGCTTAAACACATCATAAATAACTACAGCAAACTTTATCCTTTAAAAAAAAAGGTATGGGAGTTCCCTGATGGTGTAGTGGCTTAAGGCTTCGGCGCTGGTGCTGTCAGCGCTGCCGCCAGGGTTGGATTCCCAGTCAGGGAACTACCCACATACCAAAAAGCAAAAAAAAAAAAAAAAAAAAAAAAAAAAA